>JARQOC010000006.1:178523265-178880251 GCA_033576535.1 Allobates femoralis | reverse complement strand
AACATATTTTACTATTAATAGCGTCAATGGGTCATTCCATATCAAGTGATCTAAATATGAATATTTTTTTTTACCTGACGTCTTTAGATTTTTTTTTTTTTTTTTTCCTTTATGAAGTACTACTTTAGTTAATTACAAATTAAAAGTTTGGAATTTTTTTCTTCATCAGTTAATTTTTTACAGATTTTTAAAGTTTAAAAAAAGGGTGAATTTTGGCCTGGTACGACTTTAAATTTTTTTATCTCGGGCTAGAAATAAGATAGAGAAACAAAATAAACACCATTCTACTCAGAACTGTCCAGGCTTTCACCAGATATGTCACAAGAGTATATTTGTTAATTTTAATTTTTTACCTATGCGAATGCAAACGCAACATTTTGAAACGCATTTCCGAAAAAAACATTTTAATAAAAATTTTCCAAAACTGCCCATGTGTCTTTTATGCTCTTAGCCACATCTGTACCAAATTTCAAGTTGGGATCGTGATGGGATCATATTTTAAAATATTTAACTATGGTTAATCTCATTTTTATTAAATTTTGAAAAAACATATGAAAGACATACATTCAATCTTTTAACAAAATCTTGAGACATATAAAATATACAAAAAGAGAATTCACAAAGTTATTAGTAACTTTAAGATAAGCTGCAAATTTACTTTTGCGCTTATCTCTGGTGCAATATATACTACAATCTAAATATAATTCCAAACACTCAAGTATACAACCTTTCTCAGGGTTTTGAGATGTTCTGATGTCAAGGGGACAAGCAGCCCCAGCAGAATGATTTTTATCACTTGGCCCCTTCTAACAGGTTGACCACGTAAGTGGGTCATTACCCGTTGAGGCCTAGTTGGAATAGTCTATCGACTGGTGTACCGGAAAGGAAGGCCGAAATATTAATGATCTACTCACAGCTCAGAGTTTTCGATACCTGTCTAATGTTCACTAGAATTCTGAAGGTATAGGCGTAGAAAGGAAATACCTAGACTGAATGTATCAAATGGGAAGAAAAGAGAGATAGAAAAGAAGAGAGAGAGAGAAGAGAAACAAAAACCATTAGAAAAAGTTATACTGGGAAAGAAAAGCCACGTAAGAAAAAAAGAAAAAAAGGAGGGGGGGGGACGGGTGAGGTATGGGAAGGAGAAAGGGTACTCATCCCACTGGCTCCCCATCAGCCAGAGGTCGAGCCATATTATCTGTGCTGGAAAAGATACTCCTAAATTCTGCAGAGTCGTGAAAAAGAATCCATTCAACCCAAATCCCTAAGAATTTGTTCCGAGATCCCGACGCATCAGCTGCGAGCTCCTCCATTCGATATGTGTCCATCAATTCTTTGAACCAATCAAGTAGAGATGGAGCCCGGCTTGATTTCCAGAACCTCGGGATCACAGCACGAGCAGCCGAGATGCAAAAGCAGAGAATATCCCTCTTCTGTAGCCCAATAGGACCTGGAAAAATGGATAACATTGCTGATTCTGGGCAGCATTCGGCTTCTTTACCTGTTATCCGGGCGTATGCATTGAAAACCTCAGACCAGAACCGCCGGATTTCCCCACAACTCCACCAAATGTGTATCATTGTACCCTTCTCTTCCCCACAGCGCCAGCAGGTATCAGGGGTTCCAGGGAACATGTTCCGGAGTGTCGTCGGGCACAAGTACCATCTAGTGAGCAGCTTATAGCTTCTTTCTTGTGCAGAACAAGCGCTAGCTAGTGAGTGAGTAAATATAAAGCATTTCTGCCAATTAGCTTCTGAAATGCTACACCCCAATTCCCTCTCCCAAGCACGTTGGAAGTAAAGGGTGCCCTGCTCTCTCATGGACCCTAAGGCCTGGTATAGAAATGATATTTTGCGCCTCGGTGGAGCCTCCAGTTGGAATAACCTCTCCAATACGTTGGGCGTCAATCTTACCCTGCAAGAGTGGTCAGCTGAATATAATTATGCTCTGTATTGGAGAAATTCGAATCACTTAAGAGGTCTCGTAGGTTCTTTGAGTTGTAGCTCTGCCATCGGGGGCAAACCACCACTGGACAGAGTCTGTCCTACTCGGGTGTCATCCACAATCCGCCAACATAAAAATCTCTGCCTGTCAAATCTGGGTGGGAAAGATGGGTTGGAAAAAAGGGGAGTCAAAGGGCTAAGTCTGTCGTTTAAGCGGAGGGTTTTCGTCACTAGGTGCCATACCTTCAAGGTGTTTCTGGTCATGTCTGTCAAAGGTACTAGGTCTGTGGAGTCTTTAGGGGAAATCCAAAGCAGGTGTTTCAGCGGAATCCCCAAACCCTCTTGCTCCACCCCTACCCATTTCTTGGAGGACGCATGATAATGCCAATCTAGAGCTCTAACAAGAGAGGAAGCCTCAAAGTACGCTCGTATGTTGGGTAGTCCAACCCCTCCTCTGGTCTCGGGCAAGGATAGGATATTCATTCGCAATCTGGACCTCTTGCCCCCCCAGACAAATCTAAGGATCATAGATTGCATTTTGGAGAGGAAACCTCTATCCAATAGAACAGGAACTGTCTGAAAAGTATATAAGAGTCGGGGCAAGACATCCATCTTGACTACGTTTATTCTCTCGAACCAGGATAGCTTTAATTGTCTATAGGAGGTAAATGCCGATTCCGCGTTAGTCAAAAGGGGTTGATAATTTAAATTGAATATTTGTTTAAGATCTTTTGGTATAAGGACTCCCAAGTACTTAATGGCTTCTACTTTCCATTTAAATGGGAACTGTTTAGATAGATGAGAAACCAATTCTCCAGGCAAAGAAATATTGAGTGCCTCGGTTTTGGAGCAATTCACTTTAAAGTTGCTCAATTGTCCGAACCGTTCAAACTCCATTAAGACCGAAGGGATGGAGACCAGGGGCTGGGAGATGTAAAGTAGCAGGTCATCTGCAAATAAGGCTAATTTGTGATGACTCTGTCCCAGCTTGACCCCATGGACGCATTCATTGGACCTAAGTGCAAAATATTTAACTATTATAGTGTCAATTCAAAAGTCACCAAGAACACAATCAGTCATTTTTTCACAATTGCCCGTCAATAGTTTGAATTTGATATAAAGAAACATAGTCTTGTAACATCTCAAATGAAAGCTGTTACCGTTCTGAGTAAAATGATGCCTCTCCCACTTCATTATCTTATTTCTAGCCTGAGATAAAAAAATTTAAAGTCGTACCAGGCCAAAATTCACCCTTTTTTAAACTTTAAAAATCTGTAAAAAATTAACTGATGAAGAAAAAAATTCCAAACTTTTAATTTGTAATTAACTAAAGTAGTACTTCATAAAGGAAAAAAAAAAAAAATCTAAAGACGTCAGGTAAAAAAAAATATTCATATTTAGATCACTTGATATGGAATGACCCATTGACGCTCTTACTAGTAAAATATGTTAAAATATGATCCCATTGCGATCCCAACTTGAAATTTGGTACAGATGTGGCTAAGAGCACAGCAGACACATGGGCAGTTTTTGAAATATTTAAAGCGCGCCGATTTTTCGGAAATGCGTTTTAAAGTTTTGCGCTTGCGATCACATGGGTAAAATATTAACAAATATTCTCTTGTGACATATCTGATGAAAGCCTGGACAGTTCTGAGTAGATTGGTGTTTATTTTGTTTCTCTATCTTATTTCTAGCCCGAGATATGATAGAAAATGTAAAGCCATACCAGGCCAAAATTCGCACTTTTTTAAAACTTTAAAAATCTGTAAAAAATTAACAGATAAAGAAAAAAATTCAAAACTTTTTTTTTGTAATTAGATAAAGTTGTTCTTCAGATAGAAAAAATTTTTTAAAAATCTGAGGACGTCAGGGAAAAAAAATATTCATTTTTGGATCACTTGACATGGAATGACCCATATACCACTGGGGAGGCTGCTGTATACTACCACTGGGGAGGCTGCTGTATACTACCACTGGGGAGGCCTGTATACCACTGGGGGGGCCTGTATACCACACTGCTGAGGGCTGTATACCTGTGCTGGGATCCACCCTCGGCTTATACACGAGTCAATAGGTTTTCCCAGGTTTTGGGGGCAAAAGTAGGGGGTCGGCTTATACACAGGTCGGCTTATACACGAGTATATACGGTATGTCACATGATATTGAGCTTCAAAGAAATACATTAAGTCCATATATATTTGGATAGGGGCAACATTTTTCTCATTTTTGTTCTATACATTACCACAATGGATTTTGAACAAAACAATTCAGATGCAGTTTATGTTCAGACTTTCAGCTTTAATACAGTGGATTAAACAAAATTATTGCATAGAAATGTGAACTAAAACATTTTTTAATGTAATCCCTTCATTTCAGAGACTCAAAATTAACTGAATAAATTAAATAATCGTAAATAAAATGTTACTTTCTAATACTTGATAAGGCTGGTTTCACACTACGATATTTGCAAATCCGATGTTGTCCGATAAAAATCGGACAGCATCGGATCCGAATTTGGCCCCATGCAGCCCTATGGGCATCGGACCGAATCGGATGTGCACTAAATGCCATCCGATTTGGTCCGATCCGAGTCTGTCCAATGTTTTTATTGGTGCAAAAATCGGAGCCTGCACCGATTTTTGCACCGAAAATAAAATCTGACACTCGGATCGGACCAAATCGGATGCCATTTAGTGCACATCCGATCTGACCCGATCCCTATAACATGGGACCCTATGGAGAAGGGTCCGAGGAAACATCTGATGTCTCCTCGGACCCGAGTTTAGTGTACTGAGCATGCTCAGTACATGCTCAATACACTAAACCTATTGTGTGCCGCCTAATTTAACTTCTGCAATGTATATACATACATTGCAGAAGTTAAATATAAGTTAAAACAAGTGTTTAATATAAAAAATCTTTATTCTCACCTGCCAGCGCTCCCTCGGCGTCTCCAGCTGCAGCCGTTCGGTAACAGGACCTGTGATGATGTCAGGGGGCCATGAGAGGGGAGAGGGGACATGACAGAGGACATGAGAGGGGACAGGAGGGGGGACAGCAGGGGACATGAGGGGGAACAGGAGAGGGGACAGGAGAGGGGACAGGAGGGGGGACAGTAGGGGGACAGTAGGGAGACAGTAGGGGGACAGTAGGGGGACAGTAGGGCAGCAGGGGGACAGTAGGGAGACAGCAAGATGACAGGAGGGAGAGAGGAGGGGGAGCTACGTGACACAGCCCAAACTGATCCTGCAAAAAGTAGGATTCGGATGCCTATTTGGCATCCGATTGCAGGATTCAGTTTGGATCCGATGCTGACCGATTTTCATCGGACAGCATCGGATTTAGAAAAATATAAACTCTTTGTTGTCAATAACTGCCTGAAGTCTTGAACTCATGGACATCACCAGTCGCTGTGTTTCCTCCTTTTTAATACTCTTCCAGGCCTTTACTGTAGCGGATTTCAGTTGATGTTTGTTTGTGGCCTTTCTGTCTGAAGTTTAGTCTTTAACTAGTGAAATGTGGCTCTATTAGGTTGAGATAAGATGACTGACTTGGCCATTCAAGAATATTTAACTTCTTTGCTTTAATAAACAATAAATAATCTATAAGATGAATACCACTTTGCTGTGGTGTGACATGAAACTAATTTTTGGAAAAGTAGGGCACTCATCTTGGGGTGTGTGGTACATTACTTAAGCAGGGCTCTTAATGACATGCCTACACCTGTCACTCACCCTCCTTTTATTTTATATTGAACCTTGATATCTTGAGACCAGGCCTTCTATCTTGCACCCATTGTGGTCATTTCCAAAATGTAGAAAACTGCTGCCACTTTTCCCCTGTGACTCATCCATCTGTCAATTTTAACAGACTTTCATCCACCTTTGAAACTTAAGCAAATGTGAGCCACCTCCTATTTTTAACTTATTTTGCATAGTGTGCAGACTGACACAGACCGTATATCATGCACCCATGCTATGTCATAATAATGCTATTTGTTTCGATTGTTGTTACTTTTTGCTAGTGTCTTCCACTAATATGAGTAGTTTGGTAGATTTTGGGCCCCTTTGAAGGTTTTTTCTATGTGTTTGATATTGCTGACCATTGATTTCATAGGGGTTTGGCGAATAGTTCATCAAACAATTTGGAGAATATCCTGTTCAGCGAATGACACACTCAATGGGTCACTTATCTCTAGTGACCACTCCTCTTCTCAGCAGAGACTGTTTCATAATAGACAATGCTTGTTATTCCACCATGGTGAATTACATGCAGGTACCTTGATACAGTATTAAAAAAGTTCAATGGGTACAGAGAGGTCTCTGATCACATTTGAGAGCAACATTATTGCCGCATAATGCACAATTTTCTGCAAAATTTGAGTACACTTCTAATAAGTTCTAATAAAATGCTCTTAAATATTGAATTCCTTAAAAAAGAGATGAGATGATGAAAAATAAAATTGATGAGATCAAGTTGCTTATGGTTGGACAAGTTTCTGATGAGGAGGTACAGGCCATTGTCACGTGAGTTGATAATAACATGACCAAATTCCGTACAGAACTTGAATAAACCAACAGGTCAAAATGGTTCAGAGATTTGGACGACCACAACAATGGCTGAGTTTATAATTGGCAGTTTAGAGGTCCTCAGAATCCTGGTCCTAGACCTAGACCAGGACAAAAGAAGTGGTGTCCAAAACAGCCAGCAAAGCCATCTAAGCCCACTAAACCACGTGCTCCATTTGAGTTCACTGAGGGTGAATCTGAATTCACTGATGAAAGTGGTGTTGGACCTAGTAATCCAAGAAGATTTTAAGACAAACCACAGGATGTGGGATCCAGAGCCATAGATGAGAACACAAGGGTGGGAGGAGGTATTGGAGAAGGTGGAAGGCAGACGGTGACCCGTTCCAAAACCAAGAAGAAAGGACAGATATGAGATCACAGGACACATTGGTGATAAATATCTCTTCTCTTAAATTGACTGATTTACAGATGAAGGTATTGTCAAAGGGGCTATCTTTTTGCCCTTCTAGCAAGATTGATTGGTTTAATATTGATGATGATTTGTATATCTTCTGTAGGAAATTGAGACTAACAACATTTTTTGCAGGAAAAGAAAGTGATTTGGATCCTGTTGACTCTAATGATACCCTTTTTCTCAGACAGGTGGGTCTCTATGGCAAGAGCAGATTTCTACCTCCAGGAACTGACCCTGTTGTGGAGACATTTATAAAATTTGTTAAATCAGATATGACCACTTTAAAGAAAAGAACTTGAGAAATTGTTGGCCATATTTGAGCTCCTCTGAGAGACAGGCAATCAGATCGTTAAGGGGGGACAAGTTCATCACCATAAAGCAG
Source organism: Allobates femoralis (assembly GCA_033576535.1). Lineage (NCBI taxonomy): Eukaryota > Metazoa > Chordata > Amphibia > Anura > Aromobatidae > Allobates > Allobates femoralis. The sequence goes on along the minus strand of JARQOC010000006.1, from coordinate 178,872,940 downwards.
GCCGATAAAGGCAGGACAATTGTGGCGATGGACACTGACCAGTTTTCTGATGTACAAGTTTATGAAAAAACTATAATGCAATCCAACTGTAAAATTTCAAACAGAACTGAAGTTGCTGATTGAGGACGCTTGATTGAGCGGTTTGATCGATCAGGAACTTTCAGATTTTCTTGTAATTAAACAACCGATTGAGCCTATCCTGTACACGTTACCAAAAATCCATAAAGATCTGAGTTGTCCTCCTGGACGGCCGATTGTTTTGGGCCATAGGTCACTGTTTAATAACGTAGCAATTTTCTTTGCTACTTCTGCTTCTTAGTTTACATGCAATACAGGCAATTTGATCACCTCTTTAGAGGATGTGCAGGTAATAGCATCAACTATATTTGTCTCATTCATTAAATATGGTGTCACTATACACCTCAATTGTCAGCAGTTTGTGTGGCGCTCGCTGGCTCTGACATGGCGTCGGAGTGTGCACAGTTTGTATTGGCGTTGTTGGGGTTCATCCTGGAGAGGATTTTTATTCTCTTTGGCAATGACTACTGGGGCCAGCCATAGGGTCCAATATGGCCCCCATGTATGCTAACATCTGTATGGCTGTATTTGAGGACAGGCATGTGTACACTTCACCACTTTGGTGCCACGTCAGGGGCTGGCGACACTTCATCGACGACATCTTCTTCTTGTGGGATGGAAGTATCGAAGAACTGGGTAATTTGTTCCCTTCGTCTCTAAATATTATCCATCCTGACCTGAAGTTTACCATGGTCAGTTCTTTCCATGAAATGCAGTTTCTAGACACTTTGGTGTATAAACAGGGCAATCAATACACTTTGTACCAACTTATTTGTTAAAAAGACAGATAAGAATGAAATGCTGCATTATACAAAAGAGGACCCGAGGAGAATGGTGGAGTCTTTACCATGGAGTCATCTATTAAGGGTAAGACGGTGGTGTCCTGTGATCACAAAACAGATTGGAGATTAAATGAAATGTGCAGCAGGTTTCTGTTGATAGGTTATTCAAAGGATAAATTGATTGAATTAAAGAAGGCTCTGGAAATGCCCTGTAGTGAGTTGTTAAGACCCAAGGTAAAGGTTACTTCTGAGAGATGTATAGCATTTGTATTTACATACAATGGTTTGAGTAAACAAGTCTCGGAGGTGATTAGGCAACATTGGCACCTCCTACAAAATGGTCATGAAAATATTAAGGAGTTTTGGGCACCTCCTCTCTTCTCCTACAGAAGGGTATGCAATTTGAAAGATGATCTTGTAAAATTGGATATAGGTAAATTCTATAAGGATGTTCAGTTTACCCTGAGCTACCCAAACGTTGGGAATTTGCCTTGTTTAGGGTGCGCATGTTGCAGCAATTTGCTGAAAGGCCAACACTTCTATAACCCGCATTCTGGAAAAAAGTATACAATCCACAAAAGGTATACATATTCAAGTAGTTATGTGGTTTATGTAATTTCTTGCTCATGTGGGTTGTTTTACGTAGGGGAGACCACTATGGAAGTGAGGGCATTTATCAGTAAACATAAAAGCACAATTAGGATGGGTCTATTGGGACTACCTTGACCTTCATAAGATTTTAAGAATTGTGGCCATTCAGTAAATCAATTGAGATTCAGAGTTATTGATGATGTACCTGTAGGATGGAGGGGGGGTTGAGATGGATACATGAGCTAGATACCCTTAAACCAAGGGAGATGAGTTTTGAATATAACTAACATGGTATTCTATATCCATGCTGAAAAAAGATTTTTACTTAGCAATCTTCTGTTTATATATTGCTTTTAATCTTTCCTGATTTTAATTTTAACTGTTCTATTTATTATAGACCTACCAGTCTGTGTATGATGTATTTTATAAAAAAGGAAAGATGACCACAGCATTCTCTGATTGGAGTCAGGTTTGGACCCCTGATGTAATGGTAATTGGTTCAAGAAAACAGATTTATGTCATTAATAGTGAGATAAAGGGTGCCTGAGGGAATGTCTATGGGGTTGTGGTAAAAAACAGATTAAAGTGTCATTTCATTGAAAAAAAAAACCAACCCAATACTGCAATGGTTGATAATGATGGGTCACATAGCAGCTAAGACAAGGATTTTTATGACATATGACTGATTTTCAAACATTTTTCTGTGTTATTTTAAAAGCTGCATTTTCTGTCTGTGTAGGAGTGGCCAGTGTCTGCCAGCAGTGTGTGAGAGCAGGTTATCACCTTATGAAGTGAGCTGTGTGGGGAGCCAGCAGACAAGGGGTTAACAGATTGCTGTGTGAGGACAGAAGAGTGAAGCTTGTAAAGAGTTTACATCCTGCCATTGCTCAGTTCTGTGCTGTAATGTTAAGGGGGGTTTACACTTTGCGATATCGGTGTCCAATTTCAATGAAAAGTCACGTGGTTCGATCGTTGGAGCCGATATCGTTCCTGCGTTGTATGGTGTGAATGTCCAATACGATGCAGGAACGATGTCAATGCGATATCGGGGATTGAATGAGCGTGCTATTCAATGCTCCGATATTGAATGGAGATTGGAGCCGGATCGTGCTGTGTGACAGCCCAACTACGATGTGAAGTTCAACGTCACCCATTCACTCCCATGTTGAATGGTTGTTCCTGGGTTGGGGGGCGTAGACATCGTACGGACGTTGGATCCTGAAATCGCAATGTGTAAACCTCCGATGCGATGCGGGAGAAACGTGCACTAAATGCGCGCTCCCGCGCCATTGAATTGCGATATCGCAACGATATTGAAACGTGTAAACCCACCCTTATACATTGCCTCCTCATGAGCTGCAGGCACTTAGTGTAGGCCACGCCCCCTCTCTATTACCTCCTCACATGTCCATATTCACTATGTAGATGGCTCTGCCACAGAATGAGATTCACTCACGGTGCACTGAGGACATCTTGTGGAAGGAATATGAATGGTGGCCAGGCAAAATTTTCTAATGAATTATATTACAAAGTTTATTAAAATGACCTGCTCTACATTAATATCAAATAAAAATGTAAATAGCGGTTATGCTTTAAATTTATATTTAGATGGTGAGATTGAGTGGGTATGATGTACAATTGATTGGTATACTGTATGCCCAGGCTTCCTCTGATGCCTCTGATTTATGATTTTTCCTAGAGAGTATCCACTGTAACTATTTTGGGGGATTACAATTGTTAGGGGTTATAAGGGGTTAATGGAGGCTACAGAGGAGGCTTTTGCTATAAATTTGTATTGTAAAATGTGTATAAAGTAAAATATCTGGTCCTGGATGGTATGATGAGATGGAGATTGTTATTGTTGAACGCCCATTCAACCTATGGATTACTTGCCATTGGAGGAATAGGTCCCAGAAAAGGAGGCCCTTATGCTCTCTGTTAGTGGTCTCCAATGGTGACTACTATGCAGGTGTATGATTGGTTTCCTGCTGCATCAACATTTTTGTGCCTTGAACCAATATTGAGATTTTATAACCTCATATAACTTTATTGGGGTGATCAGCTATAGCGATCTAGTACATGGGGAAATGCTTCTTTAACTAATTTATGCTGGGAATATACTAGGGCAACTAATATGTATCGCTCTATATCTATCATCCTATCTATCTATCTATCTATCTATCTATCTATCTATCTATCTATCTACAGAAAATAGAGACAAGGAGCAGCAAAGGAGAAAATATGTGGGAGTGTGGAATGTAACAGCATCAGCAGAGCACTAGGACCCTGTGAGTTCGGCCTGCCTGAACAAGAGCTGGAGCGAGGCAGCAGGGGCTTGCTGGGGAGAACCCGTGTCTGTAGGAGAATGAGGCTCGTGGTGAAGGGGAGCTGAGAGCTGCCCTGCTAGAAGAGACAGGCTGTAAAGCGTGCTAAAAACAAACTATGGTGACAAGCCTTGGAATGGACTTTGATAAGACATTTTGTGCAAGCTGTCGGCAGAGGTGGCTTATCCCTGTCCTGGAAGAACTTGTGTTTTTGCTGGAAACTAGTACAGAGTCAGTGGAAACTGTATGGACTGAAGACCGTATGTTGAGCTGACCAGGGTTCCACTACCAGAAAAGAGAGTGAGGAGAGATTGGGTCTGGTGCCATTTCGATTGAGAGGATCCTGAGAAGTCCTGGTAAAGAGTGCTCCACAGACTGTATCCCGAGGCTACGGAACTAAAGTATCGGACGTGTGCATCTGGCAATGACTGGCAAGCCAAGGAATTTTTTCTGTTTTACAATAAGGTTTTTTTTGGCGCCAAAGGTTTTTTTTCTGGACTTGCTGCAGCCAACGTGGACTATAGGCCAGTGTGAAACTACAGTTGAGTTTGATGGTACTGTAGCTTTTAAGATACCCGGGTATCCCTGTGCTAAGTGTATATCCATCATTGATATAGTTTAATGCATTGATATTAGCTGTGATAAGATATACTCAGTGCGCCATCTCCAAGGTTCCATCAGACCGCCCTCATCTGATGTACATCACCTACCAGTTGATAAAATTCAATCCTTGATCAGTTTAACGTGTAGGTAAATTTGCTCCTGGTTCTGAGTGTGATTTACATACCCTGGGAACTCTGAGATCGGTGCTTTGATGTCGGCTAACGCGGAAGGTGTGAAATTGTTATTGGTAGTGTTTTAAGGGGATTTTGAGATTATTACATTCTATACTGAGCCGTACTTTGATCCCCATATCAGTAAATTAAAAACTATTGTTTATTTCTGCCCCGTATCAGTCTGTGACTCACTTTATAGGACCTTCGGTCATTACAAATATATTAAGAGGGTGCAAGCAGACCAAACCTTCCTTCAGCAGGTGTCCAGTATATAAAAGTACAAAAATGTTGCAGCACTCCAGTTCCTTTGAGTGATTCAAAAGAGTTTTATTCATATGTGGAGCCCCAAGGGACGTGGGGTACTCGGTGCCGGACCGATCTGCTGCTGGGGATGTCACTGGTGGCCTGGTCCGGACCGTGTCCCTGGCTCAGCACAATAAAAGGGGAATATTTACAAGGGATATGTCACGGGTGACGCCACCCACTTGATGCGGCCAGTAATGGGGGCCGCCGCTGCTGCAGAACCTCCGGGGGTGATGTGAGGGCAGCGGAGGTGGTATAGTTCCAGTGGGGGGAACTGTATCCCCGGGGCAGTAAGGAGTTAAAGTCTATTAGGGTTATAGATGGTGGAGAAGAGTTGGAGGACACACACACTTACGTTTAGTTGATACTGCAATTCTCTTCTTCTCCCTGATGCTGCAGAGCTGACAGGCTGGATCTGTGGAGAAGCTCTCTGTGCTGAATCTGGAGCAAAGGTCACAATCAATACACAGACTCCAAAGCTGTTTTCCAAAGCTTTACTGCTGATGTTATTGCAGATTATAGTCCACGGAGTCTGTAATGGTGGCTGAGCTCTCTCTCCCCACACCTTGTCCGGGTCATTAGCCTCCTTATGCTGCACTCTGTGTGTGTGTGTCCTGAGCTGCTGCTTCTTAGCTAAGCTGCTGGGATTCCTCACGTCTCTCTCTGTTTGCTGCTGGTACCACTTGGTTAGGCAACTTGGGTCCTCTATGCTGCACTGACCCCTCCGTGTTGCTTCACTCTGGTACTAGGGGGCATCTAGAGATCCCACTGTTCCTGGATTCGCTGTGCTGTGGGTGCCAGACACAGTACCGGATCCGGTGTCCGTCTCTTTGTGCTTACTTCTGGGGCAAGTGATGGTGTCACTCCAGCTCCCAGGTGTGTTCCTCTGTCTTTCGTTCTCCTTTTCCTCTGACCCTTTACTAGGTCTGCACTGAGCTAACTCTGCTCGGTGTCCTTTCCTCAGCCCTGCTGCGAGCTGAACTGAGCTCTTCCTCATGGACAAGACTATATAAGGGAGCAGGAGGTGCTCCCTCTATTGCCCAGAGGTGGTAGTATTTGTCAGTGTGTAGTGGGGGAGAGAACCCATGTGATGTTATTGTGGCACATTAACCCATGGGGTGCCACATTCCCCCTTAGTTAAATACAGTACTCCGGGACTGTGGAAAAACACGTAAACAACAATTAAACACAATTAATATTGACATAGACTTAAAAATGAAAAAGTACAAAAATCACTAAAATGTGAAAAAGAGTTCGAAAGTCAAAAAGTAGTCTTTCCAGAGGTTTAGTCTATTGCCTCCGGGCTGATGGATATATACAAGAGAGTTCTTACCACAACCAGTCCGTGGTATGTATGGTCCATAAGTAAATAAGGAGATTGCAAAGTTCATACAGGATAGTCTCTGTAGGTACTGGGCTTTTTTAACGTTGCAAGAACTATATACATTTGTCCACGGGCGTTTCTGCTTAGGAGGCCTGAATTCGCTACACCACCCCCAGGCACTTTCTTTCCCTAACTTAATGTACTTGGGGGTCAATCCAGTTCCTCCACCCTCTTGGACACAGTCTACTAGGCTCAATTTACATTTACTTTACATTTAAACAAACATATTTACATTACACATTTAATGCGGTATTTTATTCTTTGTACCTAGCTGGTATCTGACCTTGGGTACTACGCTCTGATCTGCGTAAAACGGGTATACCGCTTGCACGTGGGCTACTAGTATTAGTGGGTATGTACCTACATGTTGTGCTTGGTACTATGGCAGATGGAGGTCTGACTGCAGGACTGGCAAGTTCACTGGGACCAGGAATTTGTTCTTCCTCTTCGGATTCAACTTCCAGTTCTTCCAATTCTTCAAGTCTTGGGTCTTCTTCAGGTAACACGGGTTCTGGTAACACAGGTTCTAGTAACACAGGTTCTGGTTTTGAGTCCATCATTGAAGGGAATGCAATCATTGGTACGACAACTGCTCCATGGTAATTTGGCCATGTTTTAGGAAAATCTCCTAGTACCGTGTGGAATACTTCTTCTTTTTCTTGAATAGGTTGGACCTGTACGGGTTCTATGACTTCAGGTGTCTTCAGGGTTTCAGGACACAATTTAAGCTGATCACGAGATACGACTTGTGAAGTTCTCCCTTCATCTTTGCTTATCAAATAGGTTTTTACATTGTCTTGGTTAGATGGTAAGACTGTGTATGGGACTGCTTCCCACTGATTATCCAGTTTGCCTGTACGTCTCTTTCTCTTGAGAACTTGATCACCTTCTTGTAATGGCATTGCTTGAGCATGTCTGTTAAAGGTCTTCTCTTGTCTTGCTCTTGCTTGTTGTAGGTTTCTCTCTACACATTCTTGCACTTGGTGATACTGTTTCTGACGTTTGATATCCCAATCTGTTTCTTCTAATTCTGTATCTGGTTTTTCAACTCCCATTTCTAGATCAATTGGTAGCTTACCGGGTCTTGCACGCATAAGATAAGCTGGAGTGCAGTTTGTAGAACTCACAGGTACATGGTTATATAAGTCTACCAAATCAGGTAATTTATCTGGCCACTGGTTTCTTTCTGACTCTGGTAAGGTCTTTAACAGTTCGATTACGATATGATTCATTTTCTCGCAGAGACCATTTGTTTGGGGATGATACGTTGTTGTGTGAATCTTCTTACAACCGTACATATTGCAGAATTCCTTGAATAGTTCTGATTCAAAAGCTGGACCTTGGTCTGCAAGGACTTGTTCTGGGTAACCATGTGGTCTACAGAAATGCGTCTGGAATGCTTTTGCTGCCGTCTTCGCTGTCAAGTCTTTGACTGGTACCACCACTAAGAAGCGTGAGTAATGGTCCACGATGGTTAAGGCATAGACATAGCCTGACCGGCTTGGTGACAACTTGACGTGGTCTAACGCGACTAGCTCAAGAGGCTGCTTGGTTACTATTGGTTGAAGTGGAGCTTTCTGTAGATCTTTTCTTCTGAGGTTGCATGCGGCACATCTTCTGCACCATAGTTCAATGGATCCTCTCATGCCAACCCAATAGAATCTGTCTCTCAGGATTGCTTCTAACTTCTTCCATCCGAAATGACCTGCGTTGTCATGATAAGCCTCTAAGACCATTTGGGTGTCTCGCTTGGGCACGATTATCTGCCAGACCAGTTCATGCGTCTTGGGATTGGTAAATCGTCTACAGAGCTTCCCTTGATGCAGGAACAGCTTGCCTCTATCCTTCCATAGCTGTATAGCTTCAGCTGGGGCATTCTGACCAGGGTGTGCATGTTGTTGCGTAAGCAGTTCTTTCACTAGCTTCACGGCTGGATCAGTATCTTGAGCTTCAGCCCATCCGTAGTGTCTTAACGGGTTAAGATTTATTTCTTGTTTCTTTTGGTAGATGCCGGGTCGATAATCTTCTACCCTTGAACGATGAAAGGCCGGGAGTTCAATCTCTTCCAACTCTTCCGGTTCCTCTTCCACGTCTTTCAGGTGCGGCATCCGGGATAAGGCATCTGCGTTCCCATTCTTGCGGCCTGCCCGATATTTGATGACAAAGTTGTAGTTTGATAGCCGGGCTATCCATCGCTGCTCCAAAGCACCTAATTTGGCTGTGTCCAGGTGAGTCAACGGGTTGTTATCCGTGTAGATGGTGAATTCTGCACCTGCTAAGTAATGTTTAAAGCGTTCGGTTACAGCCCAGACTACTGCTAGTAGCTCTAACTTGAAGGAGCTGTAATTCTCGGGATTTCGTTCTGTAGGCCGGAGCTTCCTGCTTGCAAAGGCAATAACTCGTTCTTTGCCTCCTTGCTTCTGCGACAATACTGCTCCCAGTCCCACGTTGCTGGCATCCGTGTAAAGAACGAAGGGTTGATGGTAATCAGGGTATGCCAGGATCTCTTCTCCCGTCAGCGCGCTTTTCAGCTGATTGAAGGAGTTTTCTCTTTCTTCATCCCACCATGCCAGGGAATTACAGTCTGAAGTCTTCCTGGACCGTCCTACCAGAATGTCTTGCAGGGGAGCTGCTAGCTTCGTGAATCCTCGGATAAATCTTCTGTAATAGCCTACCAGGCCCAGGAATTGCCTCACTTCTTTTACATTCGTAGGTCTTGGCCAATCCCTTATCACGGTGATCTTATCAGGATCCGGTGCTACTCCCTCTGAACTCACGACATGTCCCAGGTACTGTACCTTTGGCTTGAGAAGGTGACACTTGGATGGCTTGATTTTCATACCATATTTCGATAAAGCTTCGAACACTTCTGCCAGGTCTTGTAGATGTTGCTCATACGTCTTCGAGTAGACTATGACGTCATCTAGGTACAGGAGGACAGTTTCGAAGTTTTTGTGTCCTAGGCAGCTCTCCATCAGACGTTGGAAGGTTCCGGGTGCGTTGCAGAGTCCGAACGGCATACAATTGAACTCACAGAGGCCCATCGGTGTAGTAAATGCTGTCTTCTCCTTGTCGGCCTCGGCCACAGGAACCTGCCAGTACCCACTAGTCAGATCAAGGGTGGAAAAGTAGTTAGCAGATTTTAATGCAGCTAATGACTCCTCAATCCTAGGTAATGGGTATGCGTCCTTATGTGTAATGTGGTTAATCTGCCGGTAATCTACGCACATTCTCATGGTCCCATCCTTCTTTTTGACTAACACTAGAGGTGCTGCCCAGGGGCTACAACTGTCTCTTATTACCCCTGCAGATTTCATTTCTCTGAGCATGTCTTTGGTGGTTTGGTAGTGAGCTGGTGGTAAGGGTCTATACCTTTCTTTTATAGGTTGATGGTTACCTGTGGGTATAGTGTGCTCTACCCCTTTGATCTGCCCAAAGTCTAACGGGTGTTTGCTGAATATCTGCTCATATTCTTTCACTACCCGGTATACTCCATGCTTGTGACGGGGAGGTGTAGAACTGGTACCTACATGCAACTTGTGGCACCAATCCTCCAGCTTCTCCTCTGAGCCATTGTCATCCGTCTGGCATGACGGGTTCAAGGGCTCAGCGACGGTGATGTTGTTGTTATCAACCGTGTACAACTTAGCCATGGTAGCATACTTTGGCAATGTGACCTCATCTTCTCCGCAGTTCAACAGGCGTAATGGCACTCTTCCCCTGTGTACGTCAACCACCCCTCTAGCAGTGAGTATGGTCGGTCTACTGTCTGAGTACACGGGTTCTACCAGGGCCTGATAATCTTGCCCTTTAATGCCTATTGCGGCTCTGCACCACACCAACATTTCAGTTTTGGGAGGAATTACAATAGGTATTGGGTCACTTACTCTGACACTGCCGATCTCACCTCCGGAGATTTCTACCTGCTGCTTCAACATCAGGGCTTTGATCTCTTTGTGCAGAAGCCTCTGTTGTCCAGTTCCGGCAGTCTCGGCGATTTGCTGTAAAACACTTAACACTTCGGAAAAACATTTCTCAATAACATTCATTCCTACCACCATCACGGGTTCACGGCCTCGCCGGTCGACATCTACGATTATAATACCCTGTTTCTGCAATTCTACCTTCCCAACCTGAATATTCATCTCTCTAAATCCAACCTTTGGTATCATCAATCCATTACCAGCCCACACTTCAAAGTTAAAGCCATCTGGCGCATTAGTAATGTCTGAATCAGCCCAGTACCTTTTATATAGAACATGTGGGATGGATGTTATTTGGGATCCGGTATCCAACAAGGCACTAAAGGGGATGCCATCCAACACAATAGGGATCACCGGTTTTCCTCCCACGAATTTGTCATACCAGGCTGAGGGGCCTTGAGTGTTCATTCCTGGGGAGCGGCCCGCCTGCCCAGGGTATCGTCGTTTAAAGGACACTCTCGAGCAAAATGACCTGGTTTCTGGCAACGGCGGCAGACGGGCTGTCCATCTGGTTGGTAGCGATCGCTGGGTCGTCCTCTTGCTGCTGGGTATCTTCTGGGCCTCATCCACGGAACATCCTCTCTGCTGGTCGCCAACTCGATCTTGGGTGCAGGTTTTGACTCTCGCAGTTCCTTGATGACCTTGGCCATGGAGATCACGGTGTCTGTCAGGGCATCTAGCTTTTGGTTGATGGCTGCATTTGAGATATAGTCCCCGGCCTCAGCAGCAGTCGTTGACATGGCAGATGTCGCTGGCGCTGCCGCCTGCTGAGGTGCTGCTGCAGTGTCAAGCACAGATATTAATTCCCTTGGCTCTTCCAGCTGCTGCAGACGGATAGCTCTATCTTTCAGCTCAGTAAATGTCATGTCAGGGTTCTGCAGCAGTACCATGCTTAACTGTCCTCGATGGGAAGGGGAATGGAGGCCCTCTATAAATTGGTCAAATAGCATTTTATCAGCTCCCGGGGCTAAAGCAGGTTCTGCCAGCTTAAGGGCTTTGAGTGCTTCCTGTAAGTTCAAGGCAAAGTCTCTGGCACTCTGTTTAGGTTTCTGGTGGCATGCAAAGAACCTCATCTTAGCCCGGGCATCAACAGCAGATTCAAAAGTTGCTTTCAGTCTGGCTGCTAGATGCTCTACAGTGTCCTTATCTGTGTCCAGCCAGGACGCCACCTCACGCCGTGCATTGCCCGTTAATTGTCCCATTATCATGCCTACACGCTGGGCTTCAGTGAGGGGATACATCACATAATACTCTTTAATCTTTTGCATAAAGTCAGTTAGTGTATGAGGCTCACCGGAGTATTGGGGCAGCCACATTGCCCCTGGAGTATACGGCATCAGGAATGGCATTATGGATGCTGTTCCTTGCGCCGCTGCACCGCCGGACGCTACTGGCTGACCCGGCGCTGCAGCTCCATCGGCTACTCCGCCGCCGTCTTGTGCATCGGCCTGCGACATCTTGGGCCCCCTTAGTTAATATGCGCCCTCCGCCTTCCGCTTCCGTCCGGATGTCTCTGGGAGGTTCCGGGGCGTAGCAGGGATCTCCTTCCCCGCCGGATGTCGTCAGCACCAGGGGAGGAGGCTGGGTTCGCGCCAATGCAAGGTACCGCCCCCTTTCTTTCCCGCGCGCTGCGCGCTCCAAAATGGCGGATTCTCAAAAATACAGTTCAGATGGCGCACAAGGTCCAATTCTTTTGGACCGGGTAGATCCTGTTCGTGACGCCAGGTTGTGGAGCCCCAAGGGACGTGGGGTACTCGGTGCCGGACCGATCTGCTGCTGGGGATGTCACTGGTGGCCTGGTCCGGACCGTGTCCCTGGCTCAGCACAATAAAAGGGGAATATTTACAAGGGATATGTCACGGGTGACGCCACCCACTTGATGCGGCCAGTAATGGGGGCCGCCGCTGCTGCAGAACCTCCGGGGGTGATGTGAGGGCAGCGGAGGTGGTATAGTTCCAGTGGGGGGAACTGTATCCCCGGGGCAGTAAGGAGTTAAAGTCTATTAGGGTTATAGATGGTGGAGAAGAGTTGGAGGACACACACACTTACGTTTAGTTGATACTGCAATTCTCTTCTTCTCCCTGATGCTGCAGAGCTGACAGGCTGGATCTGTGGAGAAGCTCTCTGTGCTGAATCTGGAGCAAAGGTCACAATCAATACACAGACTCCAAAGCTGTTTTCCAAAGCTTTACTGCTGATGTTATTGCAGATTATAGTCCACGGAGTCTGTAATGGTGGCTGAGCTCTCTCTCCCCACACCTTGTCCGGGTCATTAGCCTCCTTATGCTGCACTCTGTGTGTGTGTGTCCTGAGCTGCTGCTTCTTAGCTAAGCTGCTGGGATTCCTCACGTCTCTCTCTGTTTGCTGCTGGTACCACTTGGTTAGGCAACTTGGGTCCTCTATGCTGCACTGACCCCTCCGTGTTGCTTCACTCTGGTACTAGGGGGCATCTAGAGATCCCACTGTTCCTGGATTCGCTGTGCTGTGGGTGCCAGACACAGTACCGGATCCGGTGTCCGTCTCTTTGTGCTTACTTCTGGGGCAAGTGATGGTGTCACTCCAGCTCCCAGGTGTGTTCCTCTGTCTTTCGTTCTCCTTTTCCTCTGACCCTTTACTAGGTCTGCACTGAGCTAACTCTGCTCGGTGTCCTTTCCTCAGCCCTGCTGCGAGCTGAACTGAGCTCTTCCTCATGGACAAGACTATATAAGGGAGCAGGAGGTGCTCCCTCTATTGCCCAGAGGTGGTAGTATTTGTCAGTGTGTAGTGGGGGAGAGAACCCATGTGATGTTATTGTGGCACATTAACCCATGGGGTGCCACACATACATGGCACAGATGGAAAACTGATGGCCATCTGTGCCATGTCTGAACAAAACTCTTTTCAATCACTATATCTGACAGGTATCTGGCTGTACAGTTGGTGCAGTGATTGTGTAGGGTGTAATATATATAGGGGGTAATATATATACTGTATGTATGTTTATTTTACCCCCTACATTTGTCCTACACCATTTATGTATGGTGTGATATGTATCCATTTATTATATTGGTGTAATCTATATGTTTGTAATTCTGCACATTAACCTGCTAAATCCCCAAGGTGTTTAATATGAGCTCTGTTAGGATTCCGCGGCAGTTCAAGAGGTTATCTTGTGATTGCTCACATGGTATTTACAAACTTGTGGTTGTGTGATGATGACTGATGTCTCCTCCTGCTCTCACTGTTATAATTTTCAGCTGAGAGAAGCAGGAGGAGACGTCAGTGGTCACATGACGACAAGTCCACAAATCGCAAGTGAACATTCACCTGGCAACCACTCAAACTGTCAAGCAGAATCCTAAGGCTAAGTGCGCACTGGGCGGGTTTTCGGCGGTTTACCTGTGTAAACCGCCGTTTTGTTTACATTAGTTTTATTTAAATTTATGTTAATCCAAACCGGCGTTTGGATTAACATTAAAACTAATGTAAACCGCCCAAGGCAGTGCACACACCGGCGGTTACACAGCGTCATCCGTTGCTAACCCGCAGGTTTCCCAGCGGGTTAGCAAAGAATGAGCATGTTCTAAAAAACGGCGGTTCTGCAGCGGCTGCAAGCAGAATCATGTGCTGCTTCCAGCCGCTGCAGAATCGCCGCCGAGAACACGCTGTGCATCCGCCGGCTACCGCCCGGCTCCCGCCGCACATACCCGCCAGGAAGCTGGTGGACGGCGCCGGAGCTTCCTGGCGGGTTCCGCCAGCTGCCGCCGACCAAACCGCCGGGTAAGTGTGCACTTACCCTAACAGTATATACTACACACCTTTGGAATTCAGTGGGTCAACTTGTACAATTACAAACACCAGAAAGAATAGGTTCTGTAGCAACCGAGATGTGTATTATGAGGTTCTGTAACAGGCAAGATATATATTATGATGCTCTACAGCATCTTAGGCATGTTCAGTAGTAGCTGCAGGGTTAAGGAATTATGATGTTCTGTAGAAGCTGAGGTATGTTTTGCGGAAAATGAGATGTGCAGTATGATATTCTTCTGCAGAACAGATATTTATTTATTGCCCATGCGATATATTTACTTTTTTTCTCCACTAGGATGAATTTACATGATTACTGTATTTTGTGGATTATAAAATCCACTGGATTATAAAATGCACCCCTAATTTAGAGGAAGAAAATAGGAAAAATTCTTTTTAAAATTAAAAAAGTGGATCCATCTTAAAATTTAAGTCTGTTTTATAATCCAGATAGTTTATTGGGGGAAAAGGCAACAGTGGTGGAATGGAGTCACAGTAGGCATTAACATGGGCATTGGCGCGGGCGGTGTGGCAAATGTCATGGCGATCCTGCTGGTGGTGTGGCATGTGTCACTTGTGGTGCTACAGCAGGTGTCAGGGCAGTGCTACAGGCAGTGTGGCAGTTGTCCCTGTGAAGCTGTGGGCGGTGTGAGGCAAGAACCATCCCGATTGTTTTAAAAGATGGTGAATGTCAGCATTGCGTGCTTCAAGGAAATAGCACTCAGAGGCGACTCATGCACAGATTGAGCCCTTGCACAGTCAACATTTACTTTAACCTAAATGTTGGGACAGCTCTTGCCTCACACTACCCACAGCATCGTAGGGACACCCACTGCAGCACTGCCCATGACACCCACCACATCGCCCGCAGCATCGTCCTGACACCCGCTGCAGCACCTCCCAGGTCAGTGCCTCCTGTGACTCCACTCCACCATGTGCCCACTTCCACCAGATGCATCTTCATTTTCTCTGAAAATTTTTGAGAGGAAAAGTGCGTTTTATAATCCTAAAAATATTGTAACTACTTCGGGGCATTCATTTTCACTATGCGTGAGCAATAGATCTTAATTGATCACTCTTTTTTGGTGTATCTAGGGAAATGTGTAATTTTTTTAGGCATTTGTGAGCATTTATTTATATCTTTGAAGCTTAATATCATGTGTCATCATTGTTTAAATTCTATTGCTGTTACCACCAGGTTTTTCTAAATAAGCAGGATTTCCGTTTGTTTTTCATATTTTTCTTTTTAATAATTGTTCAATAAAGATTTGTATTAATTTCATATACTTCTTTGATTAGGAATGTATATGACTATAGGCTTTGGTTCTGTTATATGGCTCCTTTATACATACCCCTTTGTTAGATTAATTACATGTTCCTGCGCAGTCAAACACAGCCATTACACAGTACATAGCAGTGACACATTTCTAAGGCCGGCTTTACACCACGGCAAGATCCGATCCTGGGCTGTCAGGGATGAACCTGACAGCCCCGGACCAGATCAGCACACCGGTGTGAAGCCAGACGCTGGTGCTGCTGAAGATGATTCAGGACCGCAGCTCGCGGGGTGCTAACCACGGTCCTGAAATTACAGCAGCGTACAGCCGCAGGTGTCCAGTTCCCGGATCCTCCCGGACCGGGGCAATCCGGCCCCATAGGCTCCCATGTTAGGGAGCGCCGAATTGCCCCCGATCCGGGAGGATCCGGGAGAATCCGGTAGGATCCGATTTGGGGAGATTTTTCTCCTTGGACACAAAAATGCTGTATGCTCAGGCTTTGTGTCCGGGAGAAAAATCCAATTCCTCACAGATTCTCCCGGACATCCAAAAACCGTATGCCAAAAGACATTCATCCGGTGTATTCAGGGTTACTATGGGGCCGGAATCGGATTCGAGGGTGTCCGGTTCACACCGGACAGCCCCGGATCCAAAAAACCATGGTGTGAAGCCAGCCCAAGATTATCTCAGTTCAGGTACATTTTTTCTTTCTTTTTTTGAAACACATCTGTGGCTCCCCTGCAGGTCCAGTCGCCACAGAGGTACTGCACCTTAGCCAGAGGTGTGGTACCTACAACATCAGGTGAGGAGGGGACACGACCCAGGACACACACACACACAGCATGCACCACTAGTCACTCCAGGCCAGAAAGGTGGGGGAATTGATCAAGCCCCCATCCCTGGCTGAAGATGGGGCTAAGATAGGGTGGTGGGTGGAACTGTAGAAAGGGGTGCCACTGTAGAATGAGTGTAAATAGAAAGATATAGAGAAGGGGGCACCAGGAAGTGACAAAAAGAAGGAAGTAGAAGCAGGCAGAAGGAAGGAGCAGGAGAGTTGAGCTCCAGTGAGAGCAGAGAAAGGCAGAGATCAGAGGAGTTCATTCCGGGCAGGGAGCCAGGCAGGAGCTCCAGAGAAGGAAGGGGTCCCGGAGGCATGTGAAGTGAGAAATCCACCCGTGAGGCTCGCATCCATTGCCGGTCGCAGGCAAGTAAAGGGACCAGGGCCGCAAAGGGTCACTGAGCCCAGACTAGTAGAGGAGACTTGAGTCCTCAGCTAGCCAACCGGAGGCTGTTGCTTCTCCAGGAGCAGTAGCCAAATTCAAGCCATTCACTGCAAAGGTGGCCAGATAGGGCCAAAGGTGACAAGGAGAACGTCGCCTGGTAGGGTCCAAGGCCACTGGTGCAGGACACAGAGCATGAGGTGCAGGGCAGGAGGGAGAGAGCCAGCGTGAGAGAGACGACCTAGAAAAAGTACACAGAATGGAGTGACAGCTAAGTGTTTCCAATATACCTGGGAGTGGCTGAACCCCTGGCTCGAAGGACACAGCACCCGGCTGGACGGTACCACCTGAGAGTTGTGAGTAAACGAGTGAAACTGTACAAGCTGTGTCTTTGAATCATTCCGGCATCCTCTGCCCTGCACTGCAACTTTATTACCATCTACACATTGACTTTCACACCTGGCCCTGGGTACCGCTCCACCTACGAGGAGTGACAACACCTGTCTGCACTGTCATCTGTCCGGAGGTCTGAACTGCAGTGTCGGCCATCCCTGGTCGAGCACCGTAGGTGGCGTCACAACATTAATCCCCAAAACCATAACTCCCTTGAACTTTTATTGACACCGCCAGGGTAACGGAGCCGTGTCCCCTTGTGCTGTGTTCTCCCCTCTGAGCTCACTCTTTTGACCTGTTCCCCCTGTGCACTGTCTCTCTCCCCATGCATTCTCTCTCCCTTGTGCTGTCTTTTCCCCTCATGTGCTCCCTCCTTTCAGCTTTCTCCCCTGCATACTTGCCCCCAATGTGCTGTTTCTCTCCCCCTGTGTTGTCTTCTTCCCTCATGTGCACTCTCCTTTGAGCTGTCTTCTCTCGTGCACTCTCTCACCCCACTTGTGTGTGTGTCGCCCCTGTGACCAGGAGGCCACATAGGGAACTGCAGCCAGGTAGGAAGAAAGACAGTTTACACAAACACCCTCACAGACATCCCACACACCACTAGGAGGCAGCACCAAACCCGGATCCCGGAACTCTAGGCGGGCAAGGAGTGGTGGGTTTAGAGGACAGTGGGTGGGACAACACGTAGGTCAGGTGACAGAAGGTAGAAATAGAGGAAGGAGTGGAGGAAGGGGTCAGTAGGCCGGAATGAGCCGAGCAGCCAAGACACAGAGTAGGTCGAGGGTGCCGACCAGTACAGACCAGGAGTAGGCTAAGAAGTCAAGACCGAGCTGAAAAGACCAGAGTAGGACACTGTGAGCCGAGCAGACAGAAGGAAGCACACATTCTGGAGGAGTGGGGCTGATGGGATGCAGAATCTGAAGTGCCAGTGAAACCACGGAGAGAAAGCACAGCCATAGCCAGCACCCCAGGAGTGTGAGGACAGAGAGGACCAGTAGCACTGGGTCCTAGGAATACGGCATCACTGACCAACTCTCGGCGGAGTAGCCTTCCATATTGAAACCAGAGTCACACAGGTCAGGAGGGAGCCTGATAGTGCCTTGCGGGAGAGGACTATTGGAGGCTAGGCTGGAAGCAGAGTGTCAGCTCTGAAGGGGACTGAAGATTTACCCGGTTTCCCCAGATTCACCGACGGGGAGCTCCAATTCCAGGTTGGAGTTCCCACCCAGAGGACAGAAAGCTCACTGGCGACCACGAGGACCCACAAGGGTCCGAGCTACCGCTACACTGTCCGGAGACACACACGGAGACAGAGAACAAAGCCTGGAAGGGACAATAGAAAGAGTGAGGGGTCACAGAGTAACAACCTGGCTGCAGGGAGTAGAAAGGAACCCGGAGGGTTGAACTGGAACTGGAACTGTTGTACTGAGAGAACTGCACAGTAAACATGGTGAATCTTGCTTCTGACTCCCTTGTATGATTATCTGCAAGCAGAACTCTATGATGCCATTGCTCCCTTGCTTGTGACTAACTTCTCCCAGCAGGATAGCAGAAAGGTCCCACCTGGAGAGCCACAGCCTGTCAGCTCTGAACACTGGCTGGAAGAAGGCTGCCGCAGCAGGAAGGTAAGTAGGTTGCACCCATTACAACCCTCCATCATAGACTCTAATTACCACTGCCCCGGGGAGCCCAGCTCTACCCGCAGACAGCTATTCCATCTACAGCTGCCTAACATCATCCCCGGAGGTTCTGCAGCAGCGGTGGTCCCATTACTGACCTCACACCGTGGGTGCGTCACAGACATTTATCCCGTCTAAATACCCCCTTTTACGTGTGTGGGCCCGGGACACGGTCCAAACCAGGACCTCCGTGACATCCTCCCCAGCAGCAACCCGGTCCGGTACCGAGTACCCCGTCCCAGTGGGCTCAACATGTGCTCTCCCCCCTGTGCGCTCACCTCCTGTGGGCTGACTCTACCCCTATGTGCTCTCTTCCTCCTGTGTGTACTCATCCCTGTGAGTTTTTTTCCCCCTGTGTGCTCTCTCTCCTCTAGTGCTTTCTCCCCACCTGTGTGCTTCTCTCTCACCTGTGTACTGCCTCTCCCACCTGTGGATTGTCTCTCCACATGTGGTCAGTCTTTGTTATGTGCTCTCACTCCCCACTCTGCACTTTCTCTGCCCCCAGTGTGCTCACTCCCTGTGGGCTGTCTCTCCCCCTATGTGCTCTCTCTCGCCCTGTTTCTCCCCTTATGTGCTCTCTCCCCCCTGTAAGCTGTCTCTCTCCCTGTGAGCTGTCTCTAGCCCCAGTGCGCTCTCTCTTTCCCCTGTGTGCTCTCTCTTTCCCTGTGGGCTCTCTCCTACTTGTGGGCTGTCTCTCCCTCCTGTGCACTCTCCACGTTGTTTGCTGTCTCTCTCCTTCCTTTGCACTGTCTCTGCCTCCAATGTGCTGTTTTTCTCCTATGTGTGCTCTTTCACCTTGTGTAGTGTCTCCCTTTGTATAGGCTCTCCCCTTGCGCAGTCTCAGCCCCCTGTGTGCTCTCTCTCCCTTGTGCAGTCTCTCTCCCCTTGTGCAGTCTCTCTCCCCTTGTGCAGTCTCTCTCCCCTTGTGCAGTCTCTCTCCCCTTGTGCAGTCTCTCCCCTTGTGCAGTCTATCATGGTGTGTAGTCTCTCCCGTTATGCAGTCTCTGTCCCCTGTATGCTCTCTTCCAGTTGTGTAGTATTTTCCCTTGTGCAGTCTCTCCTTGTGCTCTCTCTCCCCTATGGTGTGTTCTCTCTCCCCTTGTGCTTTATCTCACCTTGTCCAGTCTCTTCCCTTGTGCAGTCTTTCCCATTGTGCAGTCTCTCTCCCTTTGTGCAGTCTCTCCTTTTGTGCAGTCTTTCCCGCAGTGTTTTCTTGGATTGGTCTCCCTGAGATCAGTGAATGCTTTGTGATCTCCCCTTGCGCAGTCTCAGCACCCTGTGCGCTCTTTCTCCCTATGTGCAGCCGCTCCCCTAGTGCAGCCTCTCCCCTTGTGCAGTCTCTCTCCCTTTGTGCAGTCTCTCTCCCTTTGTGCAGTCTCTCTCCCTTTGTGCAGTCTCTCTCCCTTTGTGCAGTCTCTCCCCCCTTGTGCAGTCTCTCTCCCCTTGTGCAGTCTTTCTCCCCTTTTGCATTATCTGCCCCATGTGTGCTCTGTTTCTACTTGTGCTGTATCTCCCCTTATGCAGTCTCTGCCTCCATGTGCTTAACAACACTAGCCCCTGTCCCCCCACTCCAAAAAACAGAGCACAGTCCTTCCCTCCTCTCTGTCTTCCCCATCTGACATTGCTCACATGACTCCCGTTCCCTCCAGATGATTGTCTGCTGGGCACTGATAAATAACAGCACTGCTTCCACAAAGGGAACTTCCACTTTTGCCCCCTCACTATGTATAAGGTGAATGATGCAGCAGTGATATACGGTGTCATGCAATGGCGTGCGGTGGCAGTTTCAGGTGTTGGAGATTGTGGGTGGTACTGCCAGCAGGCTTCATATTTGCACACCCATCACTTGGGTGTGCAAATATGACTGCCGTCAGCATTTGATGGGAGGACATTGGGACAGACGCCACAGGACGTTTATGTAAGTAGACACACACATAAACAGTATACATGTAAGTCCAGTTTGGCCTAAATTGTTGGCTCAATTAAAATTGTTAAAAAAAATTAAGTACTTCTCCCAGAAAATTGTTGCAATTACACATATTTTTTAGATACATGTTTATTTCCTTTGTGTGCATTGAAACAACACAAAAAATAACAAAGAAAAAGACAAAATGAACATAATTTCTCACAAAACTCCAAGACAAAATAATTGGCACTTTCTAAATCGTGTGTATACTACCGTATATACTCGTGTAAAAGCCGACCCGTGTATAAGCCGACCCCCCTACTTTTGCCCCCAAAACCTGGGAAAACTTATTGACTCGCGTATAAGCCGAGGGTAGACCCCAGCACAGGTATACAGCCCCCAGCAGTGTAGTATACAGGTCCCCCTCACAGTATACAGCCCAGCAGTGATGGTATACAGGTCCCCTCACAGTATACAGCCCCCCCTTTCCCCCACAGGATGGCCCCCACATGCAGCGCTGCGCACATACATTACCTGGCTATCAGCTGTCACCCTCCGGTGGCGGATCACTGCTCCGGGCTCCGGGCTGCATCTTCATCTGTGTCTTCCTGCTTGTGGCCGGGGCTCATCGCGATGACGTCATCGCGACCCCGGCCGGTCACCTGACAAGCAGGAAGACACAGATGAAGATGCAGCCCGGAGCCAGGAGCAGCGATTCGCCACCGGAGGGTGACAGCTGATAGCCAGGTAATGTATGTGCGCAGTGCTGCATGCGGGGGCCATCCTGTGAGGGGGGGCGCCATACTGTGAGGGGGGCCTGTATAATGATACTGTATATGCACTGCTCCCCCCCCCGCTGATGGGCGGGGGAGGCAGTACATATCATGAATATAATATGAGCACCACGTGACCTCTCCGCTCTATTGTCAGCCTCCCCAGCCTCCTCCAGCCCCCTCCAGCCCGCAATCACGGCCCCCACCAGCCAGCACAGGTACTGACTCGCGTATAAGCCGAGGGGGGGTCTTTTCAGCCCAATCTTTGGGCTGAAAAACACGGCTTATACGCGAGTATATCCAGTACTTTGTTTTGAGCATGTTGCTCCTTCAAAATCACCTGTGGCAAGTAACAGGTGTGGGCAATATTAAAACTACACCAGAAACAGGATAACAAAGGGAGTAGTTGACTCAATCTTTGTATTTTTGCTAGTGTGTGCCACACTAAGCATGAAGAACAAAAAGAGAAGAGAATTGTCTGAGGACTTAAGAACCAATATTGTTGAACAATATATCAACAATCTCAAGGTTACAAGTCCATCTCCAGATATCTTAATGTTCCTTTGTCCACAGTCTGCAAAAGACTCAAAAAGTTTACAACCCATGGCAGTGTAGCTAATATCCCTGGATCTGGACGACAGAGAAAGATTGATGAAAGGTCGCAATGGATGATAGTCTGGATGATGGGGTAAGCAGTCCCAAACAAGTTTCAAAGATATTCAAGCTGTCCTGCAGGCTCAGGGTGCATCAATGTCAGCGTGAACTATCCATCAACATTTGAATTAAAATGTACACTATGGTAGGACACCCAGGACAACCCATTGCTGACACAGAGACATAAAAATGTTAAATTGTGATTTGCCAAAATGTATTTGAGAGAAAGCCAAAATCTGTCTGGGAAAGCATCTAAAGGATAGAATGGGACCTAGATACAACTTTTTGGTAAAGCTCATCCTTCTATTGTTCACAGAAAATTGAATGAGGCCTACAAAAAACACAATACAGTCAACTATGGTGGAGGTGCTAAGAATCTGTGCAAAGCATCATGTAGTCTGGAGATTACTAAGGGATTTATGGTTTCAATGTAATGCCCAGTGTCAGAAAGCTGGGCATGTGTTGTAGGTGATTGATTTTCAAGCAGAACAATGACCGCACACATAGTTCATAAAGCATTCAAAAATAGGTAGAAACAAGTGCTGTGGAGTTCAGAAGTGGCAGAAATGAGTCCGGATCTAACTCCTATTGAGCACATGTGGAAAGATCAGTTGCTGTTAGATGAAGGCAACCTCAAATATGAGAGATCTGGAGCAGTTTTCAAAAGAAGATTGGTCCAAAATTGAGAGAGGTGTAAGATGTTTGTTGATTGTTATAGTAAGTAATATAACGTTTTTAAGGTTGCAGGTAGACTTTAAGTGATTAATGATAGTTATTTATTCCAAGAGTCTATAACCAAATATTAAGTTGAAGGCACCAAAATTTTGTCTGGGCCCCTTTTTGATTTTTGTGTGAAATGATGTCCAATTTGCCTATTTTCTCAGTTTTTTTTGCATAGTTCCAATACACACAAAGGAAATAAAAATGTGTTTGATAAAACATGTAATTGCACTACTTTTCAGGGAAAATACTTTATTTTCTGGAGCAACGTCAAGGGTGTCAACATTTTTGGCCATAGCTGTATCTCTCTGGTGGCACCATGGAAATAAACATTCATGCTCAACCTATCCGACAATGCATGCTTTTAGAAAAGATACCGTATATACTCGCGTATAAGTCGAGTTTTTCAGCCCAAAAATTGGGCTGAAAAGTCCCCCCTCGGCTTATACGCGAGTCATACCAACGTCAGGCCGCCCGCCCGCCACCCCCATCAGTATACAGGCGCCCCCCCATCAGTATCCAGGGCCTCTTCCCCCTTGCGCCGCAAACCTGTAAAGTAAAATCATTATACTTATCACTGTCCTGTCGCCGCCGTCCCCGCTGCCGACATCGCGCTCCTCCGGCTTCATCCGTCTTCTTCCGGCTTCCTCTGGTCGGTGCAGGCAATGACGTCATTGTCTGCGCCAGAGGAGGAAGCCGGAAGACGCTGGATGAAGACGGAGGAGCGCGATGGCAGCGGCGGGGACGGCGGCGACAGGACAGTGATAAGTATAATTATTTTACTTTACAGGTTTGCGGAGCAAGGGGTGGGCCCTGGATACTGATGGGGGGGTGCCTGTATACTGATGGGGGTGGCGGGTGGGCTGCTGCTGTATATACCTCTGGGGCTGCTGTATACTACTACTGGGGCTGCTGTATATACCTCTGGGGCTGCTGTATACTACCACTGGGGCTGCTGTATATACCTCTGGGGCTGCTGTATACTACCACTGGGGCTGCTGTATACTACTACTGGGGCTGCTGTATATACCTCTGGGGCTGCTGTATACTACCACTGGGGCTGCTGTATATACCTCTGGGGCTGCTGTATACTACCACTGGGGCTGATGTATACTACCACTGGGGCTGCTGTATATACCTCTGGGGCTGCTGTATATACTTCTGGGGCTTCTGTATACTACCACTGGGGCTGCTGTATATACCTCTGGGGCTGCTGTATACTACCACTGGGGCTGCTGTATACTACCACTGGGGCTGCTGTATATACCTCTGGGGCTGCTGTATACTACCACTGGGGCTGCTGTATATACCTCTGGGGCTGCTGTATAGTACCACTGGGGCTGCTGTATACTACCACTGGGGCTGCTGTATATACCTCTGGGGCTGCTGTATACTACCACTGGGGCTGCTGTATATTCCTCTGGGGCTGCTGTATATACCTCTGGGGCTGCTGTATACTACCACTGGGGCTGCTGTATACTACCACTGGGGCTGCTGTATATACCTCTGGGGCTGCTGTATACTACCACTGGGGCTGCTGTATATACCACTGGTTCTGCTGTATACTACCCCTGGGGCTGCTGTATATACCTCTGGGGCTGCTGTATACTACCACTGGGGCTGCTGTATATACCTCTGGGGCTGCTGTATACTACCACTGGGGCTGCTGCTGTATATACCACTGGGAAGGCTGCTGTAACACTGCTGGGGCCTGTATATACCACTGGGGAGGCTGCTGTATACCACACTGCTGGGGGCTGTATACTACCACTGGGGAGGCCTGTATACCACTGGGGGGGCCTGTATATCACACTGCTGGGGGCTGTATACCTGTGCTGGGGTCCACCCTCAGCTTATACACGAGTCAATAGGTTTTTCCAGATTTTCGGGGCAAAAGTAGGGGGGTCGGCTTATACACGGGTCGGCTTATACACGAGTATATACGGTAATTTAACTTCCATAATTCAGTTAACAACATTCTCAACTATAACATATCATGGGATTGAGCATTTCTGGCTCAAAAAGCAAAGTGCCCAATGTTACACTGCATTATTTTTATAGTGAAACATTTTCAACAGAATATTGTTAAAATAAATGTACTATTTGCTTTTTGTGCCTTCTAGAATAATATTTGCTGCCTGGCAACTGCACTTGTATGACAGCTACATATCTATCACTTACTACAATGTGAGAATGAGTAACATTACAGTTGAAATTGCTAAGATAAGATAAGATTGTGTTCTGCAAAATATATTGCAACTGACTATGTGTTCAGAAAAAAAGGTGACTATAGAAATGTAAAATACATACAATATTTGAAGCTTGAAACATACACTGTACATATAACAATTGCACCTACAGTACCTACACAAGGTCTCCTAGGGGTGTCCTGCAGGTGGTTTAGACACCTATAATTGGCATATATTTTGACGATTGGTGTGGAATAATAGTCATTAACCAGCAACTGAAAGGACAATAATGTAGCATTCTATAAGGAATTGTTATCAGTGCCCTACCTTGAGAAGGTTTTTGGTGTCAGATCTTGGTCCCACACCACAAGGTCAGGTTCAGAGAATACACACTTCTTCTAAGATGCTGATCCGTTATTTGCTTAGCACTGGCTTGTCTTTATTCTGCTCCTGAAGCTGATGTTGAATTAAGAGTCTCACTCCTTATCTTACTGCAGGGGGAGCATGTGCATGTATGAGACAGATGTAGAGAGGCAGAGATGTAGTCAACTGGAGGAGAGCTGTGAGAAATAAACAATTCACAAAAATAGGAAGCAAAGAAACAATTCACAATCAGATGAGTGTAAATAGTAAAAAAAAGATAGTTAAAGAGGCTACGTTCACATGGGAGTTTATAGAAACCATCGGGCTTACCAATAATTTTGACTGGAAGAATTGCACTGAATATATTGCAGTTATATTCTTGCTGTTGAAAATAATGGAACTTGGACAGAACTTTTAACAAGCCTTTGATTTTAACAATCAATGGTCATGAATAAGGATGTTTCCATCCGAAATGCGTTGACATTGTCATGAAAATCATTTACATTATCTATATCTTACACTAAAAAACTTTAAATAAAAAAATCCTACTTGTGGAAGAGCTGAAAGCATTTCTTTCCATTTACTTGACTTAAGAACCCTCACTTGCAGTGCCGTAACAATCGCAGGGATCGCATGTGCAATGGGGCCCAGACCTATAAGGGGCCCGGGCTGCCCGCAGCCCCCTGCAACCGCCGATCCCAGCGTCAGGTGCCCGCTTCACATGGATGTGCATCTCCAAGGACGCACATCCATGTGACTGCACGGTAGTACAAACACTGCTTTAGACCAGTTTGTCAGGTAGGGGAGGGGATGGGGCGGTTCCGGTCTGTGTTCCACTGCGGAACCCATATAAAGCAGGCTGGTGCCGCCTCCTCCACACTAGGAGAAGGCGTCAATTCCTGCTTTGCCGGAACCGCCACCTCCTCTTCCTCCTCCTCCTCCTAAGTCTGTTTGTAATGAGAGCAGAACAGGGGGGATAAAGGGAAATGGGAGAAGTAAGTACAGATTTATTTTTTTTATAAATCAGTGCAAGGTGGCTGGAGGAGGGGAGAGCATTCTACTATATGGAGATTGGAGAAGATATGAAGCTGCACTATATGGAGAGGCCATGAGGCTACACTATATGGAGAGGCTATGAGGCTGCATTATATGGAGGGGCTATGAGGCTGCACTATTTGGAGGGGCTATGGGGCTCCACTATATGGAGGGGCTATGAAACTGCACTATACGGAGAGCCATGAGGCTGCACTATATGGAGAGCCATGAGGCTGCACTATATGGAGAGTTTTGAATCTGCACTATATGGAGAGTTATAAAGCTGCATTATTCTATATCAAGGGCTATGAGGCTCAATTATACTATATGGAGGACTGTGAGGCTGCATTATGCTATATGTAGGGATATGAATCTGCATTATGCTATATGGAGGGATATGAGGCTGCGCTATACTATGTGGAGGGATGTGAGGGATGTGAGGCTGTATCTACACTATAATTGCCCAATGTTCTCTGTCTGTCACAGAAATTGCGAGCGAGGAGTATGCAAGACAGCCGCGCGCATTAAAAATTTGCGCCAAGCTGAAACCCGGTGACAGCGGCGCATTGGCGGTGCTGTCGCAGGGATACACACGTCCGCCTGCCGCCATCGGTGGCCGCAGCACGCGCGAGCCAGCCGGAGATGACCAGCGTAAGCCGGTCATCTCCCGGCTGGCGAGCCGCTGACCTCTGTGCAGCAGTAGCTCAGCCGCGGCCACCTGCTGCACAGAGGTCTGCGGTGAGCCAGCCGGGAGATGACCGGCATTAGCCGGTCATCTCCCGGCTGCTCTCAGCGGTATTGCTCCGCGTGGCACTCAAACCGCGCGCCAAGCCACAGCACTTTTTTGATTGTCCGCCACGACTGCGGCAATCAATCAGAGCAGTAGTTTAGCCTGGCGCACGGTTTGAATGCCGCGTCTCTCATTGGTCAGAGAAACGGCGTATGCCAAGGCGCCATATTTAAAATATTTTAAATATGGCGCCATGGCGCGCGCCGCTCCTCTGATTGGGCGCCGCGTTCAGCGCCAACCAATCAGAGAAGCGGCGTGCACCAAGGCGCATGGTGTATTTTAAATAGAGCACCTTGGTGCGCCACTCCTCTCATTGGGGCTGAACACGACGCCCAATCAGAGGAGCGGCACGCGGTTTGAATGCCGCTCGTCTGATTGGTTGGCGCTGAACGTGGCGACCAATCAGAGGAGCGGCGCGCGCCAAGGCGCCATATTTGAAATGCAATGTGCTCAGTGTATTTCAAATATGGTGCCATGGCGCGCGTCACTATTCTAATTGATCGCTGCTGAACGCGGAGGCCAATCAGAATAGTGGCGTGCGCTATGGTGCCATATTTGAAATACACTGTATTGCTTGGCGCGTGCTGCTCCTCTGAGGTCTGATGTTCAGCGCCGACCAATCAGACAGCGGCGCACATACTATACCAATAGCTATAGTATGCACGCTGCTCTGAAGAGCCCGGCGCTTTCATTCATAAAACTGTACAGCAGCTGTCAGGAGGCAGCTGCTGTTCAGAGGTGATTAGACCATTATATGCCCACCTGAGTGGGTGGGAGGTCTCTAGGGGGACTGGGCAGCCCCTAAAGACATTATACAAACATTTATTTATTAAATTAACAGTTTCACAAACCACAGAACAGTTTGCTCAGATGACCAAACTATCCAGTCACCGGATTACTCAGCATTACACATCCTGAGCAATCCAGTTACCGGATTGCGGCTTCAGCAATCTGGTTCCCGGATTGCTGAATGTCAGAATCCAATTGCGTTCACCGCATCCGGATCTGTATGCGGTGAACGCAATCCTAGATTCAAGTGTGACCCTAGCCTTTGAGAGTTCGATTGTCATATTCACACTGGCTATTTGTTTGTGAATTGTAGGCAAATGAAATGTGGTGATCTATTTGAAAATGCGCCAAGAGGTTGTCAATGATTAAGTTTGCAAACCAGTCCCTGGTCGCTAATAAGAGTGTACATACAGCCAAGGAAGCAAATAAAGGAGTACAAAAAATGTGCTACTGACTTTGCACTCTTATCTGGAATAGCTGCTGCTTCACTTGGAGAAATGATCAGTGGCAGAAACTATATATTTGTTGCAGTTTAATGTTTCCTGAAGAAGACCTATCATATCAATCCCAATTAAGCTTCATGTCTTTTCAGGCACTATTATCATTATCCTGTTAATAGGTAAAGCCTTCTTGCTGGTTTTGGAATGGATGCCAAAATTTTTTTTTAATATATATACAGCATATATTCAAGCCTTGAGATGTATGTGTTAAGTAATCTACTATATAATTGTCTAATGTTGTCTGTCTGTCACGGAAATCACGCGACAGACAGAGGCCGCTCATTGGTGCCCACCTCTGGCGGGCGCCAATGAGCGCAGACTATGCAAATAGGCGCGAGAATTTGAAGTTCGAATTTCGCGCCTATTTGCAGCCCGACACCGGGATGCACGGTGGCCGCAGCGGCGGCTCTCTTCACAGCCCCCCCGCTCTTCCTGCCCCTGCTCCCCGCGGCACCCCTGCTCTTCCTGCCCCCTCCGCTGCTCCTGCCTCTCCTGCCCCCCTCCACTCCTCGCGGTACCCCTACCTCATGCCCCCCCGGCTCCCCGCAGCCCCTTCGCTACCCCTGTTCCCCCCGTTCCTCATGCCTCCCCGCTTCTCATACCCCCCCGATCCTCCTGTTCACCCCCGTTCCTCATACCCCCCCTTGCTCCTCCTGTTCCCCTTGTTCCTCATGCCCCTCCGCTCCCCATGGTTCCCCCGCTCCTCCTGTTCCCCCCGTTCCTCATGCCCCCCGCTCCCAGCGGCGCCCCTGCTCCTCCATGGTGATAAAAATAAAAAAATCCCATAAGTATACTTACCCTCCGCCGGATCGCTTCACCTCTGTCTTCTAGCTTCTAGAGGGCTTGAGGACCTGTTGTTGCCTGGGAAACCGATCAGCTGATCGGTTTCCCAGGCAACGACAGGTCCTGTCCATGTCCTGGGAGCTACAAGACAGAGAGGTGAAGCGAGCCGGAGGACGGGTGAGTATCCTAACATCCTGCCCCCCCCGGCTCGCCACCATTCTGCCCCGCTCGCCACCACCCTGCCCTGCTCACTCCATCCTGCACCGCTCGCTCTATCCTACCCCCCTCCACCATCCTGCCCCCCTGCCACCATCCTGCCCCACTCGCCACCATCCTGCCCCACTCGCTCCATCCTGCCCCGCTTACTCCATCCTGCCCCGCTCACCACCAACCTTCCACCATCCTGCTCCTCCAGCTCCATCCTGCCCCGCTCACTCCATCCTGCCCCGCTCGCCACCATCCTGCCCCCCACCCGCCACCATCCTGCTCCTCCGGCTTCATCCTGCCCCTCCGGCTTCATCCTGCCCCACCGCCACTATCCTGCCCCGCTCGCTCCAACCTGCCCCCCCAGCCACCATCCTTTTCCCCCCCCAGCCACCATCCGTCTCCTCCGGCTCCAACCTGCCCCCCCCGCTGTTCTTGCTCCCCCGCCTCCATCCTACCCCCCCTCCGCCTCCATCCTGCCTCGCCCCCCAGCTCCATCCTGCCCACCTGCCTCCATCCTGCCCCCTTGGCTCCATCCTGCTCCACCCGGCTCCATCCTGCCCCGCTCATTCCATCCTGCCCCCCCTCCCCCCGTCACCATCCTGCCCCCCTGCTCCATCCTGATCGGTTTTCCAGGCAATGACAGGTCCTAAAGGCCTGTAGGACCTAGAAGACAGAGGTGGAGCGAGCCGGCGGACAGGTGAGTATCCTCACTGAGGATTTTTTACTTTTACTGTGGAGGAGCAGGGGGCCGCAGGGAGCGGAGTATCACCATATACCATAGTGCTGCTATACATGTATTGTAATGTACCGCCATATACCATAGCGCTGCTGTACATGTACTTTAATGTACCGCCATATACCATAGCGCTGCTATACATGTACTGTAATGTACCGCCATATACTATAGTGCTGCTATACATGTACTGTAATGTACCACCATATACTATAGTGCTGCTATACATGTACTGTAATGTTTTATATATCCAGGATAAACATGAATAATATTTACAAAGTCTTAGGACTCTCCCACATATTATATTACACATACTACTAGGTTTTTGGAGAGATTCTATACCAGTAACTCAAATGCACGATTTTTGCTGCTTTTCATAAAGATGCTTTTATTATTTCATCAAAGATTAAAATTTGCAGGTACAAAAGTGCTCAGATATTAAAAAAGTAGATTTTACATGGATCTGGATAAAGAGAACACTAAGGGGTTAAGGTCTTTTTTCCCCCCACTTCAAGACATATTCATGGTAGCTATATCAAACAAAAACTATTATGCAGTACTTGTATACAAATGGTTGAGAGTTACAGCTTAGTAGTGTGTGGAGGGTTCAGTCCTTGCTTCCCCCTTCCATTACAACAGTACACTGCTTGTTATCCCATATACCATTAAACAGCATTTTTAGCAACATAGAGATTGTGCTCCAGCTTACCCATGTCTATTGCCCAGGTGTAGAGATGACCACTAGGAGACGCCCCAACGCGTTTCCCTGAATGCTTCCTCAGGGGCCCCCTGAGGAAGCATTCAGGGAAACGCGTTGGGGCGTCTCCTAGTGGTCATCTCTACACCTGGGCAATAGACATGGGTAAGCTGGAGCACAATCTCTATGTTGCTAAAAATGCTGTTTAATGGTATATGGGATAACAAGCAGTGTACTGTTGTAATGGAAGGGGGAAGCAAGGACTGAACCCTCCACACACTACTAAGCTGTAACTCTCAACCATTTGTATACAAGTACTGCATAATAGTTTTTGTTTGATATAGCTACCATGAATATGTCTTGAAGTGGGGGGAAAAAAGACCTTAACCCCTTAGTGTTCTCTTTATCCAGATCCATGTAAAATCTACTTTTTTAATATCTGAGCACTTTTGTACCTGCAAATTTTAATCTTTGATGAAATAATAAAAGCATCTTTATGAAAAGCAGCCAAAATCGTGCATTTGAGTTACTGGTATAGAATCTCTCCAAAAACATGTACTGTAATGTACCGCCATATACCATAGCGCTGCTATACATGAACTGTTATGTACCGCCATATACTATAGTGCTGCTATACATGTATTGTAATGTACCGCCATATACCATAGTGCTGCTATACATGTACTCTAATGTACCGCCATATACCATAGCGCTGCTATACATGTACTGTAATGTACCGCCATATACTATAGTGCTGCTATACATGTACTGTAATGTACCGCCATATTCTATAGTGCTGCTGTACATGTACTGTAATGTACCGCCATATACCATAGCGCTGCTATACATGTACTGTAATGTACCGCCATATATTATAGTGCTGCTATACATGTACTGTAATGTACCGCCATATACTATAGTGCTGCTATACATGTACTGTAATGTACCGCCATATACTATAGTGCTGCTATACATGTACTGTAATGTACTGCCACATACCATAGCTCTGCTATACATGTACTGTAATGTACCTCCATAAACCATAGCGCTGCTATACATGTAATGTAATGTAACGCTAAATACTATAGTGCTGCTATACATGTGCTGTAATGTACCACCATATACCATAGTGCTGATATATATATATATGTATAAATACTGTGTGTATATATATAAATATATATATGTAGTTCACTCGCGTTGATTGAACAAGTTCTGTCAGTCACAGCATGTCAACTATTTACATATTCTAGAATACCCGATGCGTTAGAATCGGCCCACCATCTAGTGAATCTATAAAGAAATAATAAAACTGATCTACAATCTTCCAATCTCTAGTATACATGTCTACTATAATTAAGTTACTTGCAAGAAATCTTATATGGAGAATATTTCAGACAGGCTTTGACATGTTGGTAAATGGCTTTCTTTATTGCGTTCCAGTTATAAGAGTCAAAGATATTTGTTAACATTTTACCTCACTCAAAATTGCCACTAGAAATAAGGCTGTTGTGACAGGCCTTCAGGAAGCACTTATTTTAATGGACAACAGTGTAATCTCAGATACAAATACCTTCCCACTAATTATAAGGCTAGGGTCACACATGCCATGCATTTTTTTGGTGCCTTAAAAATAAGCATACGTTTCTGCATGCTTTTTTACATTTATGCATGTGTTTTTTAAGATATTTTATGACACCCTGTGTTTTTCCATGCGTTTTTGAATCAGCACCAAAAAATACTGCAAGCTGCGTTTTTTGGTGTGTTTTTAAAAACACATGCGTTTTTTTAACATGGGACCCTATGGAAAACTTATGCGTTTTAATATGGCACTAAATGGTACCATGCATTTTTGCATGCGTTTTTCAAGGCAGCTCCTCACTTAAGCACAAAAACGCATCCAAAAACGCATGGCACATTAGGCATGCAATTTTGCTATTGGGGCATGCGTTTTTGCTATTGGGGCATGTGTTTTTTACATGGGGGCCTATGGGTGCATTTTTACATGCGTTTTTAGAAAACGCAGATCTCAAAAAAAGCAAGTGAAATATGCATGTGTGACCCTAGCCTAAGACAATAGAAAAATGTTATCTCATTTACAAGGGCTCATAAAATAGAGAGGAATATAGGGTATATTGTAGCATAAATTCTGGTCTGTGGTGGAGTTAGTCAGTTCAGTTCCTAGGAGGACTGAGCAAGACATTCTGTGGACTGTAGCAGTGCTAAGCTTGTCCCACGAAATCTAAAACCTTGCTTGAGGGACCCGTAGGCAAGGGTCTGAGGAAGTCGAGGAGAGCCTGGGGAGGAGAGCAGTGTCGAGCTCACCCCAGTGGAGAAAACGCCAAAAACTGGACACCGGAGTCCAAGGCTGTGCAGGGCCTAACGGCCAGGCAGCCAATAACGGAGGCTGGGGAATTCCAAGTTCCCCAGCCACCCAAGTGCCTCCAGGCAAAGCAGCTTTAAGAGCCCAGGAGCAGCCACCCGAGAAGTGGGGATGGAGAAGGACTCGAGCTACATGTCATAGGCGATAGAGAGAGGGCCACAGCTCAGCTTAAGCAGCCGCAGGGACCTGACAAGAGAAAGCGCAGCAGGGAGGCCTCAGAACTTCCTGGGTGAGGAAAACCCCAAGTTGCTCCCAGGTTACATGGACTCCCAGTAACACCACCTGTCTTTGAACAGGTATTGCCAGTAAAGGACTTGAGGAACCAACAAACCATTAGCCTGTCTGTTACCCTCCATCCTGCACCCTACACTCCTCAACATCCACTGTCCTGGACATCCGCTCCACCTGTGGAGAGCCAATCCATTCCAGCTGCCTGTCCATCATCCCCAGAGGTTCTGTAGCAATGGTGGCCACTCATAGCCACAAACCACAGGTGGCGTCACAAATAATTCTTCTCATTCCCCAAGAACTCTTTAACACTGAACCCAGGTTCACGGAGCCAGGTCTCAACCACTTTGACTCTCCAGAAGCACCACAGCCCAGTTCCAAGCACCCCACGGCCCTGGGGCACATCAGTAATAACTTTTTCCATTGATCTCTAGAGGTTGTTGAAGGCATCTATATACTAACAGAACATTGCTCTTGCCAGTGAAATACAGGAATATTGTATTTATTTGTTTTGGACATGCGATTTTATCTCTGTCGATATCTCTCCTGGGGGGGCCAATATGAAGTACTCTTTCTATCTTGCGTCCACCTGGGATGTTAAGGGCCTTAGATGTAATGGATGCCCTCCACACCTTTCGGGTGGGCTGTCATCTTAATTGTCTGCCGCCAAATTGGATGCTTTGTCTGGGTGTGTTCACGCCACTGAAAGAACCACGCTGACACCCATGTCAATGTAGAGCTTATGTGGCGCCCCGCAACGAGTGCGTCACAAGAGGGTATTGCCGCCATAAAAGCAGCCGCAATATTCTCTGACTCAGCAATGACCTGGTTAATTTAGAAATCCAACCCTACATGCATCACTTAGAACAGAGGGCAATCATAGGTCCTGGTGGGTGGAGTGTTAGGGAAGTGTAGTAGAACACACAATAGTCTAGAACAGAGAACCTAGAACACTAGAACCTAGAACAGAGTCTGAGGACTTGAACTTGGAGAGGAGCGGGGGCTCCGCACCCCGTGCAGCCCCCGGGCCGTCACCGGTCGGGTGTCAGCACCTGAGGCCTTACTAACCGGATTGGTCATCATTCACACGGGTTCCCAAAAGACTCCCGTGCCCACAACCACAGCCGGTTCACTGGTACCGAAGCTGGCAGCAGTTCACCTCTGCTACGCGAACCAGAAAGCGTGGAGGAGCAGCTTCAAAGGAGCACCCCACCACCAGCCAACTTCCAGTCGTCTAACCAGCGGTGTACCCACAGATGGGTTCCAAGGCTCCCCAAAACATCCAGAACGTACATCATGGATAGGGCATTGAAGCAGCCTCCCCGTACCCGACCTGGTATTCCTGGGTGACACTGGCAACCAATTAGTTAGAATGGAGGAACACTGCGGATTTCTAAGGGACACCATCACTGCTGAGTCCACCCGGTCTACTACCCAACCACTGTATGCCATGTACTGCCTGCTGGTTACAGTAAAGACCCGTTGCAGAGACTTTCTGTGTCCGTGCTTCCTTATGAACTGTCCGACCGCACTACAAGGTAACCGCAGCTGCCGCACAACATCTTAAGCAGCTCCAGCCTTCGGGGATCACCGCTCAGCCTGTGGGGAGCGTAACATCTTGCTGCTATCCATCCCCCGGGGGCTCCGCAGCGTCGGTAGTCCTTACCGAATCTACTCATAGGTGGCGTCACGAATAAATTAAAACCCCTTTAATCTGTTCCACCAAGACGTCTTCACTTTTGATCTGCACTACACCGGGCCCCACTACCGGCAGGCGCGGTCCACCCGGGACAAGGAGGAAGGAAGCATCGCCTGTCTAAACCGGAGTCCCGGCCACGGTGAGTCACTTAAACGGAACCAACCACCCCAAATGACCCCCCCGGACTGTTAATAAGGGTCCCTACACCCAGCACATACATTTGCTGCAAGATTTTTTGCTAAAAAAACTATTTTTTATAAGTGAAGATATAGCTTTATAAAGGTTATAACATTAGGACGAGTGGGCGTTACTTAACTCGTTCTCCAGCCAAGTTGGAGCTGCCAGTCATCCTCCTCTCTCCCATTGCAGCAGTGAAGCCCAGCCCTTTCTTCCTAGTCACAGTTTGGTGCACGGGATCTCATGCCCGTGCACACGTCATCAGCTAGAGCCGGGTCACGAGCACACGCTCTGACTTCCTGCGCTCAGCTGTGGATAATGCAGGAAGTCAGAGCGTGTGCTCGTGACCCGGCTCTAGCTGATGACGTGTGCACGGGCATGAGATCCCGTGCACCAAGCTGTGACTAGGAAGAAAGGGCTGGACTTCACTGCTGCAATGGGAGAGAGGAGAATGACTGGCAGCTCAAACTCGGCTGGAGAACAAGTTAAGTAACGCCCACTCGTCCTAATGTTATAACCTTTATAAAGCTATATCTTCACTTATAAAAACAGTTTTTTTAGCAAAAAAGCTTGCAGCAAATGTATGTGCTGGGTGTAGGGACCCTTATTAACAGTCCGGGGGGGTCATTTGGGGTGGTTGGTTCCCTTTAATGACAAAGACCTTTATTTTAGGAGCGGTTAGCAGTTTTATTACTTATGATTAAAGGGGCATTCCTTAGGGGTGTTTCTAGGTAATTGCATCATATTATGCTGAATATACATTTTATTCAGAAAAAAACATTCAATTATATTCTGTGTGTTAGTTAGTTTAATCTAGCCTTGGGTTCGTACAATACATTCAGAACATGCTGATAAGAACTTCTATAATGCTACCTCTAAGTCAAAACATATAAAATCTGAGTCAGAGGAATTCCGAAGGTGGGAGGGAAGAAGGAGAGAGGGCTAACTAGAGAAAAGAGCAAGGCCTTTTTCCTACAAACAGGCCTCTAGCCTGTACACTGAAATATTTCTAAATGACTTCTATAAACCTATATAAATTATTAACTATTTATTGCCATAACATTCCCCCCTTTGGAGACATTCAAAATCTTACCCTAAATCTTTGCCCTAGGTGGCAGAGGGGGAAAAGGTAGAGGAGGGGAAAGGAGTCTTCACCAACATTGAGACAACTGTAACGTCAAAATGCCTTTGTAGTTGGTCTTGCCGCACCCTAAACTGTCCCTACTCTACTATCTAAGATGGGTCTCAAGTTCTCGTATTTCTCCGAGGGGTCTTGCAGCAATGGTAATGGCATCATTCTCAGGCGTATATTTCTCTTTCATCATCGAGGCCTCTGAGATCTGCATACATTGTGGTCACTGACTCCTCCATGACATGAGACATCATCTTCTTGATGCAAGGTATTACACAGCATGAAATTAGAGCCACCCTATGCACATGGGTTCCTCTTCTTTGTTTCACGTTTCTATTTAATACTACTGAAATATATAGTAAAAGTTTTTCACACAAAAAATATGGAGATTATATTTACTAAAATAGATTCTAAATATAATAAAATGAATGCTGCTCCCACAGTTCCCTTCTCCCATGGCAATGAGTGAATGCTCCAACCAAAGTGCACGCACACAGACCTACCCAGGTACATTCTCCTCTCCTAGTAGAAGGAGCTGGTCTTCCTATACCACTTCACCGGATTCCCCACATAGGTCTGCCCATTACACCATCGGATGGACATGAACACTCACAAACCATGAGAAACAAGGAAACTATACGAATGCCGCAATCAAATACCGGTCATAATTATCACTCAACTGTTAGTCATTATATTTGACATTCTCCATAAGTCGGTCCTCACTACGGTCTAATTCAGGAGGACATGGCCTCGTACCAAGTTAATGTTGCTGGTGGAAACTTCAGTCTTATCTAAAATAAGTCAGTCCCTGATATCCAAAAAATAAAGGTGTCCTAAGCGGTCAGTGTCCCTTTGGATGTTTATATCCATCACATATAGGCCAGCGCCTGTAGTAAGAGACATTTGGTAGTTCTCTTGGGCTCGTCTGCCTTGTAGTGTAGATCTTGGATCTAGTTGGGCTGCCATTTGAATTCATTAGCTGTCTCAGTCATCAGCAGAATTTCTGTTAAAGGGGAGAGAAAGGTCAAAAACACATGTTAGACGAGCATTTTTTAAGTGTCAAAACATAAGAAAAAGCCTATCTCGGGGAATCTATTACCTGGACAACATTTTCAACCATAATCTCATAAAAATTTGTACCAATTTCATAATTATCAATAAAATAGTAATACATTGCAACACAAAAAACAAATCACAAAATTTTACATATAACCTTAAGAATATAAGTCACCCCCCTTGAGCATCTTATCATCTAATATTACATATACACACACCACCTTTTAAGAAAAAGATATAAAAAGGATATGATATCAGTTCTTGAATTACCAATAAATGAAAAACAATCATCACTAAGAGAAGAGATATACAATATATATCCAGGAAACATTACATTCTTTGGGTTCTTGAAAAACAAATCATCAATTCTAAATCATACAATTATGGTTCATGTCAAATAACTTCTATATAAGGATCTTATATATAATCAAAAATCATTTTCTATTGATTAAAATATCAAAATAAATTGTCACCCAAGATAGCTCATAGAAACAAAAACATAAGATTTACACAATTTATAAATTATATACCCACTCCTAATAGTACTCTAGTAATGTCCTTAAAGCTGGAAAACTACCTAACCAGCGGAGGTCGGCACCCTCTTGAAACGCCTGTGGTGCCCCCGCTCCACGTCAACTCACCCTATCTGCCTCTAACCTATCCCTGATCTTATATACATTTTCAGTTTGTAAAGTGTTGTTTAGTCCATTATCTTCCATAAACATATACAGCAATTGCTCAGTCAACATATATATATATGTGAGGATCACTGCATGCACTGTCAATAGTCCGTAATAGAGGCAGATTACGGCTAGTCTGTCTCAGCACAAATAAAAACAATATATATATAATACAAGGTAGAATCAAACAGACATAATATTAAACAATATAATTACTGTATACTTATCATCAGTGGTTTCCCTGCTTTCCTGAAAAACAGGTCAAAAAGGTAACTGGATATCTGGGAAAACTTCCAATTATTATTATACAACTACCATATTATTATTTACATATATATTTACTCATTTACCTACTTACTCTGCTTCAGAACATTTTAACCAATATATTAGACATCTTATGGCATTTTATATAGGAGAGAGAGATCCACATCTACTAGCACATGTTTATACCTTTTCTCTCCTTGTCCGCACCCTATTTGCAATTCTTAAAGCTTGTGGAGCAGCTGCTGCTTTAAACTCTTACCTTTCTGAGTTGTGTTGTGAGTAAGAATAATGCAGGATTGTTCACACGACTTACCTGTAACCAGGAGCGAACCAGGAAGTATTCATCTGACTACACTCGTGACCTGTTGAGGTGTATGTGGGGCCAAGCAAAGACTATTCTAACTTTTGTTGAAGAGAGAGAGAGAGAGATGTCATGGCCTGCCCTTTTCCCATCTCACAACACGACTCCCATTTTGTTCCCTTTAGTATTTATTTAGTCTGATACCGAGGGGATGCTTAGGCAGCCAGACGTAACAAGGCTGGGATGGATAACCTCCCACCACTACCTAGACTAACTTTATTTTAACTTCAAATTGTACCTTGCCCTCTACCTCTAGGGGGTCACCTGTAGTGATTGTCAGCGTGATTATACCATCCTAGACGGGTAAGATGGTGTCTACCTCACCGTGATTTATCAATTCTGCATTCAATATGCTTACCGTTTTTGTAAGAATTGTACTTAGAAGATGCTCCCCCTGCTCACAAATGTGCAAAAACTTAGAATCATTGCTCTGATTACCTCATGCGAGGATCCTAATGGTGTCCAGTGTAAGATAATCTCTCCTATACTTACATCTGAAATAAAACACTCAAGAATTTGTATTAGTTTCAAAAATCTGAAAAATACTTATTCAACAAAATTCTTATTACAATTCTCTACTAATCATATTGATAATACAGCACTGCAGAATATATTGGCGCTATATTTATAAACTATAACTGTTTTATGCTTAAACAAACACCCATTTAAATTCTGTTATAAATGTCTCCATCCCCCCTTCGCATGAGGGAATCAGAAGATATCAGAGTAAAGGTATATATAATATTACCCTTGTATAATCACAACTGGATATATAAACTGGTAGTGGAATTAACTGTGGTGTAATCTCATTGTTAACAGGCCTTTTGGGTGGTGTAAGATGGCTGCCACAGGAAGTACCTGTGGGTGGGACTTCCTTCGTGTTATGCATTCCTAAGATGGGAGGACACCCGGGTGGTGTAAGATGGCTGCCAAAGGAAGTTCTGATGGGCAAAATTTCCTCTGAGTCTTACATTCCTGAGATGGGAGGGCAGGACTCTCTGGGTGGAGGTTTCTGTCTGAACTTAAAACAAGTCCATCCCCCACCTGGAGCCAGTGCCATAACAAAAAAACAACTTTAGAAAACAATGGGATTAGAATCTGAAGATTTACACACATATACTAAGTATTATTATCTGTTTTCTATGCCTCTTCTAAAAGCAATTGTTCATTGTACTAACACAATTTATTTATTTAAGTCAGTAAGAGTTTACCTCTGTAAACCTTTAGACAGAAATATACTAAAACTATCCCAAATAGTTATCATAGTGTCTAAAGAATATTAACACAACACAAACAAGAAGAC
Organism: Allobates femoralis; assembly: GCA_033576535.1. Taxonomy (NCBI): domain Eukaryota; kingdom Metazoa; phylum Chordata; class Amphibia; order Anura; family Aromobatidae; genus Allobates; species Allobates femoralis. The sequence continues at coordinate 178,832,942 of JARQOC010000006.1, read as the reverse complement.
GGTGTGTCAGTATGACTCAATAAAATAGAATAATCCCTGTATGAAAGTCAGCAAAAATCTAATTCTGTAGGACCTCGAGCAAGAATGTACAAAAACTGTCCAAAATAACTATTATTGTGTCCAATAATAGGCAATATTACTAGCTTCCAACTAAATATAGAGTAAACAATTATGATTCTTATTATTCACAACCAAAAATGAAAAGAAATTCCTGCCTTCCACTCAGGATCTTATGGAAAGTTGGGTGATTCTTAATCTAGCATGTAAAATGTGCTTACAGACCTCACTCCTACCCCTCCCAACAGAAACAGAAGAGGAGGGCAAGAGAAAATATCTGCGCACAATTCTCACATATCCTGACCTTGGACAGAAACAGACACTATGAATATGCCAAGGGGAACATACACATTATAAGGTAGCGTTCCCCTAGGGAATCGCTTAGCAGCATGTATAACACTAAAACCATACACTAAACACCTGCTCACATCACGTATGACAGAAAACATACAGTCACATACAGACAAAAATCAACCCTGATATTACATCTCACATCTCAACATATTACGGTTCACAGAAACCTTTTTAATATGACTTGTATACACAGGGGCCCTGATTACAGCTTCATTTAAAACTATGTGCGCCACTCACAGCCCTCTAGCACCTAGCGTTATACACACATAACCATATAGCATTACCACACCCTCCTTCCCCTTTAACCTCTTCATAGCCTTCTAATTGTGCTTGTTTGCATTTTTAATATACTTTTTCCCTTCTCTTTCACGGACCATATTAATGGCCGTTTTTTGCTGCCGGAGGGAAACTCTGCTTTTTCTTGAAAAGACGCAACATCTTTAATCACTATTCACAGGTGTCTCTTATGCCACGGTACATCGGTCTTCCCTCCTTCTTGGAGAGTATATCCAACGCCTATCCTTACCCACCTATACTGACAGCCTGCGTTCAGTACGCCTACCCTTATCTCTTCATCCACCTATACTGGCAGCCTATGTAATACGTACACCTGCCCTTAATTCTCCCCTTGTTCTGGTAGCCTGCGTACCCGTAATAAAGATAATGCGTCCTAACAAAAAATCATAAAAATAACACACAGTCTTCCCTCCCCTTCTTGCTACATACTTCTTCACTTTCCTCTCTTTACATACTTCTTCACTTTCCTCTCTGCCACAAGGTCTCTTGGGGTTAACTTGCTGAGGCTTTGACTGATTAACACCCATATTATAGCTTAAGCCCAAGTCTCTATGCTTCTATCTTGGTAATGGCCGTCCACCCCTCAAGGTCACCACTGTCAGCAGGGTTGCGTAAAGGGGAATCAACTGGGATACCTTCAGTGAGCCAGGCATTAAAGTTTATTCTGAACACCCTAAACCTTTGGAGGGGGAAGAGAGGTGAAATTGGTCTGTAACCAAGTCAGAAGAAATAGCAAGCTTCACACCTTGCTTACACTATGTGCACGCTATGGAAACCAGTCAGTGGTGTTAGGAAAGCAGTTAGAGTCCTGGAACTGGTTGCGTCACTGGAATCAGTCAGTCAGAATCAGTTTGAGGACTGGAACTGGAATTGTTGTCACCAAACAGATAAAACAGATAAAACACCAAACTGTGTCGGCCCCCTCTACACCTCAGTGGGGCAACAACTGGTCATATAACTTTCTTGCATATACTTCTTGCAACAAGACTTCTTGCGGAATGACTATCGTTAGCTGGGCATGTATATTTTGTCTGAACACCTTGAGTACTGGAGAAGTGCCAGGGATTGCTATATAAAAACAAAGAGGGGTTGCGCCACCTGTGTATTATAAGGATAGGGGTCGGTTATGCAGGCTCTCTGCTCACCTGATCCTGTTGTGCCGACCGCACAACAGGTGGAAGAATTGAGGAACGGTCTGGGGTCTCCACGCTGGCTCCACGCCGACTCCAAGCCGAGATGTGTATGGTGTACGTGGTCCGCCGGTGATCGGTCCACGTGACAACGGTAGGGGAGTGTCTGTGTGACGTGTGCGAGGTCCTGAGCACCAAGCAGCTGATGATCACGCTTCCCAGAAGGGGAGAGAGTTTGTAGCCGATTTGAAAAAAGGTGATATTATATCAGCGCTCTAAACACTTCAGGACACGGCTCTATCATAAATTACCTGTAGGCTTTATTAATTCAGTATGGGATCCAGTCTCCACAACGCGTTTCAACGCACAGAGCGTCTTTATCAAGTGATTACCTTGGTGGTAATCACTTGATAAAGACGCTCTGTGCGTTGAAACGCGTTGTGGAGACTGGATCCCATACTGAATTAATAAAGCCTACAGGTAATTTATGATAGAGCCGTGTCCTAAAGTGTTTAGAGCGCTGATATAATATCACCTTTTTTCAAATCGGCTAGGGATTGCTATATAACCAGTTTCTTTCTGTGCATATGGCACGTCAGTAACACGATTTATTATCCAGCCAGCGGGCGTAATTGCTAGCTCTATACCTTGTCTACACAAGGGGCACGTCATCTGGAATTATCTGGAAAGACAGAACAATCTCATCACTACCATCATTTACGTAAATTACGTACCCGCCACCACCGCAGCCAGGACTACACTCCGTCCTTAGCTTGCGGCGTGCGGGGTGGGAAAACCATCAGCCGTATCAGAGGCTGGAACACCAGTAGTGGAATAACCCATTGGCCCCCCTTTCAGGGGCCGGAAAACTATCAACCCTATTAGGGTCGACAAACCATCAGCCCTATTCTCTGGGAATAGAGCTGGACAACCAGGGAAACAGAATCTCCCCACTCAGCCCCATCTCTCCGTTCTCCGTACCTTTCTCTCTTTATATGTACTGAAACTGCAGCAATGATAGCACTGACATAAACACAGATAAACTCAGGATCAGGTTACAAATAAAGCAGACAATTAAGGAATTCTCTGGACCTGGTTGCAAGGGCTAGGACTTCTCAGATCCGGTTATCTATATCCAAGTCTGACAGCCAGCTACTTCCATCCCTGCAAGGAGACACAGGAGGGTCTTAGGCAAGATAAATCATTTTCTTACCTCTTTGTAGCCTGCAGGTCTACCCCTCGTGTATGCTCCATCCTAGGAATGAAGGATGAGGTGTGGCTGTCGTCCCCTAGACGTCTCGTCCTAGCTCCACGCTGGTGCGCCAACTGTAATGGATGCCCTCCACACCTTTCGGGTGGGCTGTCATCTTAATTGTCTGCCACCAAATTGGATGCTTTGTCTGAGTGTGTGCACGCCATTGAAAGAACCACGCTGACACCCATGTCAATGTAGAGCTTAATGACAATGACCTTTATTTTAGGAGCGGTTAGCAGTTTTATTACTTATCATTAAAGGAGCATTCCTTAGGGGTGTTTTCTAGGTAATTGCATCATATTATGCTTAATATACATTTTATTCAGAAAAAAACATTCAATTATATTCTGTGTGTTGGTTAGTTTAATCTAGCCATGGGTTCGTACAGTAAATTCAGAACATGCTGATAAGAACTTCTATACTGCTACCTCTAAGTCAAAACATTATATAAAATTTGAGCCAGAGGAATCCCGAAGGTGGGAGGGAAGAAGGAGAGAGGGCTAACTAGAGAAATGAGCAAGGCCTTTTTCCTACAAACAGGCCTCTAGCCTGTACACTGAAAGATTTCTGAATGACTTCTATAAACCTACATAAATTATTAACTACTAGATGGCAGCCCGATTCTAAAGAATCGGGTAGTCTAGAATCTATATATAGTTTATTTAATAATAGGGGAGTGCTGTGAAATTAATTGTGTGTATACAGGCGGCTCAGTGGTTAGCAGAGTATACGGTGGCTCAGTGGTCAGCAGTGAGTGCGGTGGCTCAGTGGTTAGCAGTGAGTGCGGTGGCTCAGTGGTCAGCAGTGAGTGCGGTGGCTCAGTGGTCAGCAGTGAGTGGGGTGGCTCAGTGGTCAGCAGTGAGTGGGGTGGCTCAGTGGTCAGCAGTGAGTGCGGTGGCTCAGTGGTCAGCAGTGAGTGCGGTGGCTCAGTGGTCAGCAGTGAGTGCGGTGGCTCAGTGGTCAGCAGTGAGTGCGGTGGCTCAGTGGTCAGCAGTGAGTGCGGTGGCTCAGTGGTCAGCAGTGAGTGCGGTGGCTCAGTGGTCAGCAGTGAGTGCGGTGGCTCAGTGGTCAGCAGTGAGTGCGGTGGCTCAGTGGTCAGCAGAGAGTGCGGTGGCTCAGTGGTCAGCAGTGAGTGCAGCACAGGCTGGAGGGGGCAGAGGAGGGAGGAGGCAGAGGACGGAGGAGGCAGAAACTGGAGGGTTAGAGGAGGGAGGGGTCAGAGGAGGGAGGGGTCAGAGGAGGGAGGGGGCGGAGGCTGGGGGGCAGAGGAGAGCGGAGGCTGGGGGGGCAAAGGAGAGCAGAGGCTGGGGGGGCAAAGGAGAGCAGAGGCTGGGGGGGCAAAGGAGAGCAGAGGCTGGGGGTAGAGGAGAGCGGAGGCTGGGGGGGCAGAGGAGAGCGGAGGCTGGGGGGGCAAAGGAGAGCAGAGGCTGGGGGGGCAAAGGAGAGCAGAGGCTGGGGGGGCAAAGGAGAGCGGAGGCTGGGGGGGCAGAGGAGAGCGGAAGCTGGGGGGCAGAGGAGGGGGGAAGGCTGGGGTCAGAGGAGAGCGGAGGCTGGGGGGTCAGAGGAGAGCGGAGGCTGGGGGGTCAGAGGAGAGCGGAGGCTGGGGGGTCAGAGGAGAGCGGAGGCTGGGGGGGTCAGAGGAGAGCGGAGGCTGGGGGGTCAGAGGAGAGCGGAGGCTGGGGGGTCAGAGGAGAGCGGAGGCTGGGGGGTCAGAGGAGAGCGGAGGCTGGGGGGTTAGAGGAGAGCGGAGGCTGGGGGTCAGAGGAGAGCGGAGACTGGGGGGTCAGAGGAGAGCGGAGGCTGGGGGGTCAGAGGAGAGCGGAGGCTGGGGGGTCAGAGGAGAGCGGAGGCTGGGGGGTCAGAGGAGAGCGGAGGCTGGGGGTCAGAGGAGAGCGGAGGCTGGGGGGTCAGAGGAGAGCGGAGGCTGGGGGGGTCAGAGGAGAGCGGAGGCTGGGGGGGTCAGAGGAGAGCGGAGGCTGGGGGGGCAGAGGAGAGCGGAGGCTGGGGGGGCAGAGGAGAGCGGAGGCTGGGGGGGCAGAGGAGAGCGGAGGCTGGGGGGGCAGAGGAGAGCGGAGGCAGGGCTGGCGGCGGTTCCGGAGGCCGGCCCCGGAGTGCGGGCGGGGCTAGCTCCGTGATGGAGGAGAGTCACCGGGTGTGTGGAGAGAGCGGCAAGACTGGGAGCGGTGCCGGCGGAGGCCGCACACCGGAGTGTGGGCCGGTTCCCGCATGTTGGTGGGCGCACAGCAGGCTGTGTGCGGAGGCAGTGGCGGGATGGCGGTCCCTGATGGAGAGTGGGCGGTGAGCAGCAGGGCTGTGGGCCGGATGTGGGTGGGCGCAGACGGGGCTCTGTGCAGGGCCGGTGGCGGGATAACGGCGAGTGGTGGCGCTTTAGCGCCCACCGCGAGGCGCTGTGCCATTTTGACAGCGGCTCGCGGTGAGCCCGCTCGTGGGTCTGCTACTTCCGGTTCCGGTCTTTGACACAGGGCACAGGCCATCACGGAAGTTGAGCGGATTGGCGGGAAGTGGACTTCGGGTTTTATATATAAGATATATATATAGCAGTACGATGGTATATGGTGGTAATTAGAGCACATGTATAGCAGCACTATAGTATATGGCGGTAGATTATAGTAAATGTATAGCAGCACTATAGTATATGGCGGTACATTACAGTACATGTATAGCAGCACTATAGTATATGGTGGTACATTATAGCACATGTATAGCAGCACTATGGTATATGGCGGTACATTACAGTACATGTATAGCAGTGCTATGGTATATGGCGGTACATTACAGTACATGTATAGCAGCACTATGGTATATGGCAGTACATTATAGCACATGTATAGCAGCACTCTGGTATATGGCAATACTGCGGTGACCGCGGTCCCCCACTCCTCCTGGCCCCCGGTCGTCCACAGTAAAAATAAAAAAATCCTAAGTGATGATACTCACCTGTCCGGCGGCTCGCTCCACCTCCGCCTTGTAGGTCCTACAGGCCTTTAGGACCTGTAGTTGCCTGGGCAAGCAATCAGCTGAGGAGGGGAGGGGGGGCAGGATTGTGTTGGGGGGGCAGAATGGAGCGAGTGGGGAAAGAGGATGGAGCCGGGGGGAACAGGATGGAGGCGGGGCAACAGGATGGAGGCGGGGGAGGGGGGGCAGGATGGAGCGAGCGGGGCAGGATGGAGGCGGGGGAGCAAGAAGAGCGGGGGGCAGGATGGATTGAGCGGGGCAGGATGGAGGCGGAGGAGCAGGATGAAGCCGAAGGGGCAGGATTGAGCAGGATGGAGCGGGAGGAGCAGGATGGAGGCAGATGAGCAGAATGGATCAAGCGGGGCAGGATGAGTAAGCGTGAGGGCAGGATGGAGGCGGGGGAGCAAGAACAGCGGGGGTGAGGATGGAGCGAGCAGGGCAGGATGGAGCGAGCGGGGCAGGATGGAGCGAGCGGGGCAGGATAGAGGGGGCGGGGCAGGATAGAGGGGGCGGGGCAAGATAGAGGGGGCGGGGCATGATAGAGGGGGCGGGGCAGGATAGAGGGGGCGGGGCAGGATAGAGGGGGCGGGGCAGGATAGAGGGGGCAGGATGGAGGGGGCGGGGCAGGATGGAGACGGAGGGGCAGGATGGAGACGGCGGGGCAGGATGGAGACGGAGGGGCAGGATGGAGACGGAGGGGCAGGATGGAGACGGAGGGGCAGGATGGAGACGGAGGGGCAGGATGGAGGGGAGTGGCGCAGGATGGACAGAGCGAGGCAGGATGGAGAAGGCGGGGCAGGATGGAGATGGCAGGGCAGGATGGTGGTGGGGGAGGGGGGAGGATGTAGGCGGCGGGGCAGGATGGTGGTGGGGGAGGGGGGAGGATGTAGGCGGCGGGGCAGGATGTTGGCAGGGGGTGAGGATGGTGGTGGGGGTGCGGGATGGATTCGGGGGGGCAGGATGGTGTTGGGGGGCAGGATGGATAGGGGGGGCAGGATGGAGGCGCTCCTCCTGACCCCCTCCGCTCCCCTCGGCACCCGTCCCTCTGGGCCTCCAGTCTCTACGGTCGCCCTCCCTCTGGGGCTGCACACCCCCTCCCCTTCATGGTGATAATAAAAAGAAAAAAACCTCAGTGAGGATACTTACCCTGCGGCGGCTCGCTCCACCCGTCTTGTAGGTGGCAGGACAGGAGCTGTCGTTGGCTGGGAAACCGATCTGCTGGGGTGAGTGGGCAAAGCGGGGGTCAGTGGGCAGAGTGGGGGATGAGTGGGAAGAGCAGGGGTTAGTGGGCAGAGTCATTGGGCAGAGCAGGGGTCAGTGGGCATAATCAGTAGTCAGAGCAGGGTCAGTAGGCAGAGCTGGGGTCTGTGGGCAGAGCTGGGGTCAGTGGGCATGTTCAGTAGCCAGAGGGGGGGGGGTAGGTAGGCAGAGCAGGGTCAGTGGGCAGAGCGGGGGTGAGTGGGCAGAGTGGGGGGTGAATGGGCAGAGCAGGGTCAGTGAGCAGGATTGGGGCGTCAGTGGTCAGAGCAGGGTCATAGCGGGGGTCAGTGGTCAGAGCAGGGGTTAATGGGCAGAGTGATTGGGCAGAGCAGGGGTCAGTGGGCACAGTCAGTAGGCACAGCAAGGGTTAGTGGGAAAAATCAGTGGGCAGAGCAGGGGTGAGTGGGCAGAGCAGGGGTGAGTGGGCACAGTCAGTGAGCAGAGCAGGGGTCAGCGGGCAGAGCGGGGTGAGTGGGCAGAGCAGGGTTTAGTGGGCATAGCAAGGGTTATTGGGCACAGTCAGTGGGCAGAACAGGGGTTAGTGGGCAGAGCGGCGGTCAGTGGGCACAGTGAGTGGGCAGAGAAGGGTGAGTGGGTAGAGCATGGGTGAGAGGGCACGGTCAGTTGGCAGAGCAGGGGTCAGTGGGCATGGTGAAAGGGCAGAGCGGGGGGTGAGTGAACAGAGGGTGGTCAGTGGGCAGGGCAGGGTGAGTGGTAAAAGCAGGGGCGAGTGGGCAGAGCGGGGGTGAGTGGGCAGAGCGGGAGTAAATGAGCAGAGCAGGGTCAGTAGGCAGTGTGAGGGGTCAGTGGGCAGAGCATGGTCAGTGGGCAGTGTGAGGGGTAAGTGGGCATAGCATGTTCAGTGGGCAGTGTGAGGCGTGAGTGGGCAGTGTGAGGGGTCAGTGGGCAGTGTGGGGGTGAGTGGTCAGAGCAGGGTCAGTGGGCAGAGCAGGGTCAGTGTGAGGGGTGAGTGGGCAGAGCAGGGTCAGTGGGGCGTGTGAGGGGTCAGTGGGCAGAGCAGGGTGAGTGGGCATTGAGGGGTCAGTGGGCAGAGCATGTTCAGTGGGCAGAGGAGGGTCAGTGGGCAGTGTGAGCGGTCAGTGGGCTGAGCAGGGTGAGTGGGCAGAGCAGGGTCAGTGAGGGGTCAGTGGGCAGAGCAGGGTCAGTGTGAGGGGTCATTGGGGGGTGAGTAGGCAGAGCAGGATGAGTGGCCAGTGTGAGGGGTCAATGGGGCGAGCAGGGTGAGTGGGCAGAGCATGGTCAGTGGGCATAATGGTGGGTGAGTGGGCAGAGAGGGGGTGAGTGAGCAGAGAGGGGGTGAGTGGGCAGAATGTGGGTGAGGGGGCAGAGAGGGGGTGAGTGGGCAGAGTTTGGGGGTGAGTGGTCAGAGTGGGGGTCAGTGGGCAGAGCAGGGGCAGAGTGTGGGTCAGTGTGCAGAGTGGGGGTGAGGGGGCAGAGAGGGGGTCAGGGGAAAGAGTAGGGGGGTGAGTGGGCAGAGTTTGGGGGTGAGTGGGCAGAGTGGGGGTCAGTGGTCAGAGTGGGGGTGAGTGGGCAGAGCAGGGTCAGGGGCAGAGAGAGGGTCAGTGTGCAGAGTGGGGGTGAGGGGGGCAGAGAGGGGTTCAGGGGGAAGAGTAGGGGGGTGAGTGGGCAGAGTGAGGGTCAGTGTGCAGAGTGAGGGTGAGTGGGCAGGGTCAGGGGCATAGTGGGGGTCAGTGGGCAGAGCAGGGGCAGAGTGGGGGTGAGGGGGGCAGAGGGGGTGAGTGGGCAGAGTTGGGGGGTGAGTGGGCAGAGTTGGGGGGTGAGTGGTCAGAGTGGGGGTGAGTGGGCAGGGTCAGAGTGGGGGTCAGTGGTCAGAGTGGGGGTGGGTGGGCAGAGCAGGGTCAGAGTGGGGGTCAGTGGGCAGAGAGGGGGTCAGGGGGAAGAGTAGGGGGGTGAGTGGGCAGAGTTTGGGGGTGAGTGGGCAGAGTGGGGGCCAGTGGTCAGAGTGGGGGTCAGTGGGCAGAGCAGGGGCAGAGTGGGGGTCAGTGGGCAGAGTGGGGGTGAGGGGGGCAGAGAGGGGTTCAGGGGGAAGAGTAGGGGGGTGAGTGGTCAGAGTGGGAGTGAGTGGGCAGGGTCAGGGGCAGAGTGGGGGTCAGTGGTCAGAGTGGGGGTGGGTGGGCAGAGCAGGGTCAGGGGCAGAGTGGGGGTCAGTGGGCAGAGAGGGGGTCAGGGGGAAGAGTAGGGGGGTGAGTGGGCAGAGTTTGGGGGTGAGTGGTCAGAGTGGGGGCCAGTGGTCAGAGTGGGGGTCAGTGGGCAGAGCAGGGGCAGAGTGGGGGTCAGTGGGCAGAGTGGGGGTGAGGGGGGCAGAGAGGGGTTCAGGGGGAAGAGTAGGGGGGTGAGTGGGCAGAGTTTGGGGGTGAGTGGTCAGAGTGGGGGTCAGGGGCAGAGTGGGGGTCAGTGTGGGGGTGGGTGGTCAGAGTGGGGGTCAGGGGCAGAGTGGGGGTCAGTGTGGGGGCCAGTGGTCAGAGTGGGGGTCAGTGGGCAGAGCAGGGGCAGAGTGGGGGTGAGGGGGGCAGAGAGGGGGTGAGGGGGCAGAGTTGGGGGGTGAGTGGTCAGAGTGGGGGTCAGGGGCAGAGTTGGGGTCAGTGTGGGGGTGGGTGGTTAGAGTGGAGGTCAGGGGCAGAGTGGGGGTCAGTGGTCAGTGTGGGGGTGGGTGGTCAGAGTGGGGGTCAGGGGCAGAGTGGGGGGTGAGGGAGGAGATCGTGGGTCAGTGTGCAGCGCAAGGGGATGAATAGGCAGAGTAGGTGAGATCGGGACAGGACCTTTGATGACGTCACGGTCATGTGATAGGTGACTCCGCCCATCATCGTGACGTCATCAGAGGTCCTCCAGCCCGACGTCATCAGAGGTCCTCAAGGCTGGATGGAGCTGCGGTAAGAGGCGGGGGGGTGACCGGAGAGTAGGGGGGGTGACCGGAGAGTGGGGGGGGGTGACAGGAGAGTGGGGGGGTGACCGGAGAGTGGAGGGTGGCTATGGTGACAGGCAGGGGGGTGATGGGGCAGCAGGGGGAAGTGTTGTGACAGGCGGGGAGCGCGGGCAGTGGAGGATGGCTATGGTGACAGGCAGGGGGGTGATGGGGCAGCAGGGCTGTGGGCCGGATGTGGGTGGGCGCAGACGGGGCTCTGTGCAGGGCCGGTGGCGGGATAACGGCGAGTGGTGGCGCTTTAGCGCCCACTGCGAAGCGCTGTGCCATTTTGACAGCGGCTCGCGGTGAGCGCTCACCGCTTGTGGGTCTGCTACTTCCGGTTCCGGTCTTTGTCACAGGGCGCAGGCCATCACGGAAGTTGAGCGGATTGGCCGGAAGTGGCCTACGGGTTTTATATATAAGATTTATTGCCATAACATAGGAATAGCAGTCTATCATAGACTTTTCATGTACCCACCTGGGTACGATTCAGACACTACTACAATGCAGAGGTTATTACTTCTGGACTGATTTTCTAGATAATTGATTCTGTCTGTGAGAATAACATTTTCCTTTGAAAGCCTTGAAACTGTCGCACGGTCAAATACATTTCATCCTCCATGTTGGAGATTTTATTGTCTATGGCAACTATTTGTTCTCAGGTTTTGCTTATATGTTCCTGCTCCCATAGCCTGCAGGGCTGAATGGATGGATTATTTCAATGTCAGATATTTCGGGTAGAATTTTATAGTCTGTCATTGGAACCTGGTACTGTTTGGAGGATGGACTTTCTCTTGCCCTGTATTTCCTGCTGCACTTTTTCTTTGGGCCTCTGTGTAGTACAAGCAGCCAGAAGTGACGGAGCTATACCCGTTGTGTCATGAGAAAGATACCCTAGGTATTCGTATCTGCCTTTTGACAACTTCCTAAGTTAAGTATACTTTAATGACTACTATGATTATATGGTGTCCTGATCCTTTCCCCATAGAGACTTCATTTATAAGTCCAGAACATACGACATTTAACACATGAAAGGTCTTCCCCAGTGCATCGCCTTATTTAGTCACGTGAGGTAAATACTCTTTCTTTTTTTCTGTGCCTTCTCTTATCTCAAGCTATTCCATATGACTGACTCACTTTTTCTATGACATTTTTTATTTACTAGGCTATTTTTCATAGAAATCCCATAGGTGCCTATAAAAGCATCGATTGCACGTGGTTTACTGAAACCTGCCAACAACTCACCGCCTTCTTCCTGTCTCTGTGCCCGGCATCCAATCATTTGACCGGGACCCACAGAAAAATAGATAAATACAGAAGATAGATAGATCGATAGATAGATAGATGATAGATGGTAGAATAGGCAGATTGGGCTTACTAGACTTCTGCTGCTGCTTCCGGTGCCACCTATTAAACTTCATGCATAATCACCGCACTGACTGGCAAACAACCAATCACAGACACTCACGCTCTGTGAGAGCCTATGTGATTGGCTGTTGCAGTCAGACTGCACTTCCTCAATCTGGATGATGATTGTGCTTTGTTGCCAACCTGCCCTCATCAGGTGTTAAATAAATAAATAAGTAAAAAAAAGCACAGGGCTTCACAGTATTCTTTTGGTCTAGCCCAGTGAAAGTGGACAGCTGCAAGCTGCCACCCTCAGCTGCATAATGTTACCTTGAAGCACCATTTTCAGGTGCTCTACCAGACTCTTCCTGCGGCTCTGGTGATGGTGGCATTCTGGGTAATAAGGGGTTAATACCAGCTTTGTATTGGCAGCTGATATTAAGCCCTGAGATTCTTTATGTCAGGTCAATTTAGACCCGGCTACTAAGAATCTAAAAAAATGGTTAAAAAAGACACAACGTGGAGACAAAGTAATTTATTAGAAACAATAACACAGAGACACATCTTTATTACTACCTCCCTACCCTCGTACTCTTCCATAATACTCGTCTTCTCACCCCGCTCTGCTACATCAGAAACCACAAGGAGGAAGAAAACGTCTGCTCCCCATGGTCTCTGATCGCTGAATGAGTGAGCAGAGACATGCGACATGGTAAGCGGTGATGTCACTCAGGACGCCGTTGCCATAATAACTGAGTGATGGTTACTATGGCAACAGCATTCTCGAATGAAGTCAGTTACTCCCTGCTTACCTGGCTCATTCAGGAGCCACAGGGATAGCAGTGAGGTAAGCAGTGAGTTAACTGAAATCAATACAGGACACTGTTGCCATAGTAACTCCTTACTCGGTTACTATGGCAATAGTGTTCTCAGTGACCTCTCCGTTTACCATGCTGCAGGTCTCTGCTCAGTCATTCAGTGATCAGAGACCATGGGGAGCAGACGTATTCTTCCTCCTTGTAGTTTCTAATGTATCAGAGCTACATCTGTTCAGGAAGAGAGAAGACAAAGAAGAAGAAGATTGTGGAGGGGTGTGAAGGTGGGGAGAGGGTAATGAAGATGGAGTCACTAAGTGTCTCTGTGTTTTGATTTCTAATGAATTAATTTGTCTCTGTGTCTTTTTTAACTATTTATTAGAGATTCTTAATGGCCTGGTCTAGCTTGACCTGACATTAAGAATCTCAGGGCTTAACACAAGCCGATATTAACCCCTTATTACCAAGCATACCACGCCACCATGGCTGCAGGAAGAGCCTGGTCAAGCACCTGGAAATGGCACTTCATATGATTGATTTTCAGGGGCGGCTGCAGGCTGCTATTCTTTAGCGTTGGTGAGCCTAAAACAATGGGCCCTCACCCCGCTGAGAATACTAGCCCTCAGTTGCCTAGCTTTACCCTGGCTTGCAATTGTAAATAGGGCGGAGGCCACACATTTTTTTTGCCAGCCAAGGTAAAATTTGGCAGCTGAGGGTAGCAGCTGTCAGCTTTCACTGAGCTAGACTTAAAAATAGTGCGAAGCCCCATGCATTTTTTTGATTGTTTATTTAACACCCTATGAAGGCAGGTTGGTTGCTATACACTAATGTGTATGGCAACCAAGCACAATCGCCATTTAGAGGAAATGCAGTTTGATTGCAACAGCCAATCACAGAGGGTATGAGCAATGAGCATCTGTGATTGGCTGTTTACCAGTCAGTGCAGTAAACATGCAAGAGGCTTAATGGGAGGCCCCGGCAACAAACAGTATTGGCAGTCTGGTAAGCCTGATCTACCTATTCTACCATCTACTGTATCTATCTATCTATCTATCTATCTATCTATCTATCTATCTATCTATCTATCTATCTATCGTTCTGGCCAAAATTATTGACAGCTCTGCAATTCTGTCAGATAATGCTCAGTTTCTTCCTGAAAATGATTGCAATCACAAAATCTTTGTTATTATTATCTTCGTTTAATTTGTCTTCAATGAAAAAACACAAAAGAGAATGAAGTAAGAAGCAAAACATTGATCATTTCACACAAAACTCCAAAAATGGGCCAGACAAAAGTATTGGCACCCTCAGCCTAATACTTTGTTGCACAACCTTTAGCCAAAATAACTGCGATCAACCGCTTCCGGTAACCATCAATGAGTTTCTTACAATGCTCTGCTGCAATTTTAGACCATTCTTCTTTGGCAAACTGCTTCAGGTCCATGATATTTGAAGGGTGCCTTTTTCAAACTGCCATTTTTAGATCTCTCCACAGGTGTTCTATGGGATTCAGGTCTGGACTCATTGCTGGCCACCTTAGAAGTCCCCAGTGCTTTCTCTCAAACCATTTTCTAGTGCTTTTTGAAGTGTGTTTTGGGTCATTGTCCTGCTGGAAGACCCATGACCTCTGAGGGAGACCCAGCTTTCTCACACTGGGCCTTACATTATGATGCAAAATTTGTTGGTAGTCTTCAGACTTCATAATGCCATGCACACGGTCAAGCAGTCCAGTGCCAGAGGCAGCAAAGCAACCCCAAAACATCAGGGAACCTCCGCCATGTTTGACTGTAGGGACCGTGTTCTTTTCTTTGAATGCCTCTTTTTTTTCTCCTCTAAACTCTATGTTGGTCTCATCTGACCAGAGAACATTCTTCCAAAATGTTTTAAGCTTTCTCAGGTAAGTTTTGGCAAACTCCAGCCTGGCTTTTTTATGTCTCGGGGTAAGAAGTGGGGTCTTCCTGGGTATCCTACCATACAGTCCCTTTTCATTCAGACACTGACGAATAGTACGAGTTGACAATGTTGTACCCTCGGACTGCAGGGCAGCTTGAACTTGTTTGGATGTTAGTCGAGGTTCTTTATACACCATCCGCACAATCTTGTGTTGAAATCTCTCGTCAATTTTTCTTTTCCGTCCACATCTTCCTCACAATTTGGTTTCTCAAGTCCTCAGACAGTTCTTTGGTCTTCTTTCTTTTCTCCATGCTCAATGTGGTACACACAAGGACACAGGACAGAGGTTGAGTCAACTTTAATCCATGTCAACTGGCTGCAAGTGTGATTTAGTTATTGCCAACGCTTGTTAGGTGCCACAGGTAAGTTACAGGTGCTGTTAGTTACACAAATTAGAGAAGCATCACATGATTTTTGTAACAGTGGCAATACTTTTGTCCATCTCCTTTTTTATGTTTGGTGTAGAATTAGATCCAATTTGGCTTTAGGACAATTATTTTTGTGTTTTTTCATTGAAGACAAATTAAATGAAGATAATAATACCAAAGAATTTGTTATTGCAATCATTTTCAGGAAGAAACTGAGTATTATCTGACATAATTGCAGGGGTGTCAATACTTTTGACAACAGACTGTTTCTATCTATCTATCTCTCTATTTATCTATCTATCTATCTATCTACCTATCTATCTATCTATCTATCTATCTATCTATCTATCTATCTATCTATCTATCTATCTATCTATCTCCATCTCTCTATCAAAAATAATGAAGAATCACTGGAGCTACTCCTTACCTTTGTATTGATTTGCTGCTCGTAGGCCTCTGGGTATTCCTGTGTATGAATACCCCTTTAAATTATCAGTTTATCTCAATATAATATTGTTGAGGCTCAGCGCTAAATCTCTAAATTATCCTCTGAGAAAGGATGCTTACAACATGCTAGTGTAACCCTTTATCGGAATGTTTATTTAATATTTCAAGGATTAGACACATTAAAATAAAATAAAAATATAAAATGTAAATCTGTGTGTCTGTGGACTGGGATCCTCCTTTGCGTTATCTCCTATCCTGTAATTTTAGAGGTATATATTTAGTGCGTTGTATACACTTTATGGTATCTTATTTATATTGTTTCAGATCTTATAGTTAACTTAGTAATGAGTACTGATTTGTCACTATAATTAGGAGTTTAATATGGTTCCCTGTTATTAAATTGCTATATAATATTCACAATTTTATATTTGTAAATGCTTACCAGGATCATCATTACCTTCAGTATTACTTGGTAGGTATTGGGATTTTATTATTACTGTAATTCTAATGTCACTTGGCATAAGGATTATCATGGGTATAGCAAAGATAATTCCCAGGACCCTGTTGGTGGTAATAATATACCATTACCAATAGGCCTCAGGATGAACCTTGAGAAAGAAGGTCAAGCCTTCAAAACATGTTGGTTGGACAGTTACCACTGACGCCGCACAGTCCTGACAGATCTCCACCCACTACTCCATATCACCGACCGCGTGACCCGTGACGTGGAGTCAGGTGACCGGAATGCAGGGAAGTGCACGCCTGAGGCCTCATCGCGTGCTCCCAACACACAGCATTCACAGCCGTCACAGCGTGCTCGTGCACAGACAAAAGAGGCGCACAAGCCAGGAACACAACGGAGAACCTACCAGGGAGACTGTAAGGTAATAACCAGTAGTAGAAGCGCTATTACATCTGCAAACCACTGGGGGAATGTACTTTATGAGCAAAGTGTGTACTATATGATTTCTAGGATCACCCAAAAAAGGAACTACTAGATGGACTGAATACATTACAGTAATCCAGTGTACAGGACTCCTTAAGGTGACTACACTATACATAGTGACTTAGGCTGCTTTCACATCAGCGTTTTGCGCTGATCGCGGCAGTTGCGGTGAAAAAAATGCAACTGCCGTGATTACCGCATAACGGCCGCACTTACGGTTCACTTGCGGCAAGCCCCATGCAATGTCTATGGGGCTTGCGGTAAGTGTGGTTTCGGCACTTGCGCCAGATGCGGCCGCGGGAAAACCGCGGCTAACCACGTTTTTTTCGCGGCCGCAAGTGCCGAAGCCACAACTGTACCGCACTTGCCACACTTACCGCAAGCCCCATAGACATTGCATGGGGCTTGCCGCAAGTGAACCGCAAAACGCTGATGTGAAAGCAGCCTTAGATTGATAGAGAGAGGCAAACACTGATTAATGTACTTGTCACCACAGAACTACAGAAACCAGCTAAATATCCAAGGAACTGTAGAAGCGAGACAAGTCACAAGATCACCACAGTTCTAATGACAACCGACACTTCTAAAGGTAAAACTTAAACCTTAGATAGTAGTAAATACATTACTACAAAGCAATTTTTAAACAAGGATCAATGATTTTAGAATGGTATAAAATTATCATCAACAGGGTTCTGGGAATTATCTTTGCTATACCCATGATAATCCTTATGCCAAAGTGACAACAAGTGACAATATTATCACAGTAATAACACATTACCAATACGTACCAAGTAATACTGAAGGTAAATCCATGATCCTGGTAAGCATTTACAAATATAAAATTGTGAATATTATATAGCAATTTAATTACAGGGAACCATATTAAACTCTTAATTATAGCGAGAAATCAATACAACAGTACCAGAAGAAACACGTAATACCAACTACCTCAAAAGGCAACTACAAGATCTGAAACAATATAAATAAGATACCAAAGTGTATACAACACACTAATTATATTCCTCTAAAATTACAGGATAGGAGATAACGTGAAGGAGGATCCCAGTCCACAGACACACAGATTTACATTTTATATTTTAATTTTATTTAATGTGTCTAATCCTGGAAATATTAAATAAACATTCCGATAAAGGGTTGCACTAGCACGTTGTAAGCATACTTTCACAGAGCATAATTTAGATATTTAGTGCTGAGCCTCAACAACATTATATCTCTATCTATTTATTCTAACTTGTAACAGCATGGGATTGGCCATGTTAAAAAAGCATGTCATACGCATGTCATACTTAAGACATGCGCATGACATAGGGATGCTAGGTGTGGGGAAACCACACACTGGCATGTTATACGCATGTTATACAAAACTCATGAAACCCGTATGACACTTTGATACTTTTCTTGTTGATATTCGGAGCGAGAGTGTTAATGAATTATTAAACAAACATTCGCTGAATTTTACGAACAACTTTGAAATCAATGGTAGACAAAATGAAATGCATAGAAAACAACTTCAAAGCTATCTAAAAGCTGCCAAACACACACAGACACACACAAATCATCTTACCAGTCTCGTTCTGCTTGCTTGCTGATCCTCTCTCCCTCTCACTTGAAGCTTCATGCATATTCACTTCACTGATCAGCAACAGACAATCACAGATGCTCATACTCTGTGAGGGCATCTGTGATTGGCTGTTGCCATCAGACTGTATTTCCACAATCTGTCTGCGCTTGGTTGTCATACAACAGGGGTGGGGAACTCCAGGCCACTAGGGCCGCCAACAGGTCATGTTTTCAGGATTTCCTTAGTATTGCACAGGGGTTGGAATCATCACCAGCGCATTTAATTCAATTATCACATGTGCAATACTAAGGAGATCCCCACCCCTGTCATACACATTAGTGTATGGCAACCAACCTGGCATCATAATGTGTCACAAAAAAAATCATGAAAAAAAACTGCATAGGGCTTTGCCTTATTTTTAATTGCTAGCCAAGGTAAAAGTAGGCAGTTGAGGGTTGGTATTCTCAGCAGGGCAAGGGCCCATTATTATTGGGCCCCCCATACTATATAATAGCATCCCACAGCCACCCCAGAAATTGGTACACTAATAAGAAGCGAAAATTCCAACCTCTTTACATGGCTCTTCCACTTACCATGTAGCAGTGGCAAAGTGGGTAATAAGGAGTTAATGCCAGCTTTATATTGCCAACTGGCATTAAGCCTGAAATTCTCAATGTCGGGCCAATGTTACAGCCAGCCCTTAAGAATTTCAAGTATATAGTAAAGAAGACACAACACAGAGAGAAAACATTTTATTACAAATAAAAATACAAACACATATCTAGACTCCATCTTTGCTACTCCCTCATACCCATCCTCGATCCTCTGCGACGTCTGCTTGATTGCAAGCTGCGGTGAAGAAGATCTTAAATTTATTTTCTTCATAAATCAATTGATCGAGGGGCGTGCCATGACATACTGTATTCAAATCCAGTAGTCTGTCCTTTTTAATCTGTTCGATTTGCCGCTTTACTAGGTTCAAATGTTCCTCCATCGAGTGAGGGCTGGTTGCAGGACTCATATCAATTTTAGGGGAATTTGGATTCTTTGATTTAATTGGATTCAAATTAAATTTTGGTCGATACTTTTTGCGTTTATTTGCAAAAAAATCAAAAATTTGGCATAAATTTTGAAAATTTCGCAATTTTCAAATTTTTATTCTGCTAAACCAGAGAGATATGTGACACAAAATATTTAATAAATAACATTTCCCACATGTCTATTTTACCTCAGCACAATTTTGGAAAAAAAAATTTTTTGGGTAGGAAGTTTTAAGGGTTCAAAGTTCAACAGCAATTTCTCATTTTTCCAGCAAAATGTACAAAACCATTTTTTTAGTGACCACATCAGATTTGAAGTCCGCTTGAGGGGCGTACATGACAGAAATCACCCAAAAGTGACACCATTCCAAAAACTGCACCCCTCAAGCTACTCAAAACTACGTTCAAGAAGATTATTAACCCTTCAGGTGCTTCACAGGAACTAAAGCAACGTGGAAGGAAAAAATGGACATTTTAATTTTTCTAACAAAAATGTTCTTTTAGCTTCAATTCTTTCATTTTCACATGGGCAACAGGATAAAATGCATCCTGAAATATGTTGGGCAATTTCTCCTGAGTACATCAAAACCTCATATGTGGTCATAAACCATTGTTTGGGCGCACGCTAGGGCTCAGAAGGGAAGGAGCGCAATTTGACTTTTGGAGCTAATTTTCCATTCAAAAAGTGAAATTGCGCACCTTCACTTCTGAGCTCTGCCGTGCTCCCAAACAGTGGTTTATGACCACATAGGAGGTATCGGTGCACTCAGGAGAAATTGCCCAACACATTTTAGGATGCATTTTAGGCTAAAAGAAAATTTTTGTGAAAGAAAAAGTGCATTTTCATTTCTTAGGATTAATTTGTGCAGCACCTGGGGGTTCAAAGTGCTCTCTATGCATCTAGATAAGTTCCCTGGGGGGTCTAGTTTCCAAAATGGGGTCATTTGTGGGGGAGCTCTAATGTTTAGGCACATAGGGGCTCTCCAAATGCGACATGGCGTCTGCTAACAATTTGAGCTGATTTTCCCTTGAAATTGTTAGCGGACACCATGTCGCATTTGGAGAGTCCCTGTGTGCCTAAACATTGGAGCTCCCCCACAAGTTACCCCATTTTGGGAAAATAGACCCCCCAAGGAATGTATCTAGATGCATAGTGAGCACTTTGAACTTTCAGGTGCTTCACAAATTGATCCATAAAAATGAAAAATGAAACATTTTGTGAAAAAAAGTACTTTTTCATTTTTACGGATCAATTTGTGAAGCACATGGGGGTTCAAAGTGCTCACTATTCTTCTAGATACATTCCTTGGAGGGTCTAGTTTCCAAAATGGAGTCACTTGTGGTGGAGCTCCAATGTTTAGGCACACAGGGGCTCTCCATACACGACATGGTGTCCGCTAACAATTGAAGCTTATTTTCTATTCAACTTGTTAGTGGACACAATGTCGCATACGGAGAGCCCCTGTTTGCCACCAGCACAAGGGCAACTGGAAGAGTTGGGGTACAGCACCAGAAAATGGTGGCTCTAATGAATGTGCTATTTTCTGGGGTGGCTGTGGGTTGCAATTTGCAGTGTGGTGGCCCACAACCTTTGGGTCTCTCCATGCTGAGTATTCCAGCGCCCCAGCTGCCAAGTTGTACCTGGCTGGCAACCAAAAATACAGCAAAGCTCCATCATTTTATTTGTAAAAAAAAAAATAATGTTGTGGGGCTTTGCTGTATTTTTGGCCCAGCCAGGTACAACTTGGCAGCTACGGACTGCCACCAACCCCCAACTGCCTTGTTGTAGCTGGCTGGCAACCAAAAATACAGTGAAGCCCATCTTTTTTTATTTCTAGAACTAATTCTAGAAAAAAATGACATGGGGCTCCGCCATATTTTTGGTCCAGCCAGGCACAACTTGGCTGCTACGGGTTGCCAACAACCCCAGCTGCCTCGTTGTACCTGGCTGGTAAATAAAAATACAGCGAAGCCTATTTTTTTTTATTTCTAGAATTTTAGAAAAAAAATGACGTGGGTGTCACATCGCCATTGGACTCGGTGGCTGGTGTTCCTGCCTCGGTCGCTGGGAGGAGCCGGATTCCTTCGGCTGGTGGCGCCGGTGATAGGAGGGCCTTGTCCTCATATGGAACTGCTCCCGCGACGTCTGCCTCTGTCACTGAGCGCCGCTGTGTTTCCCCTCTGGGTGGTGTTGGTCGCAGAGGAAAGGGCCCTGCAGAGGTGTCCGTTAGGCGCAGCCTGCGTTCTTCTGTCAGAGGTGGCGTGGGTGGAGCCAGTCGTGCATCTCCATCTGGCCTGGATCTAGGGGCGGTCCGGATGAGGTCATCAGGTTGTGAGCTCCAGCCTATGGCAGGTAGCCGTGCCCTTCAAGTACATTGGAGCCTGGCTTGCAGGCCGCCAGATATAGTTTTGGTTCCCCAGTGATAGTGTTGTGTGTTTAGTTTCGTGTCTGACCTTGCCTGGATTTCTGACTCTGCCTCTGCCTATTGATTTTGTACCTCAGCTGCCCTCTTGGTTTTTGCCCTTGACCTTTGCCTGGATTTTTGACTCTGCTACTGCCTGACGATTTTGTACCTTTGCTGCCCTCTCGGTTTTGACTCGGACTTCTGACTTCGTTTTTTGGGTCTTGATTTTCCCCTGGCGACCTCCCCGGCTCTGTTGCTTATAAGGGCAGCTACCCCCTGGGCTCCGCTGTAATTCCAGATCCCTGTATAGGGGTTAAGGGTCTCGGGGTTTCTCGGGGTGCTGCCTACCACCTGCTCGGCCACACGGTGGATGGTCGTCACAGTGGGGCTCCGCCATATTTTTGGTCCAGCCAGGTACAACTAGGCAGCTGGGGGCTGTAATCCTCAGCATATAGAGGACCTAGCATTCTGGGCCTCCCATGCTGCAAATTGCAGCCCACAGCTGCCCAGAAAATCGCGCATTCATTGAAGCACCATTTTCTGGCGCTGTACCCAGACTCTTCCAGTTGCCCTGGTGCCGGTGGCAAATTGGGTAATAAAGGGGTTAACGCCAGCTTTTTTATTGGCAGCTTGCACTAAGCCCGAGATTCATTATGTTGGGCCAATGTTAGACCGGGCCATTAGGAATGTCTAGTAAATAGTAAAAAAAAAATACACCACACAGAGAAAAATCTTTTTATTTGAAAAAAAAAGCACAAACAAAATTCAGACTCCATCTTTATTATAAAGATCTGACGTAGTCCTCAACAAAGGTCCAACGATGCTTGATCACCTCCAATGTAGTTCACAACGAAGGTCCCACGCCGCTCGATCGCCTCTGCTACATTCACCGTTCTTAGCGGATCACTACGTCCGGGCTGTCAGATCGCTACTCTGCAGCCTGATCCCCCTGCATGGGGATCGAGCAGCAGAAAGCGATACGACAGCCCAGGCACAGTGATCCACCAAGTGGATCACTGTGGCCGGGCTGTTACATCACTATTCTGCAGCAAAATCCCCCTACATTCTAAAGATGCAGAAAGGATCTGACAGCCCAAGCACAGTGATCCACTAAGTGGATCACTGCAGCCAGGCTGCCAGATCGCTACTCTGCAGCCCAATTCTCCTGCATGGGGATCGAGCTGCAGAAAGCGATCTGACAGCCCAGGTACAGTTATCCACTAAGTGGATCACTGTGCCTGGGCTGCCAGATCACTTTCTGCAGCTTAATCACCCATGCAGGGGGATCGGGCAGCAGAATAGCCATCTGGCAACCCAGGCACTGTGATCCACTTAGTGGATCACTGTGCCTGGGCTGTCAAATCCTTTCTACAAACTCAATCCCCCATGCAGGGGGATTGGGCTGCAGAATAGCCATCTGGCAGTCCAGGCACTGTGATCCACTTAGTGGATCACTGTGCCTGGGCTGTCAGATCCTTTCTGCAGCTCGATCTCCCATTCAAGGGGATCAGGCTGCAGAATAGCAACCTGGCAGCCCAGGCACTGTGATCCACTTAGTGGATCACAGTGCCTGGGCTGCCAGATCTCTATTCTGCAGTCTGATCCCCCCCTCATCTCCTCTTCGCACAACCGCATACAGGATTTCTCCCGGGCATCCACCATACTCTGGAACTCTCTGCCCCAACACATTCTCCTACCCTGGGAACCTTCAAAAGAAGCCTAAAGACCCACCTCTTCCACCAAGCCTACAACCTGCTATAAGACCCGGTCCACCGCACTGCCTCACTACCGGAACCTCCCCCTCCTACTTTGTCCCCACTCACCCCTTGTACACTGTCAGCCCTCGCGGACAGGATCTTCTCCCCTCCTGTATCTGTATGACCAAATTATCCACATTTATTGAACTTGTCCTTGTCTGCCCTTTTAGCATGTAAAGCGCCATAGAATGTAATGGCGCTATATAAATAAATATAATAAATAATAAAGAGTAGAAACTCAATATTTGCAGATGACACTAAACTCTGCAGGGTAATCAATACAGAGGAGGACAATTTTATATTACAGGTAGACTTATGTAAACTAGAAGCTTGGGCTGATAAATGGCAAATGAGCTTTAATGGGGATAAGTGTAAGGTCATGCACTTGGGCAGAGGAAATAAAAGGTATAATTATTTGCTTAATTGTGAAACAGTGGACAAAACAGTCACTGAAAAAGACCTGGGTGTATGGGTAGATGACAAACTCACATTTAGTGCCCAGTGTCAGGCAGCTGCTACAAAGGCAAATAAAATAATGGGATGTATTAAAAGAGGCACAGATGCTCATGAGGAGAACATCATTTTACCTCTATACAAGTCACTATAGCGACCACACTTAGAATACTGTGTACAATTCTGGTCTCTGGTGTATAAGAAAGACATAGCTGAACCAAAGCGGGTGCAGAGAAGAGCGACCAAGGTTATTAGAGGACTGAAGGGTCTGTAATATCAAGACAGGTTATTAAACTTGGGGTTATTTAGTTTGCAAAAACAAAGGCTTAGGGGTAATCTTAAAATAATGTATACATATATGAGGGAACAGTACAGAGACCTTTTTAATGATCTCTTTACTCTTAGGACTGAGACGGGCACAAGGGGGCATCCTCTATGTCTGGAGGAAGGAAGGTTTAATCATAATCACAGACGCGGATTCTTTACTGTAAGAGCAGTGAGACTATGGAACTCTCTGCCACATGATGTTGTAATGAGTGACTCACTACTAACATTTAAGAAGGGCCTGGATGCCTTTCTGGAAAAGTATAATGTTACCGGTTATATATACTACATTGTTTGATAGGGTGTTGATCCAGGGAATTAGTCTGATTGCTGTATGTGGAGTCAGGAAGGATTTTTTTCCCCAACGTGTAGCTTATTGTTGCCAAATGTTTTTTTTTTTGCCTTCCTCTGGATCAACATGGGTTGAACTAGATTGACTTAAAGTCTTCCTTCAACCTTAAAAACTATGTTACTATGTTACTATAATAATATATATATTTTTAATTAAAAGCTCTCTTAAAAAGATGTTTAAAGGAGATTTTAAAAAAACGTGATCTCTAAGGCTATGGAGTCTCTGGGGTAGGTGGGAAGACGAACAAGAAATGGGGCGCAGATCTGAGTGCAGCGTATTTTTAAATCTAGGTGATATGATTAATACATGCGCTCACCTTGTATCTATCTTGTATCCAGCTCATCTGACCATTTTCAGTCTATAGATAGATGTTATTCCGGTATGGTATGCAGCTTTGTCCTGGATTAATCGGCTCACTCAGCCTTGTGACCGTAGCAAATCAGTTAATGGAAAAAAATCCTTCCTGAGGAAGGCTGTGTGTACAAAGTATTCAGCCGAAATGTGTTGTAATTGCCCTTTGAAACCCTCTATCCTGTATATTTTAATCTGTTTGTTATTTTGATATCAATAAAACTTTTAAAAAAATACGAAGAAAGCTGAACTTCGTGACTGAGGGAGCGCCCTCCACGTTCTCCGGATTTTTTTCCATTACCTAAAGGAGATTTTAATATTTATGGACTTCACAGCTGCTGCCACATTTGGCATTGTTTCAAAAATTCACAATCTGTAGGTTAGCAGTGTTCTCAGCCACCAGGTCTTCCGGCAAGCGTTTTGGCCCCAAACCTTCAAGGAAAGGTCTAGGGCCATTTTAAAATGTCAAACTTTTCCCCCGAACAAAGCTGCATACGCCAATTTTTAATAGTAAATTGCTTGGGTTTTCCAATCAGAAACTGAATCATCAACATTTGTGCTGAATATGAAATTGACGAATATGTTCGGGGAACATTCACTCATCTCTACTCATATATGCAGCTGAATATATATATAATTATTGAGCTCTAGTACATTTCCCTACACACATTTTTTTCTTATTTTTTCTCCCTTTTCCATTTTTCTCCTCTTTTTTCTTTAATCTTTTCTTCTATTTTCCATTTCTTTTTATTCTCATGCTTCTTCCACTCCACTTATTAAATGACATAATATGTTTTATTTGTGAGCACTGGGTCGATGCAACCTTTAAAGGGGTTGTCCGGTCTAAAATGATAGCCTTATTGGTCCTCCCAGTGAACGCACTGTGCGCTGTGAGGATTTGCTGTTTCTAAACTGGGAACAAACTGCAGTTTATGCGGTATACATGTTCCCGGCCACTGCAGCCAGAGCCCCTGACTCTGGTGCGGCCTCATTCAGTGCAAGAGTATGTAGGAAGGCCACACCCACAAGACGGCCACACCACTAGACCGATGTGCACGATACACGCACTAGTATAATCGAGGCCGCTCCCACTATTCTTATTGTTGCTGGGAACATGCATACTGCATAATTGCGGTCTGTTTCTGGCTTGGAAGCTAGACAAATCCTCATAGCGCAAAGTGCATGAACTATGAGGATTGCCAAGTCTGAAGTCACATTCAGCGCAGAATTATCAGTTTTAGAATGGACTACATTATTATGTATCAATATAGTTGTATATGTATATTGCCCTTACACTTATTTCAGGTTTTTACTCTTGATTCATGAAGAGCTATATATCTTTTTAAGAAACCGGAGCACCAGATGAGTGGCATGTACCTTGTCTCTAACCCTTATCCAGTCTCTGCTGGAGTAAGATTCATGGCATTGCAAATTTGATAAACTGTAATCACCACAGCCCCATCCTCCCTCAACTCTGCTCATTTTGTCTGAGCTGGGCTAAAACAGCAGAAAATGCCAAAAGTTGCACAATGATATCATAGTCTCACGTTGCACCTGAATTATGCACTTTTCAAAGCATTTTACACTATAATACTGGAGTAAAAGCATTGATATATTGGTCCCATTTTTCTGTCAAAACAAAGGACAAGTATACAATACCTACCAATTATGCATTTACCAAACATGTATCATTGGACACCTCACCCCACTTATCTCTCAATATAGAAGCTAGCAAAGCTATAAATGGGAAAATGAGGGTTGCTTGTGCGGCATCTGTGATTGGCTGTTGGAGCCAGTGCAGTGAATAACAAGGAGGTTAATGAGCGGATCCGGAAGTACAAGCGTGCGGTCCTCGGTAAGTAGGATGGTGATATTTAATCACTCTTTTTCTTATTTATATAGCCCTTAGCCCCTCAAGCCTCCATTTTATAACTTTGAAGTTGTGTTTGGGGTTCAGGCTTAGGTTTGTTTCAAGTCCGGTCAACACTTTCAAAATAATTCGGTCAGATCCCCCAAACCTGAACATTGCTGGATTCACCCATCTCTAGTTAATGTACTAGTGCATCTCAATGAATTGCACTGTGTGCAGAATTATTAGGCAAGTTGTATTGTGGAGGATTATTTTTAATATTGATCAACAACTATGTTCTCAATCAACCTAAAAGACTCAGAAATATCAAAGCTTAATATTTTTGGAAGTTGGAGTGTTTTTTTTTTAGATTTGGCATTCTTAGGAGGATATCTGTTTGTGCAGGTAACTATTACTGTGCAGAATTATTAGGCAACTTAATAAAAACCAAATATATTCCCATCTCACTTGTTTATTTTCACCAGGTAAACTAATATAACTGCACCAAATTTAGAAATAAACATTTCTGACAAGCAAAAACAAAACCCAAAATAATTAGTGACCAATATAGCCACCTTTCTTTATGATGACACTCAACAGCCTTCCATCCATAGATTCTGTCAGTTGCTTGATCTGTTTACGATCAACATTGCCTGCAGCAGCCACCACAACCTCCCAGACACTGTTCCGAGAGGTGTACTGTTTTCCCTCCCTGTAGATCTCACATTTTAGGAGGGACCACAGGTTCTCAATGGGGTTCAAATCAGGTGAACAAGGGGGCCATGTCATTATTTTTCTTCTTTTAGACCCTTACTGGCCAGTCATGGTGTGGAGTAGTTGATTGCATGTGATGGAGCATTGTCCTGCATGAAAATCATGTTTTTCTTGAACGATACTGACTTCTTCCTGTACCACTGCTTGAAGAAGTTGTCTTACAGAAACTGGCAGTAGGTCCGGGAGTTGAGGTTAACTCCATCCTCAACCTGAAAAGGCCTCACAAGTTCATCTTTGATGATACCAGCCCATACCAGTACCCCACCTCCACTTTCCTGGCGTCTGAGTCGGAGTGGAGCTCTTTGCCCTTTACTGATCCAGCCTCTGGCCCATCCATCTGGACCATCAAGAGTCACTCTCATTTCATCAGTCCATAAAACCTTTGAAAAATCAGTCTTAAGATATTTCTTGGCCCAGTCTTGACGTTTTATCTCATGTTTCTTGTTCAAAGGTGATCGTTTTTCAGCCTTTCTTACCATGGCCATGTCCCTTAGTATGGCACACATTGTGTTTTTTGATACTCCAGTAATGTTGCAGCTCTGAAATATTGCAAAACTGGTGGCAAATGGCATCTTGGCAGCTTCACGCTTGATTTTCCTCAATTCATGGGCAGTTATTTTGAACCTTTTTTGCCCAACATGCTTCTTGCAACTCTGTTGGCTATTTGCTATGATTGTTCAGTGATAACGCTTTTTTGCCAAGAAACGCTTGATTGTTCGGAGATCACTCTTGAAAAGTTTGGCAATTTCAAGACTGCTGCATCCCTCTGCAAGACATCTCACAATTTTGGACTTTTCAGAGCCAGTCAAATCTCTCTTCTGACCCAGTTTTCCAAAGGAAAGGAAGTTGCCTAATAATTAAGCACACCTTATATAAGGTGTTGATGTCATTACACCACACCCCTCCTCATTACAGAGATGCACATCACCTGATTTACTTAACTGGTAGTAGGCTCTCAAGCCTATACAGCTTGGAGTAGGACAACATGTATAAAAAGTATCATGTGATCAAAATACTCATTTGCCTAATAATTCTGCACACAGTGTAGAATATAATCAAAAAGTTACTTTTTTCAGTAATTCAATACATAAAGTGAAATGCATATATTACATTGAGTCATTACAAAGTGATCTATTTTAAGTGTTTATTTCTGTTAATGTTGATGATTATGTCTTACAGCCAATGAAAACCCAAAGGTCATAATCTCAGAAATTTAAAGTAGGGTGAATGAAGGATTAGAAACAGGGCTGCTGTATTCCACGAGACCTCAAAGGGTGAATATAATTTTGATTTATTAATCAACACATTTCAGGACACCCAGAAACGCCCTGAAACATGGCAATATTGACATTGACTTTTGATGATATTCTAATTCATTGAGATGCACTAGTATGTACAAAGTTTCACATTATAAAAGAAGCAATTATATATAGATATTATCAGTTTTCAGTTTTTCCTCTGCTAACCTACCAGTCCATGTCCAAGACTGTGTGAGGTTCCCCTTTAATTCCTGGGAGAAAGGAAGACAGCGAGCCTAGGTTCCATCTATTTCTATTGATGAATGAATAGCTTGCTTTTCTGTGATTAGTTGCTAGGTAACAGAGAATCAAGAGAACAGTAGGGCTGAAAAACATTTAGGATTATAAATGCATATTTAGATTTTAACTCTAATAAAAATTAAACGTGACTAAAAATGTCTTATTAGATATAACTATAGTTACAAACATTTGAAATGCTTTCAGACTTATTTACCAATGTGTTTTTTGGCTAAAAGGCTCCAAAATGTAAACTGTGAATACATTTTGAAGCACATTAAGATCTTGTGATTCCTAGAATTTAGTTCAAAACAAAAAATCACAACAATCCTGATAAATTTGAATAGCACATCATGAGTAGAGATAGGCGAACTTGCAGATGTTTGGATCCGGAGAAGCTTTTCTTTAAAGTTCGGCTTCAGGACCGGACTTGATCCGAACGTGAGCCTGAACTCCGAACCTGAATTTTGAAGATATAAAATGGTGGCTAGGGGGACTGAGGTCCATAAAAGAAAGCAAAACAGTGATTAAATCAGCAGCATTATACTTACCGAGGATGCCATGCTTGTTGTTACACCACTTCCAGGTCTGCTCATTAACCTCTGGTTATTCACTGGACTCTGCTTTCAACAGCCAATTTCAGATGTGCCTTTGACTGGCTATTGCGCCTATACCTATTGTGCCGGAATCTCTGTTTAGTTGCAATTGGCAATGAACTTGCCATCATAGTGTAAAAACAAATAAATAATTTTAAAAAATATGCGCATGGGTCCCCTATATTTGTGATTGTCAGCGCAGATAGAGCAGCCAACTATTGGCTGCCACCCCAGCTGCCTGGAATGACTTTTGGCTGCCAATCCAAAATACAGTGGAACCCATATTTTATTATTTACAAATTGTGGGCTCAGCACTATTTTTGATTGCCAGCCAAGGTAAAACCCAGGCAGCTGGGGGTTGATATTCTCAGCATGGTGAGGCCTATAGTTATTGGGCCCCCTAAGCTACAAAAACTACTAGAAAAAAAACAGCATCAGAAAGACTTACCATCGATGCCAAAAACGAAAACCAACAATGTACTTGCAGGATGCAGTCAGACCCCACTATGTGAAGCAAGCCCAGATGCAGGCTAATAAATCACCTTAACCTACAACAAGGTGTGGGAGGCGTCTTGCCATGCATACTTATAATGGGCCCCCCAAGCTACAGAATAGCATCCCACAGCCACCCCATGAATTAGTGCATTCATTAGAATGACCAACTTCTGGCGCTTTACCCAGCTTTTCCCGATGACCTTGTGTGGTGGCATCGGGGTGATAGAAGGGGTTAATGACAGCTGAGTATTGACAGCAGTCATTAAGACTAGATTTGTAATGTTCAGGCTTCTATAACACCTGTAGATTATCAATCTTATAAGTAAATAATTAAAAGACACGCAAACTGACAAATCCTTTATTTGAAATAAGACACACAGAAAACTCTTATTTTACCATTTATTAATCCCAAACATACCCTCTGACAATAATCCACAGCTATGTGCAGCAATATTCACTCACCTCTGCTGTATGGAGTGAGAGGAGAAATTAGTGTCCGCTCACTGCTGCAGCTCTCTCAGACTGACTGAGCTGCAGTTCTGTGAGTGGTGACATCAGAGTGTTCATCTGAGGTGACAGTAACGGCTCTGTCTGAGAGCTGCTGCAGTGAGCGGACAGTAATGTCTACTGCCTGCAGCAGAGGCAAGTGATCTTCGCTGGACATTGCTGTGGATTTTTGTAGGAGTGTTTGTTAGGGGTTAATAAATGGAAAAATGAGGGTTGTCTGTGTGGCTTATTTCAGATAAAGGACTTTTCTGTGTCAAAAATAACAGGTGAATCCCACATATATTAAACTTCAAGTTTATTTCATGTTTTTAAAAATCATCATTAAAAATCCATGATTGCAGAGAATAGCTCTCATATGTGTTTCTGGCTTACGTCTTTAGTCAGTAAGTCACAATCTGTTTTTATGCTGCTTTTTCTGTGTGTACGTTTTCTAACTATTAACTTTTACTATAATATAATGTGCTGCTCTTATGGAAGCCTGAACATTATCAATCTGGGCTTAATGACAGCTGTCAATATTCATCTGTCATTAACCTCTTTTATCATCCTGATGCAGCAGGAATTGGTGCTTCTAATGAATGCACCAATTTCTGGGACAACTGGGGGCTGCCATTCTGTAGACTTGGGGACCCAATAACTATGGGCCTCACCAGCTGAGAATACCAGCCCCCAGCTGCCTGATTTTCACCATGGCTGGCAATCAGAAATAGAGCAAAGCCTGCACATATTTTAAAAAATATTTATTTAAATTATTAAGAAAAAATAATGGGCTCCACTGTATTTTTTATTGCCAGCCAAAGTAAATCCAGGCAGCTGGGGGTGGCAGCCTGGAGCTGTCTGCTTAATTTGCATTGAGAATCAAAAATACAGGGGACCGCTTACAAATTTTTAAAAATTATTTTTACATCCCTATGATGGCAGGTTTGTTTTTAATGGCAACCAATCACAGATGCCAGCACATGGGTGGGGGTGCAACCATCAATCACAGGTGCTGTCATAGAGAGTGGGCATCCGTGATTGGCTGTTGGAGGTAGAGTTCAGTAAATAAACAGAAGGTTAATAAGCAGCCTGGAAGTACAAGTATGCGGTCCTAAGTAAGTATAAAACTGCTGTTTTAATCACTGTTTTGCTTTCTTTTACACCCCCAGCCAAATCCAAACAGTAAAATGGACTTGTTAGGGGAGTTAATGTTCGGGGTCCATGCCTGAACACTAGGTATTTGGTACGGACAACGAACTTTACAGGTCTTGTTCGCCCATCACTAATTATGAGCTCTAAATGGTTTTTATTTAGGATCCAGAGCAATTTGGAGGTGCCTAAAAGGTTGTATAAAATATTTTTGGTAAATGGCCTGTACGGAAACCTGAAAGACACAAAACATTACACGACACACATAAATTTAATCATCATGAAGTCTTCTCTCTTTTCTCTAGAGTACAAATTTGGCGCTGCTTGATTAGGAGCCCAGAATAATAACTGTCCAATTATTTTTTATTTCTAATCCAGCATCAAATCCTCAGGTTGATTCAGCCCCTTTTAGTATGGGCCCGAAAGGCAGCAACATGACAGAGTCCATTCCTTTAAGGGTAGCGCCTTACATGAAGGCACAGTCAATTCCTTTACATCATGGACACAGTCCATTGCCCTTTCCCCTTCATTAGTTCTTAGAACAAGGCTACATTCCTTTAGGGTAGCTTTAGGGGCAAAGTTCATCCTAGATAGGGCTCAGTCCTTTGCAAAGGGTGTACAACTCTCTTGTGGCTACAATGTTACTCAATCCAGCATAGGGAAGCCTAACATACACAACAAAACTGGGAAGGGGGTAAAACAAAACTTCAGCCATCTGTGCCTACAATATGGAGGAGTCCAGGATATACATAGGTCTAAAGGTACCGTCACACGCGGCAATATTGCTTGCAATTTCACTGGCAATTTGCTGGTTGCAGTGAAATCATGAACACATTGTTCCATTTGTACACGGCAACATAATAGAACAATGTGTCCATGATTTCACTGCAACCAGCAAATTGCCAATGAAATTGCTAGCAATATTGCCGCGTGTGACGGTACCTTTAGACCTGCTGAAATGTTACCTTTCAGGGAGTTGTCTTATTTGATAGGTGCAACAAGTACAATGAAGTGTCCTCAGCATTCAACATCTGTTTCAATGGTCCTTTGTTGACTACATTTAGACCCACATGTTTTTGATATTAAAACTTATTCTTTATTTAAATCCTCATTAAAAATATTTTGGAGATCAAGACAGATAGGGATAGAAAGTCCCACATAAGCAAAAATCTTGATGCATTTCGACCCATGTATAGGTCTTAATTAGGGCCACGTCACACACACAGATAATTGTGCAGATATTGTTAGCAGATCTCTGGTTGCAGTAAAATCATGGACAAATTGTTCCATTTTGTGGCCGTGTAAAAATGTGTCCATGATTTCACTGCAACCAGACATCTGTGAACAATATCTGTGTGTGTGACGTGGCCCTTAATAATGATAAAAAACAGAAACTTCTAACTTGATATCCTGCTCAAGAGAGGAAGTGACATTTGTAAATCAGCTGATGATTATTAATGCAAGCAAAATTCAGTATGGTGCCCAAAGTATATACAAAAAAACACACACATTTATAGTAGGGTCAATCAAACAGAAAAAGGCATGAAAAAACACAAGGCAAAAGATATGAGCAATCTGCTAGAATTATTTCTGGACCTCAGAAATTAATTTTGAGAAAAAACTTTTTTAATAAAAATAACTCAAATCAGTTTTTCTGATTTAGACCTATGGGAGCTCTTGTGTCTAAATACAGGATCCAATAAACTCCTCTGTGTCTCATAATTATTTTTTTTATTGTAACTACTTTTAGATTAGACACATTATCGGAGTGAATGTGCAAGAAATGCTTGGAGGCACCAGACAGACTACACGTTGAGCGGTTTGGTGCATCATAGATGTGCTCCGACAATCACTTGCGCTGTGTTGTGGTAGTACCACCAACATATTGGATCCTTTATTTCTCACATGAAATAAGGTGCACTAAATACCGTATGTGCTCCCAAAGTTTATGATTGATTTTATATTGTAAGTTTCTCTTGTTTGATAGTGGTCTGGGGTAATATCTATTCTCCTTATGGAGATCAATCTCGCCTGCCATCATTAGAAGATTTATAGCCACAATGCTCCTCTACGAAATATGCAAATTGTCACTTCAGTGAGGAAGTAGACGAACTGTAGTACCACCTATTGAAGGCAGCAACCCTACAAGTCATAATTGACTCTTTTACAAGCCTTTTAATGTAACTTAAGATTTGTGCCGGATCAGAGCCCCAATCTGCAGACGTGTATTTTGGGGTGATTGACCCTCATAAGTGCATTGCTCTGATCTAGCATAAATCCTAAATCATATTAAAAGGCTTGTAAAAGAGTCAATTATGACTTGTAGGGTTGCTACCTTCAATGGGTGTCACTAGAGTTTGTCAACTTACTCACAAAAGTGACAATTTGCATATTTCCCAGAGGAGCATTGCGACTATAAGTTTCCTCATGCCATTAGGCATATTGATCTCAATAAGGAGAATTGCAATTCCCCAGACCTTGTCGTAGCCTCTCATACAACCAGATCAGAATCCCATATGTGGCGCCCCACTGGTCAGGCGTCGCAAGTGGGGTACTGCACCCAAAGATGAGTGTGTGGTTATCCCTGTCGCAAGTAGAATGCAGAACACTGTGGAAGGATTTGATCCCAACACACACCCACCGATGCAACTGGGGGAGGTCCCAAAAAAAGAGAGTTGGAGAGTGGGAAGTGTGAGAGGAGCACAGTGGAAGAGTGAACGGGGAGTCTTCTGGAGTGTCTTCCCAGAGGAAAGATGGAGAATGGGAGCTTACCCGAGAGAGAAAGTGGGCTTCAAGAGAGCGCTAGAGAGCGAAGTAGCCCAGACAGAAAGGTCCTGACTTGTTCACCCGGAGTACACAGGTCTGACAAAGCGGCCTGGAGTGTTCACCCTATGACCGTACTTGTCCCGACTTCGAAGACATTCTCAGGGTGTACATCCCCTGGGACGAATTACTGCTCAAGAAGCAGGTTACGAGAAGAGAGAGAGAGAGAGAGAGAGAAGGAACAGGACAAGAGTTAGATCCAAGAAGGTGCCACCAGAGACTTCCACAGATTCTGCATTCTGCTGTGACTACCCGGCTGGCCATCCTGCGGGAAGTAATGTGAGCTGTATCACCATCTTGATCAGTTTCTGTAAGTAAAGTACCTGGAAGAGTGAACTGCCTCTGTGTTTCTGCCCTGCTTTCATTGACTTTTCTCAATGGTTTGCACTGTCCTGGCACAGGTTACACTGCCCTGTAGGCTTAGCTCTACTTGTAGGGAGCTGCTTCACCCTAGTCATACCACCACCCTCTGGAGGACTGTGGCGGCGCTGGTGTCTAGTCACCAGGTACTACAGGTGGCGTCACGAGACAAAGACCTTAATCCCGTGTAAATACTAAAAATACCCTTTTTATTTGAGGCTGCCCCCCCGGACCACGGATCTGGGCAGGACACCGGCGACATTCCCTGCTTGGAGAGTAAGAGGCCCAGACAACCAAGTTCCCATACCCTGGGGTGCTACACATACACTGCACTGGATGAGGAGCAATCACCTCAAAATGCAGCATCTGCAGAGTAGGGCTTTGGTCTGGCATAAATCCTAAATCATATTAAAAGGCTTGTTAAAGAGTCAATTATGACTTGTGGGATTGCTACCTTCAATAGATGGCACTAGAGTTCATCTACTTCCTCACTGAAGTGACAATTTGCATACTCCTGTTTGATAGGAAATATACTGCCTTGTATTACTCATGTATTTGTAAGTGACTCACCGTGGCCGGGACTCCGGTTTAGACAGGCGATGCTTCCTTCCTCCTTGTCACGGGTGGACCGCGCCTGCCGGTAGTGGGGCCCGGTGTAGTGCAGATCAAAAGTGAAGACGTCTTGGTGGAACAGATTAAAGGGGTTTTAATTTATTCGTGACGCCACCTATGAGTAGATTCGGTAAGGACTACCGACGCTGCGGAACCTCCGGGGGATGGACAGCAGCAAGATGTTACGCTCCCCACAGGCTGAGCGGTGATCCCCGGAGGCTGGAGCTGCTCAAGATGTTGTGCGGCAGCTGCGGTTACCTTTTAGTGCGGACGGACAGTTCATAAGGAAGCACAGACACAGAAAGTCTCTATAACGGGTCTTTACTGTAACCAGTAGGCAGTACATGGCATACAGTGGTTGGGTAGTAGACCGGGTGGACTCAGCAGTGATAGTGTCCCTCAGAGATCCGCAGTGTTCCTCCATTCTAACTATTTGGTTGCCAGTGTCGCCCAGGAATACCAGGTCGGGTACGGGGAGGCTGCTTCAATGCCCTATCCATGATGTACGTTCTGGATGTTTTGGGGAGCCTTGGATCCCTCAGTGGGTACACCGCTGGTTAGACGACTGGAAGTTGGCTGGTGGTGGGGTGCTCCTGTGAAGCTGCTCCTCCACGCTTCTGGTTCGCGTAGCAGAGGTGAACTGCTGCCAGCTTCGGTACCAGTGAACCGGCTGTGAGTTGTGGGCACGGGAGTCTTTTGGGAACCCGTGTAATAATGCCCAATCCCGGTAGTTAAGGCCTCAGGTGCTGACACCCGACCGGTGACGGCCCAGGGGCCCGCACGGGGTGCGGAGCCCACGCTCCTCTCCAAGTTCTAGTCCTAGACCCTTCTTTTCCAAGTTCTAGACTCTTCTCTTCTAGATTATTGTGTGTTCTGCTACACTTCCCTAACACTCCACCCACCAGGACCTAGGATTGGCCCTCTGTTCTAGGTGATGCATGTTGGGTTGGATCTCAAAGTTAACTATATCACTGCTGTGTCAGAGAATATTGCGGCTGCAATACTCCCTTGTGACGCACTCGTTGCGGGGCGCCACACTCCCCCTTGGTTGAATAAGCTTGTCCCAAGCGTCACACTACCCACATTACAGAGGTTTTTGTATTTTTATGACATATATGACACACTTTTATTAAAATGAAAAACAGGTAAAGGTATGCTTTGGTGACATAAGCAAAGAAACAGGTAATCACTTTGTGCGGACCCAACGTGCGGTCGGCTGTCCTTTAACTAGAGTCCAGGCTGTAGCCGCAAGATCTCACAGTTAGTGATCAAACAGAAAGCAGAGTTATTGAGTGAGTCCAAGTCTTTTGAATCACTGGCACGGAGCATGATGGCGCACCCGGATAGCGAACCACCCATCTGCACAAGCGTAGCGCTCATAGGTGATAATATCGCCCCGGTATAGGTCGCGATCGGGATGTCCTCTTGGCAAGTTTGACTCAACGTCCCGGCGCCCCACAAATACCTCCTCATTCAAACCCACCTCCCAAGCGAACCCCCACCCGGTATATAAATTAAAGGTGGAAATTCTACCTTCACGGCGGAGTTCATCAGGCAGCGGCGGTTGGCGGCGAGCCTCGGCACGGGCCTGCATATTGGCGCGTTCTCGGGCTTGCCACTCCTCTCGTCGTCGCTGGCGTACATCTCCGTCGTTACGGCTCGGGGTGTAGAGATGAGTAGTGGAGTTGGTGGTTTGGCGGGAAGCTTGAACTTGGCGGGCTGTCTGTATCGGCACCCGGTGGAACGGCACAGGGGAAGGTGTCGGCATTGCACCCGAGCTGTATGCCCGGTTGGAAGTTCCTTGTTGTCTCCCCAAGCGAACCCGGTGTCGAAATCCTCAGCGGTGCTGTGGGTCTCGTCGTCATCCTCTCCGACCTCTTCCTCGATGACCACATCAGGCTGCTCGATGGTTGGAGATGTTGGAGCTAGTTCCGTTGTACAACGGGGCGGTGGTGCTGCTGATCCTTCCGTAGGGACGTCCTGCAGGGCTTCCAGGCTGCCTGCCTCTTCATCTGTTTCCGCAGGTAAAGGTGTTTCAATCCCGGTTACCAGGTAGGCCTCGTCAATAGCAAGGGAAGCCTCCGGTACGAGGATAAAACAGGCAACAGTCTCTGTACTTGTGAAACACGTCGCGGGTTCCTCAGTGGGAACCTGGTAAAGGTCAAGTTCTTCTATGGAGCGTGTTATGAGCTCCGGCTCAAGAACGAGGTCAGCTGCGGGTTCGACCGCTGGTACGGGTCGAGCTGTGGTCCTCACCGGAATGATGCAGTCTATGGGCTCCGGTGACGAAGCAGGACAGGTGGTTGGCGACGGTGAGGCAGTTGAGAAGCTGGTGACGTCGTCTGGGCTTGGAGTAGCGGTACCCGGTCGGCTCTGCTGCATCGCATGGTGTAGTCGTCTGCCTAGGGTCGCGCTCCAGGTGCGAATCGTCCATTCCACAGTTTCTAGTAACCGCACCCGGAGGTCTTGTAGAGCCTCGAGCCAGAAGTCGGGGCTGCCGTCTATGGTAAGGGCAGGATCCGGACCCGGTTGGCTAATGGCTGCTCTGGCCTCCGCCTCGACCTCCCGCATTAGGTCTTGGAGTCTCATGCTGGACATTTTTTTCCTTGGAGGGAAACCACACCCGTTGAACCGGTAAACGTTCTGGTAGAGCTGGTGAAGAAGTTCTCTCTCACTCCCAACCTGTGGGCTTTTGTAGTCCAATCATGGGAAAAGTCTTTGGGGTCCGCCCCCATGGTTGATTCGAGCAATCAGGGCGGACAAGGAGTTTGGCGCCTTTTGTCTTTAGCCCTCCCACGATGAGGGGGGGGTTGACTCACTCCTGGGTTTGCACGTGGCGGCTTCTTGTGGCGGGAACGCCATCTTGGGCGCCATCTTGGCCCAATGGTGAAAAGGCGGGAAAGTTCTTTTAGGGACGAACAAAGTCCAAATTGTAGACAATAAAGTCCATTTTAAGCACATTATACCCGTTGGGTAACGGGCCTGCTCGTATCCTGTTCGTGACGCCATTTTCTGACTCACCGTGGCTGGGACTCCGGTTTAGACAGGCGATGCTTCCTTCCTCCTTGTCACGGGTGGACCGCGCCTGCCGGTAGTGGGGCCCGGTGTAGTGCAGATCAAAAGTGAAGACGTCTTGGTGGAACAGATTAAAGGGGTTTTAATTTATTCGTGACGCCACCTATGAGTAGATTCGGTAAGGACTACCGATGCTGCAGAACCTCCGGGGGATGGACAGCAGCAAGATGTTACGCTCCCCACAGGCTGAGCGGTGATCCCCGGAGGCTGGAGCTGCTCAAGATGTTGTACGGCAGCTGCGGTTACCTTTTAGTGCGGACGGACAGTTCATAAGGAAGCACAGACACAGAAAGTCTCTATAACGGGTCTTTACTGTAACCAGTAGGCAGTACATGGCATATAGTGATTGGGTAGTAGACCGGGTGGACTCAGCAGTGATAGTGTCCCTCAGAGATCCGCAGTGTTCCTCCATTCTAACTATTTGGTTGCCAGTGTCGCCCAGGAATACCAGGTCGGGTACGGGGAGGCTGCTTCAATGCCCTATCCATGATGTACTTTCTGGATGTTTTGGGGAGCCTTGGATCCCTCAGTGGGTACACCGCTGGTTAGACGACTGGAAGTTGGCTGGTGGTGGGGTGCTCCTGTGAAGCTGCTCCTCCACGCTTCTGGTTCGCGTAGCAGAGGTGAACTGCTGCCAGCTTCGGTACCAGTGAACCGGCTGTGAGTTGTGGGCACGGGAGTCTTTTGGGAACCCGTGTAATAATGCCCAATCCCGGTAGTTAAGGCCTCAGGTGCTGACACCCGACCGGTGACGGCCCAGGGGCCCGCACGGGGTGCGGAGCCCCCGCTCCTCTCCAAGTTCTAGTCCTAGACCCTTCTTTTCCGAGTTCTAGACTCTTCTCTTCTAGATTATTGTGTGTTCTGCTACACTTCCCTAACACTCCACCCACCAGGACCTAGGATTGGCCCTCTGTTCTAGGTGATGCATGTTGGGTTGGATCTCAAAGTTAACTATATCACTGCTGTGTCAGAGAATATTGCGGCTGCAATACTCCCTTGTGACGCACTCGTTGCGGGGCGCCACATAAGCTTCACATGTCTTATGGCTGTACCGAAAGGAGCCTTTAGTTGGCAGCCGATTTGTTTGATTTGATGTACTTAAATTAACCCTATTCATGAGGTCACTCAGTGATAGTACATTCCCGATAGTAAGACCTCTTTTTACAAATTTTACACCATTGTCCAAAAATTTTTTCACTACAGGGTCAGTATTCAATATTGGTAGATACATTTTTTAAGATAGCAACAAGTTGACCATACTGATTATTATAATTAGTGGAAAAAACAGTCTAGGAACCCGAGGACTCCGTACAATTAATTTGTAAAAGATGTTCTCCCGACTCCTTTGGTCAGCTTGAATTTTTGCTAATGTGGAGCCCACTGGGATGGGGTACTCAGTACCGAACCGGAGTATCACAGGGGGTATCACGGCGGTCCTTGGTCTGGACCATGTCCTTGGTCAGCACCATGTTCTGCAACTAAATGGGGGGATATTTACAGGGGAGATTGTCGTGACGCCACCCACGGGTAATGGTCAGGGTGACCACCACTGCTGCAGAACCTCCGGGGATGATGTTGGGTAGTTGAGGATGTAATGGCTTTCAACAGGTAGAGCTGGGTTCCCCGGGGCAATGGTAGTAATAGTCTATAGATGGTGCTATGGATGATGTAGGATAGGGGTAGTAGTAGAGATGATGGTAGATTGTGAGGGCACGCAGGGTTTGAGCACAAGGATCACACACACTCATGGTTTTGAAGTTTTCCAAGGCTTTACTTGTGATGGTATTCAGTAGAGTACTGTCCTCAGAGTCTGTACAGGGGTCGGGTGCTCCCACCCTGACTGGGTCCTCAGCTTCCTACTCCTGCACCTTGTGTGTGGCCCTACTGCTTTAGCTGAGCTGCTGGCCCTGTCTCTCCTCACAGGTACCCCCTTTGGTAGGCAACTTGAGTCTTTCCTCTGTATCTCTGAACCTGCCGTGTTGCTTCGCTGAGTTACAGTGCAGAACTATAACCTCCACTAGTCCGGTGTTTACTGTGCTGTGTGTGTCAGTCACAGTTTTGGATCCAGTATCTGATCTGTGCGCTCCTCCGGGGTGAGTTATGAGGTAACTCAATCTCCCAAATGTGTTTTCCTGTTTCTCTTACTCCTTCCATCAGACCCTGGCTAGACCTGGAAGTGGGTAGCAGGCTGTGGAGAGGCCTAAGGCAGCCTTTTTACACCACCAGTTCTACTTCCTCAGTCTTCTCAGGAACTGCACTAACTCTAACTGCCTAACTGTCACTGCCACTCTGAGGTAAACAACATTAGCTCCTCCCACCACTCTGCTCTTCCCCACTTCCTCTCCACACCAGAATATATAGGGAAGCAGCTTTAGCTCCCCCTTCTGGCCTGGAGGCGCTAGTGTAGTGTTGTGGGTTGTGTGGGGGGTTAACCCTTTGTGGTGTTACTGTGGCACATTAACCCCTGGGGTGCCACGCTAACACTAGGATAGAATTTTTATAACCCTGTTAAAAAACCTATTATCAATTATTTTACTTTCCATTCCATGTTTAGATTCCGCGCTGACCACAAAGCAGGAAGGGTATGTTTGATGTCCGTTTATTGATCCAACGTGTTTCACAGCAGGATCTGCTGCTTCCTCAGGGCAAAAAACAATTTTAACACTTATTTTACTTTCCATTCCATAAAATTCTTTTGTTGAAAAGCAACGTTTAGCTCTAATATATTCTCCTGTCGGAATATTATCAATAATATGCCTAGGATGGTTACTGGTGACATATAATAAGGAATTTCAAGAATTGGGCTTTCTGAATAAACTACAGGTAATACTTTATTATGAAGATCGCCGGTTAAGCTGAGATTTAGGACTGAAATGGTTAATGGGTTACTGAATAAGGTAAATGACATGTTACAGGGGTTGTTGTTTAGATACTCTACGAATAAGACTATTCTACTAGGGTCACCCTTTCAGACCACCAGGATATCATCTATGTAGCAAAAATATACCTACATATATACATGCCCTCTGGTGATAAGAGGCTCTCCTTCGGCGGTCATGCTTTCCCTTGGGATTATGACTTCTTTCGGGACCAGGACTTTTACTAGGGTTAGTAGGGAACCCAACGGCAATTGGGCCCACAAGACTTCTAGCCATATGGCACTTCTGCAGGCTGTGAACCAAACCGGGGTCCAAGGTTTGGTCTCTACACTGCAACCAACCTTTATGCTAGCGCCATGGTAACCCTCTCAACCAGGACACCTGATCTTCCCCCTTCAAGAAAAATGGAAACGGACCCTATTTCCCTAGTCTCACTACTTTGTGTAAAATATTGCCAGTATGCAGATATTCCCATCACTGCTTGAAAAATTGTAATATTACAAAGTATACATACTCAATAATGCTTTATGTATGTTTTATTACTCTACAATGCTTAATTCTTGCAAGTAAACCATCATGTAGAAATGCAATAAAACAGCTTTCACTTAGTCACCATATTCACCATAGTGAGTTGTTTAGAATGGGATAAAGGATAGTGCTAGGATTGTGTTCTTAAGGAATCCACCACACATGTGGACTCTCTGGATATCTGAACAAATGTCTCTGCTAGACATACTTTGCTATGGAGTGAAATCATGTATTTGCCAGAGCTCTTGTACAAATGGAGGGAAGATAATTGCTATTGCTGCAGACCCTTTGAAATGTAAAATCACTGCTGTATAAATTCCAACCATTGGAATGGGGAAGAGAGTCCACAATTTACATATTCTAAACAACTCCTCCTTTCTTCCATCACTAATATCAGCTGCAGCATCTGCCCGAGTCCCACAGGATGGCGTGTTATCGGCAAGACCTCCTCTGACCATCCTTAACCTCTACTTTGCCATCACAACTCTCGTCACTTCACAGTACTGCTCTCTCCTTGACTTCCTGCAGACAAATGGCCCTCTAAGGCTGGCTTCACATTAGCGTTTGTGTCTGCATGCTGATGGCATGCAGACACAAACGCTGTCAGAAGCAGGGACACTTTGATGTGTCCGCAGCGGATAATGTCCGCCTGCGGACACATCACTATGGAGCCCGGCAGCCAATCGGCGCTGTCCGGGGGCGGGCCGGAGGCGGAGATCAGCGCTGGAGATCTCCGCCCCCCGGCCGCCGGTAAGCTCCGGGACTGTCGGCGGGGAGAACAGCTGATCTGAGAGCTGTTTGAATCTTCCCGCGCCGACACTGTGAGGAGATGTCGGCGCGGGAAGATTCAAACAGCTTTCAGATCAGCTGTTCTCCCCGCCGACATCGCTATGAGATTACAGGCGGCGGGGAGAAGGAGGACAGCAGAGGGTCAGCTGATCTCCCGGTGGCCGTCGGTGAGCTCCTGTGACATCACCGGCGGCCACCGGGAGATTTTTCAATGGGTCCGCAGCGTTCTCCTGCTGTGTCATGCAGAGGACACTGCGGACCCATTGAAGACAATGCTTTTTTTGTACGCTTGGGGACGCTTGCTGATTGTCCAAGCTCCCCAAACGCACAAAAAAACCCAACATGCTGCGTCCCGGGTGCGGATGCTGGACACCGGAAGCAGCAGATATCGTCCGCATCCGCACCCGAACGCAGCAAACGCAGGCACCATGCGTTCCTATGTTAAACATAGGAACGCAGTGCGCATGCGTTTAACTGCGTATGGGAACGCAGCAAAACGCTGCCTTCCCATACGCAAATGTGAAGCCAGCCTTACTCATCCCTCATCGTTATGCATCACTTCACCTTTCACTGGGTGGGGCTCTATTTGGCTTACATGCCATTTTTCTAATGCTTTTTTTTACATCATACTGCTCCTGCTGTTTTGCCCTGTTGGTTGGCACTTTCAGTCTTAACACTCCCTTCTGTGGGCATAATCTCTGGATGGCTGAATGGATCTTTGTACCCTTTTGCACCTTCTACTCCCACGATGAGCAGAACCTTCTTTTGTACTGCTCCACAAACTTCGCACCATCTTAGACCTTGTAATAGTCATCATCCTCTATGTGACTCAAACCTTTCCCACATCACCTTCATCTTATGGCTACAAGGCTATTTTCTGCTGACTATGTCAAAAGTAATGTAAAAGGGGGCAAGGTGGTCAGCTATTGTGCCCCAGTCTGTTACATGATAGATGAAGTTCTGGGTGGGTTTGTGCACCTGTGTTGGGAAGGTGATATGCCTTTGCAGGCATGATGCCGATGACCTCGGCTGGCCAGGACCAGATGTTATCCAGTTCATTGAGTGAGACCATGAGTTCTTATTGGAACAATAAGCTGTGTAGACAAAAGAAAAGTGAGTATATCTCAAATACAGCTGGAATTGTTAATAAGCAGTAAATTGCAAAGTTGCTTGCATTTTTAAAAATTATCCAAAAATATTAATTTATGAAGATAAGAATAACATTTCACCTGTTTCTCTTCAGTATGCTTTTCATTCAAAATGTCTGAACATAACTTTTACATTTTCTAACCCAACTCTGAAGGCAAAGTCATTTGCTTTTTGCTGGTGTACTGGGAATGACTGTTCCTGAATTTTAATTTGTTTTTAGACTTTAATGGAGTCACATGGGAGCATGAATATATCAGGAATTTGTAAGGATTCAGTCAGTTGCTATGTGCAGCAAGACTACCTTGGATTTTTGGTTTCACAAGTAGTCCATGACTTTATGCTGAAGAATTGGAAAGTATCCAGACTATTAACGTAAATCCCTGTACAGCTAAAAAAGGTTCAAGTGAATGCTAAATTTCATACATTTATTCATGTTTCTAAGTGACATTCTGGATTTTTCATTAAAGTGCTTTAATTTCAATTTCCATTTTTTGATTCTTTATGACATTAAAGCATAATTGGTAGACAAAATGGATAAATTATATTGTTTTACAGAGTATTATGAAGCACTGATAAAACTACTTCCATAACATAGCACAGCCTCAGTGTCACAAATTAGTCACTCACCGTCATATGGGCGCTGGGAATGACTGCTTAGCTGCCAAATAAAAGGCAGGAGCGTGCTATGTTGTCAAGATTCTGAATGACAGCAAAGCTGCCCAATCTGGAACTGGAGTGAGCTGGACAATTCCTATGCAAATTGAGGTTTACTTCACACCCTTTTCATGAGCTGAGATTGCTCAGCTTCCTCCGTGCTGTGCCCTTTAGCTATTTAGCTTGCTGACAGTGGTGAGATCACTGCCAGTGGTTGCTTCATGCTCAATGGCATCTGCATGCCTTGATCCTGTGCTTAGTCTCTGATCTGTTGTTACGTGACCTCTGACCTCACTTCTGACTATCCATTTGC
This sequence comes from Allobates femoralis, assembly GCA_033576535.1. Lineage (NCBI taxonomy): Eukaryota > Metazoa > Chordata > Amphibia > Anura > Aromobatidae > Allobates > Allobates femoralis. The sequence continues at coordinate 178,788,463 of JARQOC010000006.1, read as the reverse complement.
CTAGCCCCTATGTTTTGACCTGCTACCCTATTGGAATTTTGACCTGAAACCATGACCGGATGACGCCTTTGTCTTTCTCGTTTTGGTTATTATTAACCCTTCTGATATCTGATTCTGGACATCTTAAATACCCAGCCTTGTCCTTGTGCTTATGATGGATTGCTTTTATCAAGCAACTTTGATCACCTTGTATGAGTTCTAAAGTTCTCGACAGCACATGGGTACCTTATACACATTGTGTAGCCCATAACTATCTCTCCAACTATCCCATACAAAGAATCATTTGACTGACTTGAATTCAGATAACTTTAGATGAATGTGAATGGATGCTTAAGGCTGTGTGTGTTGAATATTTAAATTTTTTAAATAATGTATATTTGGAATAATTACTAGCTTAGTAATAGAAAATGAGTGTTTATTAACCCCTTAGTGGAAAATTATGAATATATATGTCAACACTGGGATTGCCAGATGTAGAATGGGCTTAGAAGCAGTGGTCCCTCCCCATATGGTAGATGCCAGCCATGTTACACAGCCTTGATCTGTCTCTGAAAGCAGCAGCTGTAGCTGTCAATCTTTGTGAAAGTCAACTGGAGCAATTGTTGGATTGTAGAATTGCAGGAAAATATGTTTCAATGCTGTTAGTTTGTAGTGATGAACGGATCTATTTATTACTAGTGATGAGTGATTAGTGAAATACTCAGATTTGGGAGAATCATAACGAGTAGTTCATAATACTCATGTATTCGTACCGAATACTGAGTCCAATGCAAGTCAATAGAAAATGCAAATAATTTTCTGCTGGACCCAACAAAGAGGTCGGAGGCCAGAGGAAGAGGCTGAAATGGATGGAAAATGAAGAAGCTAAATGGGAAGAGGCTAGAGAATATGCCTGCATGCATTTCTGACTCACATATGGATTGTGGGAATAATGTTGTCAGAGTATTACACCACTTTTAAGGATTAACAAGAACACCTAACAAACCAAAGTGATCCTGCATGATCACTTGTATATAAGGCTAAATAAAGAGGGAAAAAAACAAATATCTTCTGTATTGCATGTTCTCAAAAAGTGTTTTTACCTTTTACAATTAGAAGGGCTCTTCATACATTTTGTAGGTCCCTCCCTCATACATAATTTTTAATTTAGATATTCCCCAGCACTTTACAAGGCCAGGTATAATGTGCCCATTGGTATCTTGGGCTTTACCCTTCTCCTCCTGCATCACCACCTCCATGTCATTCTGCGTCCCTCAATTCAAGTTTTCAGAGAGTCTGCAGGTGTGAGAAATCCTGAATTTTGTGAGGGGCCTCAGGTGGCCACGTGAAATACATTTGTGGGGGTGACGACTGCTGTTACTCATATATTTGGGTGTTCCCTCGCTCATTGTTACTGAGATAGTTGAATACATGTTCCATAGCACTTCATAGTGCCGGCTACAACAAGCCTGTTGGTCAACATTTCACTGTATAAAAAACCATAAGTATCCTCAGGGCAGAAAGTTGCCACCCCAAAAAAAAAATGTTTCATCCATCCCCTATGGTGAAATGATCAGTGTACACAGACTTTGTAGTAGTGATGATCTTTCCATAAGGAAAATCTCGTCATTTCTGACAGACTAAGAACAAGAAACTATAATAACTCTTCTGGCCAGAGCTCATCATAGAGCTGTTGTAATTAATAGATTAGGAGTAGTGGGTGCAGGGAGTTATCTCAGACATGCTTCCAGAAATACTTTTCCTGACTCACAACAAACTGAAAAAAGTCTACATTTTGTCACTTCTTTTTCAAGATAATTTAATGAGATTAAAATAATTGTGTGCAAATATCTACCTGGCCTTAACCAGGACCCCATTTTGGCGGATAATCTTAAATCAAGTTGTGGCTTTGCTAGCAGGAGGGTGCCTTTATTGAGGGATTTGTTGTCACCTAACCTTTTTACTACTGATAGTCCTACAAGGATTTGGCTTAGTACTGTAGGTTTCTATAAGTGTGTACAAAGCCAATGTTCTGTTTTGGAGACAATCAAGTCAGACCTTTTCAGATTATATTGTTTATAGACTGCAATACCTCACATGGTATATGTCATTCTATGTACTGTGTATTATGTGGAGTGCACAAACAACAATACTTTTGCACTGATTTCCACCTCACAAGGGCAATAGGAAATAGTCAGGTGAAATGCCAGAATTGGCATATCTAATGTGTTGTGGCACTTCTAGGGTAAAAGCAGGATGGTATATTTGGGATGTTGAAATGTCCAAGTACGTTCCATGCGCAGCTTCCAGGCTGATGAGTGCAAATGTGCCTCCAGTATTTGCTGATAACGTGCTGTATTCATGTTTCCTTCAACTTTGACCAAGTTTCCTGTGCCTTTACAGTAGGAATGGTGTTCCTTTCATCATAGGCCTTGTTGACACCACTCCAAATGTAATGTTTATGGTTGTGGCCAAAAAGTTTGATTTTCATCTCCTCACTCTAAATTACTTTGTTCCAGAAGTTAGGAGGCTTGTCTCTGTGCTGTTTGGTTGTTTTTGGTTGTCATTATGATATAAAAAGAGAAAACACAGTAGTTGACAATAAATTGCTTCACGCAACCACTAACCATGAATGGAAAAAAGGTTTTGTGTTATCATTCATATTATCTGAAAAAAGAAAGCAAAACATTTGCCAGGGTATGTAAACTTTTGAGCACAGCAATATATAGTTTTATTAATTCCATAGCACTTTACAAACATTTGCAACACTGTCCCTATTGGGCTCACTATTTAAACATCAGTATGTCTTTGGAGTGTGGGAGGAAACTGGAGTGCACAGAGGAAACCCATGCAAACACACAGAGAACATACAAACTCCTTGCAACTGTTGTCCTTGGTGAGATTTGAACCCAGGACGCCAGTGCTGCAAGGCTGCTAACCACTGAGCCACCGTGGCGCCCCAAAAATCAGGGTAATGATTAATGGGATTGATGTCATATGTGAACTGAAAGCTGGCCGAGGGTTTAATAATAAAGACAGGTTCAACAGACACCCCCAATAGTAACTTGGTAAGTGTACAGTTAAAAACCAGACTCACGCAGGAAAAAAGTTTATTTGAATAACGACTCCCACATACTCTCCTTCATTCACCAATTTATTAAAGAAAATGTTCCTATGAAGCTATGACCTAACTCGCGTTCCACAAAGGCAGCTCCCGCGACTGTAAATAGCTGTAAAGTACAACTATTCACAAGCGCCAGGTACTGACTACAACTTCCTTCATACCTGCCAGCTCAATGTTGTACTAATGGAAGCATTACATAGCTGGACCTACAGTTGTGAATCGTGGCTTACGTCAGAGCTTTATTGGAGCATTTTATGTAATAAATTGGTGACTGAGGGGAAAGTGTGGGGAAGTTTTTATTCAAATAAAAAACACACACAAAAAAGAATAGTTTACACTTGCTGTGTTACTGAAGGGAGTGTCTAATAGACCTCTCTCCATTATTAACCCCTGGGCTTGATGCCAGTTGTCACTACATACGAAGTAAAAGAAGAGATTCTGGTGCCACAATCTTCCCTAAAATCAATTTATCTTGATTTAGAAATTCACAACATTTATACATATGAATGGACCCCTCGGGGCCCCGAGCTGACACATTGCGAAAAGCACATTCCTTAGTCATAAGCATATATTAAAATGAAGACATAAAACCTCCCTAAATAACCTGAATTTCACACAACACATGTGAGAAATGATACAATCATTATGTTAATCTTTCTTGAACATTAACCCTATTCATGCCTTCAAACGTTTCTGACACATGGAAAATCTTGGTGTCCATTCAACATAATTCACATTGTGATCAATGCATTTAAATTAGCTTTTATCACTTTAAATATATGGAAAACACATTATGTCCATCTCTCTTCAGACCATTATAAAAACCTAGGTCTCAGATGAAATGTCTTGTTATTATCACTATTTTACATTTATAATCAACACCAACAATCCCTTTCCCTCGATCAAAAAAAATATTGACACTGCATAGCTCACATCAACCTTAAAAAGAATTAGCCTGATTGCCACAGTACCAAATGAATCATGAAGAGCTGGAGTGATGTGCCAGAGTAACATGACACAGCACTTCTGGGGAGTGACTGCAAACTGGTATATTTAGGCTGGGAAAGGTCAATTAATCATGTACCCTACCAGCTTGATAATACCAGCCCAAGCTGTCTGCTTTACCTTTACTGGTTATCAAAAATATGGGAAAACTCATAATTATTCAATTGTCCTGCTTTTACCCCCTTTATTTTTTTTTTTTGCAGCCTCCTAGCCCTTACTACAGCCATTTTACAGTACCAAAGTTTTGGTCCCATTGACTTATATGGGGTCTGAGGTCAAGTTCGGGTCAAGTCTGGATTCTGAACTGAACTTTTAACCAAAGTATCACCGAAGATGGCAAACCCGAACATTGTCGGTCTGCACATTTCTGCCTGGGAGATCATGCAAATATCCCACCACTCTCACTAATGTCTCCATGGAGACAGACTGAAACAGCCTAGGATATTATGCAAATATCCCACCACTGTCACAATATTATGGGGAACTCAGAGTGAACGTTTTGGGTATATGCAAGGTATCCAAGGCATGGAACATATCCTGCTCAAAAAATTAAAGGGAACACTTCAACATTACATTGTGTCGTTAAATGTTCACTTTATTTTTTGAGCAGTATATTATACCTCAGTACAGTCACTGCCCTGCTCCAAAATAATCTAAGAAAACTAATACCTACCACCACCACTCATTTATACAGGTAGATTAGACACCTGTTGAGGAAGCGCATGGTTTTGGTGATGCGGTTAACAGAGAAACGATGCAATTAAATATATATTTAATCCAAAAAGTAGGCCTTGTTTATGAAAAGGGAACAGTACAATACAGTATATGTGGCACCCCAAGGGTTAATATGCCACAGAAACAACACAGGTTCAATCCCCACACAACACTACACTAGAAAGTGGGAGGAGCTAGCTGGCACCTGCACTAGTGGGAGGAGCTAAAGTTGTTTACCACAAAACAAGAGTGACAGTTAATCAGTCTGGAGTTGAGTCTAGTCTGGAGCAGGAGCAGAGCAAAGTGTCAGTGGAGGTCCTGAGAGGTCTGAGGAAAGGAGACAGATTAACAGAGGAACATACCCGGGATAAAGAGTTACCCCAAAAGCTTGATCCCGGGGAGACGTTTAAGACGGATACCGGATCCGAGGCTGTGCCTGAGACAGACAGGACAGTAAACACAGGCATAGTGAAGGTCCACTCAAGTTGCCCAGCATATCGGTACCCGTGAGCAGAGACAGGGCCAGCAGTATAGCTACAAGCAGCAGCAGGGCCACACACAGCGTTTAAGTAGGAAGCCAAAGACCCGGTCAGGGTGAGAGCAACCTGGTACAGACTCCGTGGACAATACTGTGTAATACCATCTGCCAGTAAAGACTTGAAGAACAACAGAAACCGTGAGTGTGTGTGTCATCCTTATGCTGAAGCCCCACTTGCCCTCATAGACTGCCATTGCCTCTACTCTTATCATCTCTACTGCTACCCCTACTCTCCTGCAGCATCAATAACATCCTCACAGACTTTAACTACCTCTACCACTGCCCCGGGGAACCCAGTTCTGCCCACAGGAACTATTCTATCCAAGCTGCTAACCCATCATCCCCGGAGGTTCTGCAGCAGCGGCGGCCCCATTACTGGCCGCATATAGTGGGTGGCGTCACGAGTGACAAATCCCCTGTACATAACCCCCATTTTATTGTGCGGGCCCGGGACACGGTCCGGGCCAGGACCGCCGTGACATCCCCCAGCAGCACCCCGGTCCGGCACCGAGTGCCCCGTCCCGAGGGGCTCCACATATACAATTACATACCGTATATACTCGCGTATAAGCCGAGTTTTTCAGCCCAAAAATTGGGCTGAAAAGTCCCCCCTTCGGCTTATACGCGAGTCACTGTATACTGTATACACTGTATACAGTGTATACAGTATACAGGCCCCCCTGCCTTGTGCACAAACCTGTAAAGGAAGAGATTAGTATACCTATCACTGTCACGCTGCCGCTGTCCCGCCGCCGTCATCGCGGTCCTCCGTCTTCTTCCGTCTGCTCCCAGCTTCCTCCGGTCGGCGCAGGCAATGACGTCATTGTCTGCGCGACCGAGGAGGAAACCGGAAGAAGATGGAGGAGCGCGATGGCGGCGTCGGGACAGCGGCAGCGGCACAGTGATAAGTATACTAATCTCTTCCTTTACAGGTTTGTGCACAAGGCGGAGGGGCCTGTATACTACCACTGGGGCTGTATATACCACTGGGGCTGCGTGTATAATACCACTGGGGCTGTATATACCTCTGGGGCTGCGTGTATACTACCACTGGGGCTGTATATACCTCTGGGGCTGCTGTATACTGATGGGGGGGCTGTATACTACCACTGGGGCTGTATATACAACTGGGGCTGCGTGTATACTACCTCTGGGGCTGCTGTATACTGATGGGGGGGCTGTATACTACCACTGGGGCTGTATATACCACTGGGGCTGCGTGTATACTACCACTGGGGCTGTATATACCTCTGGGGCTGCTGTATACTGATGGGGGGCTGTATACTACCACTGGGGCTGTATATACCACTGGGGCTGCGTGTATACTACCACTGGGGCTGTATATATCTCTGGGGCTGCTGTATACTGATGGGGGGGCTGTATACTACCACTGGGGCTGTATATACAACTGGGGCTGCGTGTATACTACCACTGGGGCTGTATATACCTCTGGGGCTGCTGTATACCGATGGGGGGGCTGTATACTACCACTGGGGCTGTATATACCACTGGGGCTGCGTGTATACTACCACTGGGGCTGTATATACCTCTGGGGCTGCTGTATACCGATGGGGGGCTCTATACTACCACTGAGGCTGTATATACCACTGGGGCTGCTGTATACTACCACTGGGGCTGTATATACCACTGGGGCTGCTGTATACTACCACTGGGGCTGTATATACCACTGGGGCTGCTGTATACTACCACTGCGGCTGTATATACCACTGGGGCTGCTGTATGCTACCACTGGGTCTGCTGTATATACCTCTGGGGCTGCTGTATACTAACTACTGGTGCTGCTGCTGTATATACCACTAGGGCTGCTGCTGTATATACCACTGGGGCTGCTGCTGTATACTACCACTGGGGCTGCTGTATATACCTCTGGGGCTGCTGTATACTAACTACTGGGGCTGCTGCTGTATATACCACTGGGGCTGCTGCTGTATATACCACTGTATATACCACTGGGGCTGCTGCTGTATACTACCACTGGGGCTGCTGTATATACCTCTGGGGCTGCTGTATACTAACTACTGGGGCTGCTGCTGTATACTAACTACTGGGGCTGCTGCTGTATATACCACTGGGGCTGCTGCTGTATACTACCACTGGGGTTGCTGTATATACCTCTGGGGCTGCTGTACATACCTCTGGGGCTGCTGTATATACCTCTGGGGCTGCTGTATACTAACTACTGGCGCTGCTGCTGTATATACCACTGGGGCTGCTGCTGTATACTACCACTGGGGCTGTATATGCCACTGGGGCTGCTGTATACCACACTGCTGGGGGCTGTATACCTGTGATGGGGTCCACCCTCGGCTTATACATGAGTCAATAGGTTTTCCCAGGTTTTGGGGGCAAAAGTAGGGGGGTCGGCTTATACACGGGTCGGCTTATACACGAGTATATACGGTAACTTAAAAAGGAATAATGAAAGAAAATTACAGGTTTGGCACAGTAATACTTAGAGGAGAGAAGTTCTCCTAATAGAAAATATGAAACAATCCTACAATGAAGTGCACAGCATTGAAGCACAGTAATAATCTGGCATTAGTTTTTATTAATAACTCCCCTCTAGTATCTCATAAAGCTGGTCATAAGATGTGGCTTCAGTCTCCAGAAAATTATGAGATCCTCAACTTTCAGGATATCTTTGCCCCTGGAGGTCTCAGTTTGAAGATATCATGGTTTTGTTTCTTATCATGAGTTTATCTTATCTTAATTTGGGACTGATGCTCAGGCCACATAATAATCAAAAAATATCCATGTGCAACAGCCTCAATGGCCTGGGGAAGTCTTTCGGGGGATGTCACGGTGAAGGTGGCCCAGCTCCGTGGCCCTGGCCCAGCAGATGAAGGGAAATATTTACAGGGGATTATGTGTAATCAATTTTTATTAAACAAAGTATTTTTAATGTCAAACAGAATGAAATGAAGAATTTGCTCATTCTGATTAGCAAATAAGATAAACATCAGGGCCTCGCAGGGCCGATATATACAACAATTATTAGAATGACAACTTAGGAGTTTGGTCCTTGCCTATCAGATTATTAATAGACTGTCAGCTTCCAAAGAACCATGTTCTGGTAGCTAGCTGTAGGCATACAAGTAGTCAGAAAAGCTAAAATTTAGTGCCATTAGTAATATTGCTAGTGTATCCTGGGCCAGCATTAAAAATATAGTCAAGTTAAAAAGCAATAAGGTATATAGTAGATATGAGCAAAAATGGATAAAAGCAGAAAGGGAAAGAAAAAGTAGGGGTTATCTCCTCCCTCTGGGAAGTCAGGCCTTATCGGCTCACTTGTCGCCCTCAAGGATTTCCTGAATATCAGATGTTTCTTTAAAGTCTGCCACGTACGGATCAATCTAGATTTGTCTCCAATAGCTTCGGGCAATAGGTCTTTCATGGTGTAAATGTTGGAGAATTCAGTCAGCCATTCTAACATTTTCAGGATGTGTGTAATACGCCAGTGTCGAGGAATGACCATCCTTGCGGCTGTGATACAATATCGTAAGATGCTGCATTTCTGCATTGCTATAAGGCCAGGTAGGAGAGAAAGTAAGGCCATCTGAGGGGATGAGACAGCATGATCGCCTGTAATCAGTTCGTAGGTTGTAAATACCTTATCCCAAAATGGTCTAATCGTTGGGCATTGCCACCATAAATGAAGTAGTGTTCCCAGCTCTTCATTGCACCTCTAACACCTATCGCTCACCAAGGGGAATATAGTTCTTAAACGCACAGGGTACCGATACAATCGGGTCAGTATTCTGTAGTTTTTTTCTTGTGCAAGTCCTGCAGGGGACATCTTATGGATGAATAGGAGTATCCTATCGGGGTCCTCTTCCAAAAATGTAATGCCCATTTCCCTCTCCCACATTTGTATGTAACTAGGTTTAGAGCCCCGAGGAGGTAAATTCAGTTCTTTATATAGTCAAGAAACTTGGTGTGTTAGGGGATCTTGTAGTGTAAGAAGCTGTTCAAACCTAGTCATGCATGAGTGCAAGGTGTGAGCTCTCCTGATACAGAGGGCAAAGGATCGTAATTGTGCGTATTCCAACCAACTAAAGGTTCTGTGAGGGTGTGATGCTTGTAACGTGGCTAGGGAGGGGAATGACCGCCCGATGTCAATTTGCCCGATTCTAATGTCTGAGTTAGAATGCCACGCCAAAAACTGTTCACAATTCATTCCGGGGGGTTCTGAAATATCGGAGTCAAAGGAGAATAGGTGCTGACCAATCCCTTCTTGTGTTTCACCCTCTTCAACTTTTGTAGGGTCTCTCTGTCAAATAGTCCCGTGGGTCCTGAAATGCTCAGGATAGCCTCTTCCCTCCGACTGACCCATGGAAAATATCGTAAAGGTACCCGACAGCCCTACTGTTCCAGTTGTATCCATTGTACCGGAAATGCCAGTCAAACAATCTGAGGAGCACAGCAGCAGTATGATATGTTTCCAGGTTAGGAAGTCCCGCCCCACCCAGGTCCTTAGAAATGGCTAGAATAGCAAATCGGAGCCTGGGCTTTGCCTGTCTCCATACAAAGCGTATTATGGCCGATCTAATGGATTTAAAAAATGCTTTTGGGGGATTAATGGGGATTGCCTGAAATAAGTATAGGAATCTCGGTAAGATATCCATTTTAAAGGCATTCATATTGCCAAACCAGGAAAGTGAGTGTCCTCCGTATTCTTTAACGCGTTTTAAAGTAGAATTTAAGAGTGGTAAATAGTTGAGTTTATATAGATTAGTGAGGTCCGCGGGAATCTGAGCCCCCAAATAGGAAATAGAGTCTGTTTGCCAGTTAAATTGGAAATTACTTCTTAATCTCTCTACGTCTACATCAGGGAGTGTAATATTGAGGGCCTCAGTTTCTCTATAATTAATTTTGAAGTTACTAACCCTTGGAACAGAGATACGGGGTTGAGAAACATACAATAGGAGGTCATCCGCGTAAAGCGATGTTTTATATTCCTTCTGGCCAACCGTCAGACTGTGTACACTGGGGTTCCCCATTATCGCAACGGCTAAGTGTTCCATCATCAAGACGTACAACAGCGGTGACAACGAGCACCCATGTTGTGTGCTGTTACAGATAAAGAGAGCGTTCAAGAGTGCTCCGTTGATCCGTACTTTAGCAGATGGGTTCATATAAAGAGCCCTGATTTTTTGTATGAAAAGGTCCCCCAGACCTACTTGACTGAGGGCTGAAAACATGAAACCCCAATGCACACGGTCGAACACCTTCTCGGCGTCTACTGAAATTAGACCTAAGGGAGAATTGTTTCTTTTGGCGTGAGTTATCAGTAACATGGCTTTATTTATACCATCCCTCACTTCTCTCCCTTGTATGAAGCCCACCTGGTCAGTATGAATAACATTAGGGAGTAGAGGGGCTAATCTATTAGCCAAAATCTTCGCAAACAATTAAACGTCCACGTTAATAAGGGATGAAGGCCATAGTTGGTAACTATCAAGGGGTCTTTTCCCGGTTTGGGTAGGACCATAATGTAGGCCTCCAAAGATTGTGGAACAAAAGGGAGGTCGGCCGACACAGAATTGTATAACTCTTTTAAGAAAGGCTGCAATTGAGTCCGAAATTGTTTATAACACATGAGTGAAAACCCATCAGGCCTGGGCTTTTACCTGATGGAGTGTTTTGAATTGCTTCCGATATCTCTGAATCTGTAATGTTAGTATCTAGGGCCCTTTGGGAATTTGGTGGCATTGTAGGGAGAGCTGTGTTCGTGACATATTCATCAATATGTCGTTGGGAGTTGTTGTGGCAGGTCTGTGTAGTGGGGCTATTAATGTTATACAGGTCATGGTAGTAATTTCTCATGATATTTAGAATGTCAGTGGGGTGTGACGTCAGATGTCCAGAACGAGCCCGTAAAGAGGGTATATAGGTGGTCTGGCCCCTGGGATGCAGCAGACGCGCCAGCGGATGATCACATTTGTTAGCTTTGTGATACATGAAGCTTTTAAAGCAGTTTCTATATTTTAGCGACCTCTCGTTCAAGAGGGAACGTAAGGAGTCTCTGCACTGCATCATCTCAGCGAGCACCCTAGGGGTCAGTTCCCATTTGTGTTTACACTCCAATTTGTGCAGTGTATGGATGAGGTCTAGGATTTTTTCATTGTTTATTTTTTTAATTCTGGAACTGTGTTTAACAAAGATCCCCCTCAGAACACATTTGAAAGCCTCCCATTTAAGTGGAGTGGAGGTACGGTCCCGTGAGTGATCCCAGCCAAACCATTCCATGGTCTGTTTCACATCTTGGACGCAAATAGGGTCTTTAAGCAAATTATCATTCAGTTATCAAGACCATGGGCGCCGCGCGCAGTCAGGTGGCGTAAGAGATACAAATATCGGGGTATGATCTGACCATAGGAAATTGCCTATTGGGGGTCGTGGGTCACATGACAGGGCGTAGTGACTCATTAGGAACATGTCGATCCTCCTGTAGGAGTTGTGGGGATGTGAAAAAAAGGTATAATCCCGTACAGACGGGTTAACTATTCGCCATATATCTACCAGCCTCAGGTCTTGGAGGTCTTTTTTTAGGCTATAAAGTTGTTTGCAAGGAGAATCAGCCCTTGTGGATCTGGAGTCCATGGCCGCATTCAGGGAGTATCCCCTCTCCAAAATCCGACACCTTCCTCAAAAAGGCGCGACAAGCCCCCACCTGATGAAAGTTCGGGGCATACCAGCTTGCTATGGTGTAGAGAGAGTTAAAAATATTCAGTTTCAATAGTAAATATCTCCCATCTGGGCCGACGAGAGTATCCACAACCGTATGTTGGAGAGATCTGTAAATGGCTATAGACACTTTCCTCGAGCAAGCTTCAGGGTTGGGGCAATGGAACCATGAGTTGTAGAAATTATTTTTGATGTTTGGGATATGCCCAGTCTTGAAATGCGTCTCCTGGAGCATCAAGATATTTATTCTCTTTTTATGCATCCTGTAAAAAATTTGAGACCGTTTTTGGGGAACATTAAATCCTCGTACATTGATTGAGCTAAGGTTGATATGCTGTGAATCTCGCCTCTGTGGCTTGTTTGCTATCGATACCATTTTATGCTAAGGTAAATAGGCGAAGGTTGGTGCAACCGGGTATACTAGTCCCAGAGCGAGGAGGTATAAGGTATAGGGAGGAAGCTAGATATATAAAAGCGGTCAAAGGATATAATAGGGTAGGGTAGAGGTGAGGAAAGTAAGAGCAAAGAGAGAAGCAGAATCAGAAGTAAAGAAAATATTACAAAGCAATATTATAATGATTTGTAGGTAACATTCAATCCGGTCCAGGTATGGGTCCGGAAATCCCACTAAAGTATGTGGGTCTTAAAACTGTATAAGGAGGAGAGTAGTAAATCAGCCGTTGCAATATATTGATGCGGCCACTCCGCTAGGTGCGTGGATCTGTTCGGAGTGTGTCTCCCCTCCTCCTGACTGCAATAACGATAGACAGCACTATAGAACAACAATAACATAATCTGGTGGTCAAGTATCCTCAAGCGAGGCCGGCAGAAGTGTGGCTATATTGCCTCTCACATTTACTCATCCGCCGTCATCGGTCGAGTCTACCATAGTCGTATATTATAGAACTAAATCTGATAAGCAACAAACATATAACAATATACTATAAGATATACAGCATAAATCATAGAAAAAAAAACCTGAGTGAACAAATTGGAAACGAGGCGGCTATGGCAGCGCCAACCACCGAGCAAGCAGGTCCCCGATGATGTCGCCGACATCCACATGGAACGACCTAAAGGAGAAGGAAGAGAGGGCGGGTAACATAGGGAGGGTCAGGGAGGGAAAAGGAACAAGGAAAGGGAGGGAGGGGGAAAAGGAGAGGAGGAAAAGGGAAAGGGGGAAGAAAGGGAAGGAGGGGGAAAAACATGAGAGGAGGGGGGAAAGAGGGGAATATCTCTCGAGAGGGACCACAGCAGCAGCGCAGTAGAGATACAGTCTGGATTCATTGCTGTGTGGATATTGTAAAGTATACAGGGACGCCGACCTCAAGGCGCAACTTTGGATTTCAGACTCACGTGCCTTCAAGTCAATTATTGATCTTGTAAAGATCCCCAGGAAAAAAGGGAAAAAGAGAGGGAGAAACCCGTTCCCTGCCCAAAAAAGTCCTGGAGCGCTCCCCAGCGTCACGATGTCTGATTTTTTCAGGCCGGTTCTTGGTTAGCTCGGTTGTCTTCAGGACTTCCCCGCCTACGTTTGGCAGGGCATCATTGGTCTCGAATAAGATTTCTGCTATGTTGGGCTTCCCGTCTGTACATGGAGGGCAATGATGGCCAATCAGGTATGATCACCTCGGGAATATTTAGTGCCGATGAAAAAGCTGGGATACCATTAGGGTGGTTAATACGGTGTACTCTTATGTTTTTTTGAACCCAAAGGCTGAAAGGAAAGCCCCAGGTATATGCCAGGTCATGTTGGTGCAGGACCTCTAGTAAAGGGCGGAAAGCACGTCGCCTCTGAAGAGTCCAGCGAGAGAGATCTGGTAGTAGTTGTAGTGGAGCCTCGAGGTGTTTAATGGGTCCGCTATTTCTAGCCTCTGACATGACTGCGTCTTTCAATTGAAATGTATGTATGCGGCAGATCACGTCCCTCGCTGGAGCTTGATCCTGAGGTCTCGGGCCTAAAGCCCTGTGGGCACAGTCTAGTTCAAGAGGAGATTCATCAGGCTTATGTAACAGATTATTGAAAATTTGGCGCAAAGTAAAGTCCAATTCCCTAGGTGGTATATTTTCGGGTATGCCCCGGACCCTGATGTTATTTGTCTGTCCTCTGTTCTCTGCCTCATCCATCATCTCTGCCAGCATGTGCATCTGGCGAGATTGCTCAGCCATCGCTGCCTCCTGCGCCTCCTCATCAGCGATGTTGTAGCTTGCTCATGGTTATCCACCTTTTCACCGCATTGCTACACATCATCTCTTAATGCAGATAATTCAGCCTTGTAAGAGGATTCCAATCGGATGATATACTGTTCCATATCCGTATGTCTGTCAACTTAGAATACAGCAGGTGCAGGTCTAGGCCTCCTAGCGGTGACATATGCATATCTCTGCTCCCCATAGGATGATGGTATTGAGGAGCCAAAGGTCCCTGCCATGGGTATAAAGGGGGTGTCCCTCCTGTTGGGACAGCAAGAGGGGTGCTTCTCATGTGAGTCAGGGGGTCACCTGAGCCCTTCACATGCCCCTCAGGGCTAGATGTTTGTGGTGCTGCAGCTTGTATTGCAGTGCAGGCTGTGAGAGTGACTTGTGCAGCTTCTCCCTCTCCTGCACCTCCGCTGTCAGCTCCTCCTCCCTCTCCAGTGCTGGGAAGCTCGTGTAAGGGTATAAAGGCGGTGGCGCCATCTTGGGTCAGGGCTTCCCCCTTCCCCATCTCCCCCAGTCCCTCTGTGTATATGGATGCAGGGGCTCCCCTGTTACCTATGGTTGTCAGCGGCGGCTGCTTCAGAGAGCCATCAGCTCCTTCTTCTCTGTGGCGCTGTTTAAGTGTAACAGTCGGCTCCTCTCCGATCAGGGTCTCTGAGCCGCCGCCAGTTCCGGGAAAAAATGTGTTATGGCGAACACTGGGGCCTCAGGTGCCGCCCGCCCGGCAGTGCTCTGTCCCCTCGTTTTCCTGGAGGACATGGCAGGGGGAATTTAAAGCAGAATCCTGCATCCTCACTCCATTACAGTCATGCCACGCCCCAACCTTTACAGGGGATTATAATGTCTTTATGTGATGCCACCTGTGGTACCTGATCAGAGGTGACTGCGCTGCTTACATGAGCCCTCAGTGGGATAGGTGTTGCAGCAGCCTGGATGGTAATGCTTTCCACAGGCAGAGTGGGCCCCTGGGGTTTGATGTTAGAGTCTTTGGGGAATGATGGTGGTGGTAGTTATGGTGCAGGAGGTGACAAGGATGGCACGGGAAATAAGCAGCAAAGGATGCAATTCTTGTACCTTTACTCACAGTTCGTAGCAGTACATACACAGCCGGGGTACTCTGAGCTTCGGGTCAGTGGTCCAGTCAACTCCCATGCAGTCCAAGGTCACTCCACCGAAACACCATTTGTATGCCTTTCCATGTTGCCCTTTTTTGAGCTCTTCCTCTTCTACCAATGCTCTGTGCATTTGTGCTACAGGATCCCAAGGCAGGTGGCTGAATCCTATCGAGTGACGGCCAGTACATCCTCTTGGCTCTAGGCCTGGCCACTGTACCTAGTATTGGCCACGGTAGATGGCCACAGCACGTTAAGTTCAGTGGCCCCGGTTTCCTGGCTCAAATATGCAGTGTTGTTGCCAGTTTGGGCTGGTCCCCTCTTGCAACCAGTTCCTCCACCATGACTCAAAATCGGGGTGAATTCTGGAATTCTGGGCTCACACTCGCCTGGGTTCAATGGGTGACCTATCCACTGGTCCCCATTCCTCCCCCAGTGGCAGAGTTCCCCTAGAACCTCCATTTGTCTTCTTGTCTTCCTCCTTCTTCCTCTGTCTCCTGCAGACTAACTCATTCTCTCAGACTCCACCCCCTTCTAAACTACTCCCTCCTCCAGCCAGCAGATGGGGAATGCCCTCTAAAAGGGATCTCTTCCTCTTGGCATCTCCTGGCCTGGAGTTAGAAATGGTGCTGGATGTGAAGTGAGTGTGTTTCGGTATTGTGTCCCCTTCTTACCTGCGAGTGGGATACCACACCTTTGGATTAGGTGCAATACCTCTGTGGTGACCACACCACAAGGGCACCACTCATGTTCTTCCCCTCAAAGTTACAAAGCTGAAAATGTACATCCCATAAATATTGGATTGATGCACATGCCAACCGACTACTGGTGTCAAAAAGTCTAGGACAGTGATGGCGAACTCCAGGCCTCGAGTGCCGCACACAGTCCAGGTTTTCAGGATTTCCTTACAGTTTGACAGTTGGTCATTTGATTGCCAACTGTCAAATGCAATGGAAATCCTGAAAACCTGGACTGTGTGCGGCACTCGAGGCCTGGAGTTCGCCATCACTGGTCTAGGACAATCTTTTGAAATTCAGCAGTTTTCCACCTCTGCTTAAATTAATTTCACACTGGCTGTATTTTTTCCAAGAATTCCTCTGTGGTGATTACTTGACAGCACCAGGAGGTCCTGCTTCAATTAAGTGTCACCTATCTATACCTCCCCCAGTTAAAATTAAGTTCATATGTGCACTGGTGGATATGTCCTCTCTCTCCAGAGAGATGTCGTATGAATTTCAAATTATATATGACTCTGGCTCTGTACTGATTCACTAGTGAGATGGCTCAGATATTGCTAGGGTCTTGTTACAGTTGTTGCCCACTATGTACTGAGTGATGACTGAGACCATGCTGGCCATACCTTTATGATTAAAAGCCCTAGGCTGCCAGTAGCAATAAAGTTTATTTTCTGCCAGAAGCCAGCATTTTAGTGTGATGGCTGTATGGCTTCAGAACACTACTAACCTGAAAATTAAAACAGTATCTGCAGATTTTTTTCATATGTCAGCTTCACTTTAAATTTAATAGTTTACAGATTATAGCCAGGGATATTGATTACAAAAACCTTACTGAGTGTGCCCAATAGTTTTATTTTAGGCTGAGGACTTACTCATAAGATACTAGTTGGCTCTCTTCAGTGCATTGATTTCTATATAGCAATTATATTAGCAGCTCACCTCCCTCTCAGCTCCTGACCATGCTCCTGTTATCAGTCCCGCGTAATCACCAGCTCCCACCATTGGTAGCTTCCAGAGCTGTTCTAAGCTCTATTTTCACTTTCCTGAGTTTTGTATTTATTGAAAGGCCCTGTTACCTCTTTATTAAATATGATAACAGTGTGGACTACAGAATGCTAATGTGTCACAGAATAGGCTCAGCAAAAAGACAAAGATACTGAACCAAAACAGTGGAGGAGTGCCCACACATCTCCCTCTCCCCCAGCAATAAGGTAGAGAAAGATACTAGTGAGCTTCATGTTGCTCAATATATAAGAAAAGAATAACCCTTTAAGAATCTAAGCAACAATTGTGACTGCTAGATGAGTGTATCAGAGTATTTCCAGCAAGCGATGAAAGCAGTTCCCATGTTGACTTTCATTTTTTTCTAAAAAATCTTCTAAAAAAGTATGGACAAACAATGTATTTTTTTTATAGACATTATAAAACCATATAAATCATGATGAATATAAGGGAATGTAAACAGCCCATAGTTCTAATATGAAGACATCAGCTGCAAGAAAGAAAAACTTTAAAGGGCCATTTCTTCCATATTTTAAGAGGGCCAAAAACATAAAAGATAACTTAATCAGGGCAGACATGGGACCCAAAAGTAAACCCTTAAAACAATGGTTCCTTCAGAATTCAGAACAACAAATTTGGCACCTTCCCCTGCCTCAATTGTCATCAGTGCAACAACATACAAAGAGGGGACACCATTTACCACCTCCACACAGGCAAGGGGTACCCTGTAAAGGGACATTGCATGTGCGACTACACTTGCATAGTCTACCTTATTAAATGCCCTTGTAGACTTTAATTTGTGGGCAAAACATCTCAGGCCATCAAGGATCGAATCTCCACAAATAAGTCAACAAAAAGATGCAAAAACCTTGTGTTACCAATCGCCCATCATTTTGTCTCCATGGGCCATACTATAGCACAATTCAAATTTCAGGTGCTAGAACAGGTAGAACAACCCAGGAGAGAAGTTGACCACATTAGACTTCTTAAACAAATTGAATTGTATTGGATCAATGAACTACAATCTCTAACCCCTCGAGTTCTCAATAGGGAATTTGACCTGATTTATTCATATAATATTTAAATCAGTTGTAATTTTTGACATTATGCATGATGTTCTTTTAACTGTTCCATATCCTTATCATTTGGTTCTTATAACATAAATACAGTTGTATCTCTGACATGACAAAACATGGTCTTACTGTTCAGATCCATATTTTATTTTCCATACTCTGCACTCCTCACCACTTTCTTTTTTGTTATTTTTATTTTATTTCAATCATCTTGTTCCACAGACTCTCCATTTTGTCTGTTCTTGTTTCCCCCTTACAATCTCTATTTTATCTTCTTTCACTCCCCCTGCTCTTCATTAGACATTCTATGTTTTACCATCTTACGTGATTTCATTTAACCTCTTTACGACCAATGACGAGTATACTCGTCATGAAAAGATGTCAGTTCCCGCATCATGACGAGTATACTCGTCATGGCTTTGAACTGTCACTGCTCCTAAACGAACAGTGACAGCTCAAATCTAAAAGCTGTCAGTGACAGCCAAGGGTCAGGGGCAGAGGTGTGGGGACCCCTGTTAGAGGTCCCCACACTCAGAGCGATGTGATCGGTCAGTCAATCTGACCGACCGATCACATCAAAATCGCGCAGGAAAGTGCTGAATGTCAGCACTTCCCTGCATGATCTCTGCAGGAGCCGGGCTGTCAGCTGTGCCCGGCTCCTGCAATCATCCCCTGCTTGTGCCCTATTATGTGCATCACTTCCCCCCCTCATACCCCTGTCCCCCACTGTGTCTGCCCTCCCCGCTCATCCCCCTGTACCCCACTGTGCCTGCCCCCGCTCATCCCCCTGTCCCCTGCCGTGTCTGCCCCCCGCTCATCCCCCTGTCCCCCAGCTGTGTCTGCCCCCCCCCCCGGCTCATCCCCCTGTCCCCCGCTGTGTCATCTGCCCGCCCCCCCCCCGCTATCCCCCGTCCCCTGCTGTTTCTGGGCCCCCCCGCCGGTGACCGGTACTCACCGCCTCCTGCCGCCGCCTCCCGCTTGCGTCCTCCTGCCGCCGCCGACTCCCGCTTGTGTCCTCCTGCCGCTGCCGCCTCCCGCTTCCGTCCTCCTGCCTGCGACCGCCGCTCTCACCTGACGTCTGGTAAGACCTCCCCCATCCCCCTGCATGGGGATCCCTGATCCCCCATCCCCCTGCATGGGGATCCCTGATCCCCCTGCATGGGGATCCCTGATCCCCCATCCCCCTGCATGGGGATCCCTGATCCCCCTGCATGGGGATCCCTGATCCCCCATCCCCCTGCATGGGGATCCCTGATCCCCCTGCATGGGGATCCCTGATCCCCATCCCCCTGCATGGGGATCCCTGATCCCCCATCCCCTTGCATGGGGATCCCTGATCCCCCATCCCCCTGCATGGGGATCCCTGATCCCCATGCAGGGGGATGGGGGATCAGGGATCCCCCTGCATGGGGATCCCTGATCCCCCATTCCACTGCATGGGGATCCCTGATCCCCCTGCATGGTGATCGTGGGACCTTCGTTGTGGACTACGTCGAAGGTGATCGAGCGTCGTGGGACCTTCGTTGTGGACTACGTCGGATCTTTTTATAATAAAGATGGAGTCCGAAATTTGTTTGTGTTTTTTTTCTAATAAAAATATTTTTCTCTGTGTGTATTTATTGACTACTTACCAGAGATTCCTAATGGCGGGTCTAACATTGGCCCAATATTATGAATCTCGGGCTTAGTGCCAGCTGCCAATAAAAAGCTGGCATTAACCCCTTTATTACCCAGTTTGCCACCGGCACCAGGGCAACTGGAAGAGCATGGGTACAGCGCCAGAAAATGGCGCTTCAATGAATGCGCCATTTTCTGGGGCGGCTGCGGGCTGCAATTCGCAGCATGGGGGGCCCAGAACACTTGGGCCTTTCCATGCTGAGGATTCCAGCCCCCAGCTGTCTAGTTGTACCTGGCTGGGCCAAAAATATGGCGGAGCCCTACGTCATTTTTTTTTCTAGAATTGGTTCTAGAAAATAAAAAAAAATGGGCTTCGCTGTATTTTTGGTTGCAGCCAGGTACAACGAGGCAGCTGGGGGTTGCTGGCAGTCTGTAGCTGCCAAGTTGTACCTGGCTGGACCAAAAATATGGCGGAGCCCTACGTCATTTTTTTTTCTAGAATTAGTTCTAGAAATAAAAAAAAAATGGGCATCGCTGTATTTTTGGTTGCAGCCAGGTACAACGAGGCAGCTGGGGGTTGCTGGCAGTCTGTAGCTGCCAAGTTGTACCTGGCTGGACCAAAAATATGGCGGAGCCCTACGTCATTTTTTTTTTCTAGAATTAGTTCTAGAAATAAAAAAAAGCCTTCGCTGTATTTGTAGCCAGCCATGTACAACTTGGTAGCTGGCTGACTGGAATCCTCAGCGTGGAGAGACTCAAATGTTGTGGGTCCCCCACGCTGCAAATTTCGACCCACAGCCACCCAAGAAAATAGCGCATTCATTAGAGGCGGCATTTTCTGGTGCTGTACCCCAACTCTACCAGTTGCCCTTGTGCTGGTGGCACACGGGTTCTCCATATGCGACATGGTGTCCGCTAACAATTTCAATAGAAAATTAGCTCCAATTGTTAGCGGAAACCATGTCGGGTATGGAGAGCCCCTCCCTGTGTGCCTGAACATTGGAGCTCCCCCACAAGTGACCCCATTTTGGAAACTAGACCCCCGAAGGAACGTATCTAGATGCATAGTGATCACTTTGAACCCCCAGGTGCTTCAGAAATTCATCCATAAAAATGAAAAAGCACGTTTTTTTCCACAAAAAGTTTCTTTTTTCATTTTTACGGATCAATTTGTGAAGCACCTGGGGGTTCAAAGTGCTCACTATGCATCTAGATATGTTCCTTGGGTGGTCTAGTTTCCAAAATGGGGTCACTTGTGGGGGAGCTCCAATGTTTAGGCACACAGGGCTCTTCATATCCTACAAGGTGTCCGCTAACAATTCCAATTGTTAGTGGACACCATGTTGCGTATGGAGAGCCCCTGTGTGTCTCCACATTGGAGCTCCCCCACAAGTGACCCCATTTTGGAAACTAGACCCCCAAAGGATTATATCTAGATGCATGTGAGCACTTTGAACCCCCAGATGCTTCACAAATTGATCCGTAATAATGAAAAAAGAAATTATTTGTGGAAAAAAAGTGCTTTTTCATTTTTACGGATGAATTTCTGAAGCACCTGGGGGTTCAAAGTGCTCACTATGCATAAAGATACATTCCTTTGGGGGTCTAGTTTCCAAAATGGGGTCACTTGTGAGGGAGCTCCAATGTGGAGACACACGGGACCCTCCAAATGCGACATGGTGTCCGCTAACAAATTGAGCTAATTTTCCATTCAAATTATTAGCGGACACCATGTCGCGTTTGGAGGTTCCCGGTGTGTCTCCACATTGGAGCTCCGCCACAAGTGACCCCATTTCGGAAACTAGAACCCCCTAAGGAACATATCTAGATGCATAGTGAGCACTTTGAACCCCAGATGCTTCACAAATTCATCAATAAAAATGAAAAAGCACTTTTTTTTTTTACACAAATTTTCTTCTTTCATTTTTAAAGATCAATTTGTGAAGCACCTGGGGGTAGAAAGTGCTCACTATGCATCTAGATATGTTCCTTTGGGGGTGTAGTTTCCAAAATGGGGTCACTTGTGGGGGAGCTCCAATGTGGAGACACACCGGGGCCCTCCAAACGCGACATGGTGTCCGCTAACAATTTGAATGGAAAATGAGCTCAAATTGTTAGCGGACACCATGTCGCGTTTGGAGGGTCCCTGTGTGTCTCCACATTGGAGCTCCACCACAAGTGACCCTATTTTGGAAACTAGACCCCAAAGGAACATATCTAGGTACATAGTGAGCACTTTGAACCCCAGATGCTTCACAAATTGATCCGTAATAATGAAAAAAAATTTTTTTAGTGGAAAAAAAAGTTCTTTTTCATTTTTACGGATGAATTTCTGAAGCATATGGGGTTCAAAGTGCTCACTATGCATCTAGATACGTTCCTTAGGGGGTCTAGTTTCCAAAATGGGGTCACTTGTGGGGGAGCTCCAATGTGGAGATACACAGGGACCCTCCAAACGCGACATGGTGTCCGCTAACAATTTGAGCTCATTTTCCATTCAAATTGTTAGCGGACACCATGTCGCGTATGGAGGGCCCCCGTGTGTCTCCACATTGGAGCTCCCCACAAAATGACCCCATTTTGGAAACTAGACCCCCTAAGGAAGGTATCTAGATGCATAGTGAGCACTTTGAACCAACAGATGCTTCACAAATTCATTCATAAAAATGAAAAAAAAACACTTTTTTTTTCACAAAAAAATTCTTTTTGCCTACATTTTTTCAGTTTCACATGGGCAAAGGGATAAAATACATCCCAAAATTTGTTGGGCAATTTCTCCTGAGTACACCGATACCTCATATGTGGTCATAAACCACTGTTTGGGCGCACGGCAGGGCTCAGAAGTGAAGGAGCGCCATTTCACTTTTTGAACGGAAAATTGGCTCTAAAATTCAAATTGCGCTCCCTCCCTTCTGAGCCCTGCCGTGCGCCCAAACAGTGGTTTATGACCACATATGAGGTATCGGTGTACTCAGGAGAAATTGCCCAACAAATTTTAGGATGCATTTTATGCTGTTGCCCATGTGAAAATGAAAAAATTGAGGCTAAAAGAACATTTTTGTTACAAAAATTAAAATGTCCATTTTTTCCTTCAACTTTATTTTAGTTCCTGTGAAGCACCTGAAGGGTTAATAATCTTCTTCAATATAGTTTTGAGTAGCTTGAGGGGTGCAGTTTTTGGAATGGTGTAACTTTTGGGTGTTTTCTGTCATGTACACCCCTCAAAGAGACTTCAAATGTGATGTGGTCACTAGAAAATTGGTTTTGTAAATTTTGCTGGAAAAATGAAAAATTGCTCATGAACTTTGAACCCTTATAACGTCCTATCAAATTTTTTTTTTTCTTCCAAAATTGTGCTGATGTGAAGTAGACATGTGGGACATGTTATTTATTAACTATTTTGTGGCACATAACTCTCTGGTTTAGCAGAATAAAAATTAAAAATTTGAAAATTGCTAAATTTTCAAAATTTTTGCCAAATTTTTTATTTTTTTCACAAATAAACGCAAAAATTATCGACCTAAATTTAATACTAACATGAAGCCCAATATGTCACGAAAAAACAATCTCAGAATCGCTAGGATCCGTTGAAGCGTTCCAGAGATATTACCTCATAAAGAGAGAGTGGTCAGAATTACAAAAAATGGTCCGGTCATTAAGCTGCAAAGTGACTCGGTCCTTAAGGGGTTAACTATGTTTTTCTCCCTATTAGACACTTTTCTAGGCACCCATTTCCATTGTCCTGTCCTACACCTGCACTCTGCTGGACATGACCCTTTTCGTCCAATGTCAGTGTTTTCACTGACGTCCCCGGTTCACCATCTAGAACCCAGCCTACCCATTCACATAGTCCGCCCCACGTTTCTGACATGTCACTGCTGTCAGCCATGCCTTCTGCTTCCTTCTGCAGTGTGATAGGCTCACCGGGTTCACAATCCTGCCCTCCTCTTTCACCAATCCCACTGGTGCCAATGCAATGCTGTGGACACCTCACTTTCACCTGTCTATGGGCTAAGTAATTCACTTCCTAAGGCCAGGTTCCATTTCATAGTATGTGGTTGTTACAAGGGCTGTTTCCCTTCACAGGCACATCTGCCTACTGTCTCCAGCACTCTTGTCCTCATTTGTCAACTCGCAAAAACAGCCGGTACCCAATCTTCTTTCTCATGTTAGTACTCTGCTTATTTTCATGATTCAGTTGTTTATACCATTTCTTTCTTCATTTACAGCTCTGGTTAGACCAATTAGGGAGATACTTCATCTAGCATCTTTTCAAGGACCACGTAAATCTGTGGTAAGATCAGTCATTATAACATGGTGATTAAATCTTCACACATACTGTATTTCTCATCTTACATCTTTTGACAACCTAGACACCAGCAAACGCTTTGGCTCCTTCTTGTACAATCCCCAAGAGATTGTTCCACAATAAATACTTGACATACTTCCTATTTATGATTATGCACAGGGTGGGCCATTTATATGTATACACCTAAATAAAATGGGAATGGGAATGGGAATGGTTGGTGATATCAACTTCCTGTTTGTGGCACATTAGTATATGGGAGAGGGAAAACGTTTCCAGATGGGTGGTGACCATGGTGGCCATTTTGAAGTCGGCCATTATGGATCCCACTTTATTTTTTCAGTGGAAAGAGGGTCATATGACACATCAAACTTATTGAGAATTTAATAAGAAAAACAATGGTTTGCTTGGTTTTAACGTAACTTTATTCTTTCATGAGTTATTTACAAGTTTCTCTTTTTTTACAGCCATTGACATGTCGCAGAGGTTAACACGTGAGGAGCAGATAGAAATTGTGTTGATGTCTGGTGTACGCAGTACCCGGGTCATAACAGCAGATTTTAATCCAAGACACCCTACGAGACCACCTATCTCCCATGCTGCAGTTACCAAAGTGCTTGCCAAATTTCTTGAAACAGGTTCAGTGTTAGATTTGCCAAAATGTGGACGCACGAAAACTGTCACTAATGAAGAAACATCAGTGTCTGTCTTAGCTTCATTCAGCAAGAGCCAGCAGCGTAGCACTCGCCACATGTCACTGGAGAGAGGCATCAGTTAAACATCCCTTTGGCGGATATTAGCTACTCACAAATTGCACCCTTACAAAATCCAGCTGTTGCAGCATCTCAACGAGGATGACCTAGATCGGTGCACTGAATTTACAGAATGGGCAAAACAAAAATTGGAACAGAACCCTCAGTTTACACAGAACATTATGTTCAGTGATGAGACAAACTTTTTTTGTGACTGGTGAACTTAACAAACAAAACCACCACTATTGGTCTAATACTAACCCACAGTGGATAGATCCCTCCAAGACTATTGGAACACAAAAATTGATGTTATGGTGTGATATATGGGGTACAAAGCTAGTGGGGCCATTCTTCATAAATGGAAACCTCAATGCCACTAAATATCTGAAATTGCTACATGAGATGTGTTGACCTCTTTATGCACTTAAGATGTCTTGTTCCCTGAGTTTTTCCAACAAGACGGTGCACCACCACATTATGGGTGTCAGGTCCGAGCATTCCTACATGAACAGTTTCCTGGAAAGTGAATTGGTTGTCGTGGGCCAGTTGAATGGCCACCTAGGTCTCCCGATCAGACCCCTTTAGGCTTTTATCTTTGGAGTCATCTGAAGGCAATTGTCTATGCTGTGAAGATACGAGATGTGCAGCATCTGAAACAACGTATACTGGAAGCCTGTGCTAGCATTTCTTCTGCGGTGTTGCTATCAGTGTGTCAAAAGTGGGAGAAGAGGGTTGCATTGACAATCCAACACAATGGGTAGCACTTTGAACACATTTTATAAGATGTCATAAACTCCTGAAAGAATAAAGTTACTTTAAAAACAAGCACATCATTGTTTTTCTTATGAAATTCTCAATATGTTTGATGTGTCACATGACCCTCTTCCCATTGAAAAAAATAAAGTTGCATCCAAAATGGCCAACTTCAAAAGGGCCGCCATGGTCACCACCCCTCTGGAAAAGTTTTCCCCCTTCCATATACTAATGTGCCACAAACAGGAAGTTGATATCACCAACCATTCCCATTTTATTTAGGTGTATCCATATAAATGGCCCACCCTGTATATTCTAAACATAGAGCAGTTACTTGTTGGAAATTAAGTAAATCGTGTATTTTTTTTACCTGGTCCTGTAACATTTATTGAAGCAGTAGTCATTAATGTGCACTGTCCGGAACTATATGATTATACTACTACTATATATAAATTGACTACCTAGGTGATTTTAACTAAATCAGACTTGTGTTGTATATACTGTATATATTATCATCATGTCACTTATCACAGTTTTTTTTGTGTGCGTTTTTCTTTCTTTTTTTGTCCTGTATATATTAAAGAGCACACTAAGGAAGGTCTGACGTTACTGGACCAAAACGTACGGCTGCTCTGATTTACCACTAATAAACAGAACAATATAAAAATATTTTTGGAGTGCCAAGTATTTTTTCTAATAGTATCATGGTGAGGGAACCTACTTGAGCACCAGACATAATGAAGTGCTATTATACATTTAGTTCATAACTATAGTTGACAAATAGTTTGCAAAGTTTCTTATGTTTCATAAACACACCTTCAGTTTTTTTAGTGATTGGGCAAAAAAAACTGCCTTATATTACTGAACTGTCTTGGAATTTCTGGACAGTTTACAACCCTGGTTATGAAATATGTCACAGATGTATCTTTAGTGGTTACTAACTAGCATAAGAGTCCCATGGTATGGCTTCTAGAGCTATGTATCTTACAAAACATAAGTACATTTGCCGCAAAACCTCAACCAATGCTCGGTAGCAGAGCGGCACTATATAAGTCAGCATGTCTGAATGTGATTTTGATACAGTCATCATTCCTTTAGCCATGCAGTATAGCAATCTTTTACTGCCTATATGCATTTCATTAGTTAGACATGAACTGAGTCATGCAGATGCTACAAGTGCATCTCAATGAATTAGAATATCACCAAAAAGTGAATTTATTTCTGTAATTCAATACATAAAGTGAAATGCATGTATTATATAGTTATTTCAAACAGAGTGATCTATTTCAAGTGTTTTTTTTCTGTTAATGTTGATGATTATTGCTTACAGCCAATGAAAACCCAAAGGTCATTATCTAAGAAAAATTAAGTAGGGAGGATGAAGGGTTAAAAAACATGCTGTCATATTCCACAAGGATGGGAGGTGGAAGGAGGCAGCTCTAGTGAGATCCAGTTGGGCAGCTAGGAAGCTAATGGTACCTTCACACATCGCAATCTCGCCTGGGAATCCTAAGACGATATGTCCCCGGAGCAATCACCATGAAATTGCCTCACAGTTGCGGCATGTGATGAGGGAATTTTGTGGCGATAAATCGCCTCTTGCCTGTCACCTGATTCCTGAGCACTGCTCTGAAATCAGCTGCAATCACAAAGGTGATATTTCCGTGTTGTGGCGTGTGATAGGGCGATAGTGATGGAATCAGCGTCCCTTTTATTTCTCGTAGGGGTGCCACAGTGTGCTGTAGTCCGGCCCCCATTGTGAACTTATGGTGTGCTCCAGTACCTGTGGAGATATAAAACCGGAATGCTTTGTATAAAATCTTTTCTGCTTTATTTCCTGACGCGTTTCGGAGCACAAATCCCAGCTCCTTCCTCAGGGAATGACCTGGGTTGGTCATTCCCTGAGGAAGGAGCTGGGATTTGTGCTCCGAAACGCGTCGGAAATAAAGCAGAAAGATTTTATACAAAGCATTCTGGTGTCTTTGATACATCTTCGAGGCAGCAGCGCGGACCTGGAGGCACTTGGTCTGGAGAGAGTTCACATTCCCACATCGTGGAAGTGCGGTCCCTGCGGCAGCTGCTAAGTTTGAGCGATCAAGCTAGTTGTGAGCATCACAACCAAACCAGGTGAGCAGATTTTAAGCTAAACGTTATCAATCTCTTAAGTGGGATAAGACGCTATGCGCATTCTCATTTTTATAGAACTGTGGTCCCATTGGCTGTCAATTGACACCGCACCATGTTTTATGAGCTGTCCGTCCCGCACCACACAATGGCAATGGCGGCATGTACTAGCCAGTGTTCCAGAGCAGGCTGACCATTCGGAACGCTGTTGCATTGTCCAATGAGCGCGTAAGGGGCTCATGTAAACCACTGCGGTACGCCTATTTCTTTGCCGCACTCAACATGTATCGCCCATATTGCCTTTGAGATTGCAGCGTGTGAATCGGGGATGGGATTAGGCAGGATTGTTTCCACTGTACGTGAGGTATTTCCGGAGCGACACATCGCCTTACTTTCAGGGCGCAATTGCGGCGTGTGAGGTCGCCATTGGTGATCTGAGTCGAGCATGAAAAACGTGCACAGCGCACGTTAGATCGCCTCATATCACCAGCCGTTATTGCGGCATGTGAAGGTACCATAAGACTACGTGTGGAGTGAAGTGCTAGTCCCAGGGCCTGAGCACACAAATCTGATGCTGGCTGTTCAAGCTGGGCAGTGGAGCAAGCTGCAGAAGGGGAACCCGCCCCATTTTGGGTTGGATTCTTCACCACCATCCGTGAAAATGGAGGTAACTGGGCTTCATGTACAGTGGCTACCATAGTAGACCCTCCCCAGGCTCAAAGAACTATACAGGGATAAGAGGACTAGCAAGACTGTCAGTCACAGAACCCGCAGTCACCTGCATGCTTGGACTGGCAACCACAGGACACTTTGAAGGAAACAATGGTAGCAAGTGTCAGGAAGAGGAAAAACAGCAAGGAAGGCCAATATTCCCTGTGTTTCAGCAAAGTGGACCATGAATACTTCTGGGCTGGCCAGGCTATGAGCTTGTTGGACTAGGTTGTATCTGCTTTAGTAATAAGTAAATGGTAAGAAACACAAGACCCTGTGTGTTGTCTGATCCTTCCTGCGCCTCCTTACATCTGCCTGTAGAGCTACAGCTTCAGCCACATGAACCTCCTCACCCTGCTACCCTGCACCATCCATCCACTTTTTACGCCCACCAAGAGGATTCCAGCCATGGCTGGAGAGGGCTTACCACTTGCTTTATGCCATCATCCCTTGGGGGTCTCCTTCACAGCAGCCCTTGGCCACCTACAGGCCAGAACTCCAGTAGGCGTCACAATACACTTTTCCCCTGTAAATTACTCCCTTTAAAATGAAGGAGCCATAGTGTCCCGAAAAGCTTGCTATGTTTACCATCTTTTCAGTTAGCCATTAAAAGGAATCAACCACTGAGGACTCTCAGATTCCAATATTTTTCTATCTACTGAGTAACATGGTACAAACATTTTTTTACCCCTTTACAATGACCAGTCGTGGCCACGACCTCCAGGGACTTTCACTGTGACATCCCATGAACTCTTAACCCGCTGGAGGGTCGAGTTCCCCGGCTCCATGACCATTGGCACCACGCTGGGGACGCAGCAGCAGTGATCTGCTTGTATAGTTTTTGTGACTCTCACAACCACACAGGGTGAGCCTCTGATACCTATTTAGGTAATATTTTATCTCTCAGACCCTTCATCCTCCCTACTTTAATTTTCTCAGATAATAACTTTTGGGTTTTTGTCTGTAATCATCAACATTTAGGCCTAGTTCACATCTGAGGCTGGGTTGTGTTTGCCTGCGTTTGCATGCATTTTTACAGCTAAAAACGCATCCAGATGCATGCCTTAACGCAGAGGTTCCAACTCCAGTCCTCAAGGCACACCAACAGTGCAGGTTTTCAGGATTTCCTTAGAAATTGGAATCATCCCCAGTGCAGGTGATTCAATTATCACCTGTGCAATGCTAAGGAAATCCTGAAAACCTGCACTGTTGGTGTGCCTTGAGGACTGGAGTTGGGAACCTCTGCCTTAACGCACCCAGTGCAATGCAAAACGCATTACAAACACATGCAAAAATGCATGTGCATTTGCAAGAACGCAAAATGCATGAGTTTTTGCAAACGCAGCCCTAGACGCAGCAGCCCGCGGTTTTGGCTGTGTTTGCAATGCATTTTGCATTGCACCCTATGGGTGTGTTAATGCATGCGTTTGGATGCATTTTTAGCTGTAAAAACGCATACAAATGCAGGCAAATGTATACCAGCCTTAGATGTAAAAAGGCCCTAACAGAAATAAACACTTGAAATAGATCACTCTATAATGACTCTATATATATGTTTCACTTTATCTATTGAATTACTGAAATCAATCAACTTTTTAATGATGTACTAATTTATTGAGATGCACCTGTATATGTACACTACCGCTCAAAAATTTGGGGTCACCCAGACAATTTTGTTTTTCCATGAAAACTCATACTTTTATTTATCAAATGAGTTGTAAAATGAATAGAAAATATAGTCTAGACACTGACAAGGTTAGAAATAATGATTTTTATTTGAAATAATATTTTTTTCCTTAAAACTTTGTTTCATCAAATAATCCTTCCTTTGCAGCAATTACAGCATTGCAGACCTTTGGCGAGTACTATGTAATGAAGCTGCCAGATGAGGAGCTGTGAGGTGTCAATTTCTCAAACTAGAGACTCTAATGTACTTGTCTTATTGCTCAGTTGTGCAGCAGGGCCTCCCACTTCTCTTTCTACTCTGGTTAGAGCCTGTTTGTGCTCTCCTCTGAAGGGAGTAGTACACATTATTGTAGGAAATCTTCAGTTTCTTGGCAACTTCTCGCATGAAATAGCCTTCACTTCTAAGAACAAGAATAAGATTACTTGGGAAAGGTGTTTTGCGATCCGCGCTGCCAGACTGACTCGCATCAAAGAAGACACTTGTAGATGAAGTGTTGATCAAATCCTTCTTTTATTCACCGACGCGTTTCGGTGCCCACCTGGCACCTTCATCAGGGTTACCATCAGGGAGGTAACCCTGATGAAGGTGCCAGGTGGGCACCGAAACGCGTCGGTGAATAAAAGAAGGATTTGATCAACACTTCATCTACAAGTGTCTTCTTTGATGCGAGTCAGTCTGGCAGCGCGGATCGCAAAACACCTTTCCCAAGTAATCTGATGCTTCTCCACGTCTGAGTGGTCGGTGAAGGTCCAGCAGCAGCCATCAGGATATAATTCCTAACACGTCTTCAAACCAGTTGTGGGTGACACAACTGGATCAGGTGAGTGAACCCCTGTTGCTCACTGAGTTTACAATTTAGTGTCTAGTGATAAGGGCACTATTGCGCCTCTTGTTCCCCCAACCCCCCCTTTTTGTATTTAAGAACAAGAATAGACTGTCGAGTTTCACATGAAAGTTCTCTTTTTCTGGCCATTCTGAGGGTTTCATAGAACAAACAAACGTAATGCTCCAGATTCTCAACCTCCTTCTCAAAGGAAGGTCAATTTTATAGCTTCTCTAATCAGCCAAACTATTTTCAGCTGTGTTAACATACTTGTGCAAGGGTTTTCTAGGGTTTTCTAAACATCCATTAGCCTTCTAACACAGTTAGCAAACACAATGTACTATTAAAACACAGGAGTGGTGGTTGTTGGAGCTAGGGCTCTATATACCTATGTAGTGCAGTTATTGCATTAAAAACCAGACATTTCCAGCTAGAATAGTCATTTACCACATTAGCAATGTATAAGAGTGTATTTCTGATTCATTTAATGTTAGCTTCATTGAAAAAAATGTGATTTTCTTTCAAAAATAAGGAAATTTCTAAATGACCCCAAACTTTTGAACGGTAGTGTAAACTGCCCTAATCATGATCAGTGTTCTAGTCGGCTAATCGTAATGTCACTCACAGACATTAAAAGTCATAAACAATTGATCAGAAGTGACATCTTGGAGCTGAAAACTGTATCCATTTTTTCATCTCCCTGCCTTTTCTTTTGCCTGACATCTTGGTGCCAGTGACTGATAGTAACCATAGCAATCTGTACAAAGAGAAAAGGTACGCTATGCCACAGAGGTAATCCTCAGAGCTCTTTCAATTATCTTCATTTTCAATGCCAATGGCTGATCTTTTAACCTCTTTTATTCGTAATTGCTACTTTGTATGGTTGCCATTAACATTAAATATCATTCAAAAATATAAGCCAGCATCATGTGCTGTATAATGCATGAGCGATGTAATCCATGGAAGGTTTACACAAAGATGTTCACTCAAGCTCCAATTCCAAAAATCTGAATACTTTTTCTTATCTTTTAAACACTAGTAATTTACGACAAAATTAGAAATTGGTGCTTCCAAATAGAGTAAAATGACACCAATCCAAACAAGTTGCCATTGAATCACACACAATCTGTTCTCAGTGAAAATCTAGTCCAGGTTTATCTTAGTGATATGCAATAAATTAGTAGGCTATATACTTTATATATTATATATTTTAGATACGGTAATTGTTTTATTATGGCAAAAATGGGATTAAAAATAGTTTTAAAAAGCTATAATTATTATGGACTACCATTATTGGGATCCATTGTATTAAAGCACCAATCCAGCATTTTATTTTTATTTTTTATTGTGCCACTGGAGTGGTGCTTTAAAGGGAATATGATGATTTTTATTTATTAATATAAGCATACAGGTAGAAGAGCTGCAATTAGCCATTCCTGTATACCTGCTTAGCTGCAATTAGCCATTCCTGTATACCTCCTTAGCTGAAATTAGCCATTCCTGTATACCTACTTTGCTGAAATTAGCCATTCCTGTATACCTCCTTAGATGAAATTAGCCATTACCTGTATAACTCCTTGAAGACAGGTTGTTTTAGAAAAAAAACTTAGATTTTATATCTTCTATCTTCCAGATAATGGGGCGTGCTGCTTGGAAGATTGACTGCCTCCAGACTTCATTATATTCAATTTCTTCACCCTTCTTTTTAGTATGCCTGTGACTTCAGATGCTGGAAATCCCTTACCTGTGCATTCTGCATACTACCTTTCCCCTGTAATGGGCAAAATGATTCAATTTTGATGTGCACAGGCATCAGGGAGTCACTACTAATTTACAGTTACTTCACTGCTAAAATATAATTAAGAGACTCGTCTCCCACATTAGTGCTGCACCAGCGATGTTGGCACCAGGTTTCCCAAGTCTCGAACGACATTGTTATTGCACATGACCCTGCAGCCAGTCATTTTTTCCTAAATAGTCCAAACTAAATCTGGCACTATATCTCCTTAAATAACTGTACTTTATTGAATCAAAATGTAAAACCAAAGACACAATGGCAGATGAAAAAAAAATAGATAGCAAGAGGGAAACATATAGGCCACCAGACTACATGTTTCTGACCTAGAGGTAAGCATGGCCTGGTGGCATGTATGGGATTCCCTCTTGCCATTTACTTTTTTCCTGCACAGTTCTGTCTACCGTCCTTGGTTTTAAATTTTAATTAATAATGAAAAGTGCCTGCTTTCATAAGGAATATTTATGCCGATGGAGCGTTTCTACTGTGCACCAGACAGATGAGCAAATTGCTCCTTTCCTACTGCACATGTAATTTCTTCCTTTTGCCTGAGGTTTGTGCAAGGGAAGTCAAAATGCAACAGACTAAAAGTGGCTGCTGATAGGCTGCAATGTTCAAGTAGCATATCAATGTCACGTGAGCCCCAGGAGACCCAGTGCTGACATCACTGCAATGGTTTTGGTGTAGGAGATGAGTTTCAGTTATTTGTGTTTAATAAGGGTAGTTACTTTGTTTAAAAAATGATGATTTATTGAAGATGAAAAAGTGGGAAGGGTAACACCCTTAAGCTTACAGTGCTGCTGGCCTTTGGTGGCAGTTTAAAGTAACCATTTAGCGTTATTATTTGAATTCTACACATCATTTGTCATTAGACGTGAGTGGTGTTCGACTCAAATTGTTTGCCAATCTCAAATTCGAGCTGTTTTTGGCGGAGTTTGAGTCATTTGCCGAATTCAAACAATGTGCTTCAAATTTGGCAGTTCTAGGTTATGTTCGATTTTGGTTCGAAAATGCAGTAGATCCAGACAAAAAAACGCATCTGCCGCATTTTCATCCTAAATAATGAGCTGTGCGGGCTTAAAAATAAAAAAAAATGTATGCTTACCTGTCCGGCGATCCACCGCTGCCTCCGGCAAGGTCCTGATGCTTATAGGACCTGTGGTGATGTCACAAATCGGGTCACATGACCACAGTTACCACCAGTGGCGGACTGGGCCAGGGGCCAGGGAGGCATTTGCCCCCTGGGCCGATGCCCAGGCGGCTGCTCAGGGCCGCTGGAGGAACGGCAGTGATTTTTATACAAAGTGCACGTGCAGTACGCAACCGCGACTTCCCACCGGCCGGCCCGACCTGCAGCAGTGCATGATGAGCTTATCACTCTGCGACCTCATCACACACTGCTGCTGGTGACTCTCCCTGCGTGGGCGACAGGAGCCCAGGGCACAGCTGCTAGTGGGAATGGTGAGTAGTGCAGCACTTCACGAAGGAGCGTTTGTGTGTGTATGTATGTGGGTAGTTGTGTAGTGTGTGCATTCAGTGTGGTGTGTATGCAGCCTTCCTCCCTCATATATCCGACTGCTTCTATCAGCCGGCAGCAGATCTGTTTCACTTTCACTTTCTCCTGATATGCTGCCGGTTAAATACTAGAAACAGTCGGACAAAAGGGAGAAAGGCTGCACACAAGACTGAATAGGTAGGGAGAGGGGGGTAATTTGGAGTGAGAGAACCAGCTCTGAGGCCCCTGTGGGGGTAGGAGACAGGTCACAGGCCCCCTGGGGGAGGGGGAGAGGGGCAGGTCACAGCTCCCCCCCCGGGGAGGAAGAGGACTGTCACAGAACTCCCCTGGGGGGGGGGAGGGGAGAGGAGACAGGTCACTGGCCCTAGGAGAGCGGAAAGGACACAGGTCACAGTCCCCTGGGGAGGAGTAGAGAGACAATCAGAGCCTCCCCCCGTGAGGGGGAGGACATGTCACAGACCCCACTGGGAGAGAAGATAGGAGACAGGTCACAGGTCCCCATGAGGGGGAGAGGAGACAGGTCACAGGTCCCCCCTATGAGGGTGAGGGACAGGTCACAAGTCCCCTGGAAGAGGAGAGGAGACAGGTCACATGTCCGTCCCTGGGAGGGGAGGACACAGTCACAGCCACCCTGGGGAGAAGAGACACAGGTCACAGGCCCAACTTGGGAGGAGAGGAGACAAGTCACATGTCCCTCGGGAGGAGGAGAGGAGAAGGGTCACAGGTCCCCACGAGAGGAGAGAGACGGCTCACAGGTCCCACCTGGGAGGGGAGAGGAGTCGGTCGCAGCTTCCTGTTTCCCTCCGTGCAGGGAGGGGAGAAACCAGGTCACAGACCACCCGTGAGGGGAAGAGACGGTCACGGCCCCCTTGTGAGGGGGGGGGAGAGAGACAGGTCAGAGTTCCCTCACGTGAGGGAGGCGAGAGGAGACAGGTCACAGACCCCCCCCTGTGAGGGAAATGGGAGGGGAGAGGAGACAGGTCACATGTCCCACCTGTGCGCTGTGTCCCTTCCCCTCACAAACGGAGGCACAGTACACAGGGGAGAGAAGCACAATACACAATTGGGAGTCACAAGTAGAGAGGTACAGCACATAGGGGCCCTATCAGTGGAGTGGGGAGAGTGAAGACACAGCACAAAGGAGGCAAGAAGCCCAGCAAACAAGGGGAGGCACAGGGTAGAGGGGCACAGCGCACATGGGGGAGAGGCACAGCACACATGTAGGGAGAGACACAGCCCACAGCACTATATTATGTATATGCAGCCTCTATTATATATACATACTCCACAGTCTCTATATTATATATGTATACAGCCAGTATGCGGCACACTGAGGTGCTTTCACCCGGGACCCACAAATACCTGGAGGCTACTCTGTGTGTGTTTGTTATACAGTGGTGCTGTGTGTGTATTACACAGAAGTGGTGTGTGTTATGCAGTGGTGCTGTGTGTGTGTTATGCAGTGGTGCTGTGTGTGTGTTATGCAGTGGTGCTGTGTGTGTGTTATACAGTGGTGCTGTGTGTGTGTGTTATACAGTGGTGCTGTGTGTGTTATGCAGTGGTGCTGTGTGTTTGTGTTATACAGTGGTACTGTGTGTGTTATACAGTGGTGCTGTGTGTGTTATGCAGTGGTGCTGTGTGTGTTATACAGTGGGAGTGTGTGTGTGTTATACAGTGGGAGTGTGTGTGTTATTCAGTAGCGATATGTGTGTGCGTTATACAGTGGCACTGTGTGTTATACAGTGGTGTTTGTGTGTTGTGTTATACAGTGGGAGTGTGTGTGTTGTGTGTTATACAGTGGCACTATGTGTTATACAGTGGCGCTGTGTGTTGTGTTATACAGTGGCGCTTGTGTGTTGTGTTATACAGTTGGAGTGTGTGTGTTATACAGTGGTGCTCTGTGTGTTGTGTGTGTTATACAGTGGCGCTGTGTGTGTTGTGTTATACAGTGGGAGTGTGTGTTATACAGTAGGGCTATTTGTTATACAGTGGCGATATGTGTGTATGTTGTTTTATACAGTGGGACTGTGTGTGTTAGGGGGGATATGTGTATTTTTGGGGCAATCTAGTGATACTTTTATTTTTAAGGGCATCGTGTCGTAAAGAGCTGTTGAAGATGGAGAAGAGGGAAGTCTGAAGAGACGAGCTGTGGATATGAAATCTCATCTTGGCCCCTGTGCTACATGGAAAGAAAACTCTCAGGAAGCTGGGAAAAGGTGTATGACAGTCCGCGCCACCGGGTACCAAGGAATCACCTGGGATGCAGGAAGTTATTTCAAGCTTAATCTTTATTCTCCAACATGTTTCAGCGCTCCACCTGGCGCCTTCCTCAGGGATATTCCTGAGGAAGGCGCCAGGTGGAGCGCTGAAACATGTTGGAGAATAAAGATTAAGCTTGAAATAACTTCCTGCATCCCAGGTGATTCCTTGGTACCCGGTGGCGCGGACTGTCATACACCTTTTCCCAGCTTCCTGAGAGTCTTCCCACGTGCGAGTGGTTGGTGGAAGTCCTGCAGCAGCCGGTATTGATTGTATGCCTTCAAGCCAGTTGTGGGTCATCACAACTGGAATAGGTGAGTGGTTTTGACAATATACCTCTCATCTCTTAGTGTCTGAGTGATAGGGCACTATTGCGCCTCTTGTTCCCCCTTCCTATTTTACATGGAAAGAAAAGGAATTTGAACATCTCCGATCAGAGGATGTCATGTACAGTATAAAATACCAGGATACAAATGTGTTTGTGATCCTACCTGCGTCTCATGTGTACGGTGGTTCCTGTATGGTCCGCAGTTGGATGATGACTGGTAACAACTCCCAGCATTACCTTACCATTTGTAAAGCCATGCTGGGAAGTATAGGTTCATGTGATGTAAGTGTATCATGGGGTTGATCTAATACTGAAATTGATCACTGTAGTAAGTTTGGCACTTCTCTCATGTACTGATGGTTGTTCTGGCCCAGCATTCATCTACTGGTGGCGGTTCTGGTGCTGCATTCATGTTTAGACAGTTGTTCTGGCCCTGCATTCTTCTACTGATGGTGGTTCTGGCCCTGGATTCCTCTGCTGATGATGGTTCTGTCAGTGTATGCATTTACTGAGGTGGTTCTGTGACTGCATTCCTCTACTGACGGTGGATTTGGCTCTGCATTCATCTACTTATGGTGGTTCTTTCACTGCATTCATCTACTGATGGTGGGTCTGTCACTGCATTCATCTACTGATGGTGGTTCTGTCACTGCATTCGTCTGCTGATGGTGGTTCTGTCACTGCATTCATCTACTGATGGTGGTTCTAGCCCTGCATTTAACTACTGAGGTAGTTGTGTCATTGCATTCATGTACTGATGGTGGTTCCGATCTTGTACACATTTAGCAAACCATAATGTATTATGATGAAACTGAAAAAGCTGAAAAATCTTCAACAGATTTTTCGGCTCCAAAAGCTCACTGTAAGTTATAGAGTGTTTACACTGTGTTTCTACATCAGAAACTCTCCAACACATGCTCAAATGCTCAATAGTTGGTTGTGGTGATGTATTAATTGCGGTGGTTGTGGTGATGTATTAATTGCGGTGGTTGTGGTGATGTATTAATTGCAGTGGTTGTGGTGATGTATTCATGTAAGTGACCCTTGGGATTGATTCAGCATGAATCTGTTTCTTGGCTTGAGAAATGTTGTGCACTCCTGAGTGGGATGCTGGCCCGACTACACCACGCTGATACAGACACGGTCACACTGCACAATGTTGGCTGTGTCTGCTGAAGTGACGTCACATATTGCTTCTAGTACTAAATATGAGGTGATCATAGGGTCGGGGTAGAAGAATACTGCTCACCCCTGACAAGTCCTCACAAGAGTCTATATTGTCAGCTCAGTGACCATCTGTGTGAGTTATTGTCGGAGTCTGAGTTTGGCTGCAGATCAGGTCGTCCTATCAGTGCTGACATATCGGCCCCAGTGTAGCCCGATCTGCAGAAACTTAAGACACCTGTAATGAATCACACTGACCCCCGCAGATCTCACAGGCATCACTATACAGAATCCTGCCCTGCTGGTCAACCCTGAACCTACAGGACATCACAGGTTATATTATATGGCTCCATATATAATACCTGAGGTTCTGTCGGCAGGCCCAGGTGTGACCAGTATAGAGGATTGTATATATGTGTACATAATAACGTTCAGTGTACAGATTAGTATAATATACTGTGTACAGACATCAGATGTTGTACAATATACCCACTGTCATATACAGATATCTGTATCACAGTAAGGCTAGGTTCACACTAACGTTTACAGCGTGACCCAAGAAGTCGCGCTGCAAACATAGGTTTTTTTCAGCAATAACGCTGTGCTAGCATCGCGTTACCACTGCCCATACTCACCTATGGCGGCTCCGCGGCCAACGAGACTCAAACACCGGCATGTAAGTGTCGGAATTTGAGATCTCGCCCTATTCCCGAGTGCATCACGCATCCCCCTGGGTCACACTGTAAACGTTAGTGTGAACCTAGCCTTAATCATAAACCAGTCATATATTCTCCTGTATGCTGTATGTAATACAAGGTAATATGTGACTGGTATAATATCTGGAGTCTGTAGCACAGCTTAGGCTAGGGTCACACTGAAATCCCTCATTCCAGATCTGGAT
This sequence comes from Allobates femoralis, assembly GCA_033576535.1. Classification (NCBI taxonomy): domain Eukaryota; kingdom Metazoa; phylum Chordata; class Amphibia; order Anura; family Aromobatidae; genus Allobates; species Allobates femoralis. The sequence continues at coordinate 178,749,536 of JARQOC010000006.1, read as the reverse complement.
CCAGTAATGGATCCGGTTTTGGAATGAGGATTTCAGCTTAGTGCAAAACTGCATCCGGATCCAGACCTTGCGGTACCGGATCCGATTCCCATAGGTGCCCATGTTAAAAAACCGGATCCGGTTTTCCAACCTGTGTGATAAACGTTGCCTGCATGATTTTTACCGCAGGCTGGAAAACCGGATGCGGTAAACGGATTGCATTAAGTGCAATCCGGTTTTTGCATTGCGGTCTATGGGTGCGGATCCAGATCCAGTTTTGAGCATTTTTAATGCTCAAAACTGGATTAGGATGTGCAACCACAACCGTAAGTGTGGCCCTAGCCTTACTTTGCTTTACTACTTATCTAAAAATGTATATCCAGTAATACATGAACATATGGTGTACTATGTTTGACAATAGAAACGCTCAACTGAGCTGATCTGAGTGCTGTCTGTTTTTTCCACAAGCAGCACTCAGAAGACAATACAGTAGTGTGTAGCATGTGAAGCAGCCAGAGGTGAACATGTTAAAGGGATTGTCCAGTTTTACGCCAAAAGTGTGAAGTTAGTCTGTGTCATTCTATGTGACTACAGACTTGTGAATCCTCACATTACTCGCAGTGCTGTGATGAGCATGTGATCACAAGTATGTAATTTGCACACATGTGGTCACATGCCAACTAGACTTGCTTGGCCTCACTTAATGCAACTGTATTGAGCAAGAAAAGAAACATATCTCATGCTTGCGTCCACAAGACTGCCTGTTCCCATGGCCGTTACCAGAGAATCCTCACAGCGCACAGTGCGCACAATGTGAGTATTCACAAGTCTGTAGTCACATATAGTGACTGTATATGTATAGCTTAAAATTGGACAACCCCTTTAAGGATGGGCTGCTACTCATGGGCCTCTGCTGGGTGCTTGCCCCCCAAGCTAAAATTTGCCAGCCAGCCCCGGATAAAGTGTATATGTTTTGTATGTTGTCACAGGTGAAGACCAAGAGTTTTACCATGTTGAGTTCTTTTGTGATGCCTTTAGTACTGAATGAGTAGTTGACATGTACTTAAGTACTGGAGACATAGGCTAGGGTCACATCAGCGTTTTTAATTTAGAATCCTGATCCGGTTTTGAACTTTAAAAAAGCTCAAAACCGGACCAGGAAACGCTCCTCATAGGAGCCTATGCAAAACACCGGATGGCTTCACAAGCCATCCGGTGGCCGGATCCGGCACTGCTGCCTGCGTTTAAAATCATGCAGGCAGCAGTTTTCGCAGCGTTTGCCGTGACCGCACTGCGGTCACCGGATGGCTCAGGATGTGTAATCCTGAGCCATCCGGTAACTGCAGAGTTTGCGGTTCCCGGCTCAGCAAACCTAGGAAAGAGTTAAATTGATTAGTACAGTACTGTTTGAGGTCTGTAGGGGGGCTTAGACCCCCCTACAGACCGGCCGCCCACTTCGGTGGGCTCCTAATACAATATTCCCGATGCCACGGTCTCCTCCGAGCCCGTGCAAGACCCCACACACCCCCAGCCCCCGAATGACTATACAGGGGTGCCTGCACCCCTCTGTTATCCTTATTCCTGTTTTGGGGCAAATGATATATTAAAGACATGGTTAAAGGACATATTTACGTGTGTTCTCCTCCAATGTTGTGACGAATCCATGGGCGGGGCTGTATGCGGCAGCCTCCGCCCCCTCATTTGTTATGGCCGCCCCCTCTGTGCCTCAGCCATTGATAAGAGGCCGGCCGCGTCATGAAGGGGCGGGGCGAACCACGTCACACCGTGCGCCCGCCCCTTCATGACGCGGCCGGCCTCTTATCAATGGCTGAGGCACAGAGGGGGCGGCCATAACAAATGAGGGGGCGGAGGCTGCCGCATACAGCCCCGCCCATGGATTCGTCACAACATTGGAGGAGAACACACGTAAATATGTCCTTTAACCATGTCTTTAATATATCATTTGCCCCCAAAACAGGAATAAGGATAACAGAGGGGTGCAGGCACCCCTGTATAGTCATTCGGGGGGCTGGGGGTGTGTGGGGTCTTGCACGGGCTCGGAGGAGACCGTGGCATCGGGAATATTGTATTAGGAGCCCACCGAAGTGGGCGGCCGGTCTGTAGGGGGGTCTAAGCCCCCCTACAGACCTCAAACAGTACTGTACTAATCAATTTAACTCTTTCCTAGGTTTGCTGAGCCGGGAACCGCAAACTCTGCAGTTACCGGATGGCTCAGGATTACACATCCTGAGCCATCCGGTGACCGCAGTGCGGTATTCTGCACACAGTTTTGACAAAAACTGTGTGTGCCCGGCATTGCGTTCACCGCATCCGGATCCGGATGCGGTGAATGCAATTTAGCTTTCCAATGTGACCCTACCCATAATAAATAACATTAACTGTGCCCATTCAAAAGATAGGTGGATCCCACAGGTGAAGACCACCTCATTATGTACTAATTCCTACTAAAATAAAGAAGTAGTTTAGTTCAGGGAAAGAAAAAATGTAAGTTTCATATTACACTTATTGTAAAATAGTCAGACCTCACAAGTACTGTTTGCTTGATAAATCTTCCAGCTACTTTGTCTAAATTAGGAACAAATTGATGGAACATTACTTCTACCTAAAATGGTAGGAAACGCACCTATCTTGGCGATGGATAGGACAGCTAGAGGGGATATGGAGGAGGCTGTTGTTTTTTATTTTTATTTTGATAGGTGTAATTTCACCGGTTTATGGAAAGTAGAGGATAAGTATGTTTAATTCTGATGCCTTTTTTTAATGTGTTGTCATGGGTCAAATATGACCATTTTAGGTTCTTCTACTCGGCCTTTAGCACTGATACGTTGCCAAGCTATGGACTTGCTTTTAAGCTCTCCCTGGAGACCTGTGCGGCATTACTCCAGGTGTCACTGTCGGGAGGAAAATGACGTTGGCTCATGGAAACCAGCACCAATTTTTCAGTATTCCCCTTACACCCTCTCACTTCCAGGCTTGAAATGAATCTCCTCATGAGAAGACGGTCATTATTATTCTCTTCTGGATCCCATGACCTCTACTCAGAACCAACATTCTTACAATCTATTAAGAATAGGGTTTAACCTCTCACATTCTTCATGGCCAGCATGCTTTTTACCTCAAAGATGTCCTTGTGCTGACAAGCAGGATAAAGGTTAAAAGATCCATTGAATATCCATTGGCTTCTTTTTTAGACAAATTATCCACTACTATCCAAATGATGGAGCAGCCAGAAGACACCGGAAGATCTGTGATGAAGTCCATTGTGATGTGATGCCAGTGAATGTATGGCACAGGTAATGGTAATAGTTATTCAGATTGAAGCATCTTAGGGGTTTTATTAAGAGCACACAAAGGACAGGCGGAAATGATGTGCATAACATCAATGTGTAGAGTTGGCCATAAGTAATGATGAAAAATGAGAAGAGTTATCTTCTGCCCAGAATGACCTGCAAGCATTGTTATAAAAGTCTTTCTGAGTGGTACCCAAGTCAAGCTCACTGAGGCCACAGTGATCATCTTGGAGGGATTGATTTTGTGGTGAGGCTCCTGGATAATAGGAAAAAAGCATCTAGAGAGTACGTCAGGCTTGACATTCTTGACAACTGGCTCAAAATGGAAAACCAAGTTAAAGAAGAAAGAAAAAAGCAGCCAGCTGGATTAACAGGGATTCAAATGCTGTGCCGACTGCAGACAGGCAAGGTTTTTGTGGTCTGTGTAGATGGCAACGTTGTGGACAGCCCCCTTGAATAGATAATGCCACTCTTTCTGAGCCATTTTTTATAGCCAGCAACTCAAGATTGGTAATAGAATAATTTTGCTCCAGCATGGAAAAGGCCTTGAAGAAGAATTTGCAGGGGACCATTTGCCCTGAGGGAAATTTGAGTGGGACCCTCCTCAGCTTCAGACGATAATTTACCGTATCCACTTTGATAAAGTTCTGTTTATTGATTTCCAGTTTATACAGCACTTGGGCCATAGATATGGCCTGCTTCAGGCAGATAAAAGCAATCTCAGCCACTGGAGTCCAAATCTTTGGATTGGCACCCTTGTGGGTCAAAGCAGAAATTGAAGCTGTTAGAGATGTGACAGACAACATAAAATAGCGGTAGTAATTAGCGAATCACATAAAACACTGGAATGCCTTAAAGGGTACTTCACGCAAAGCAACATCTCTAGCAATGTCGCTAAAACGTCACAGGTTTCGTGACATAACAGCGACCTCTCCAGCGATGTTGCAGTGTGTGACACACATCAGCGACCTGGCCCCTGCTGTGAGGTCGCTGTTCACTACAAATCGTTTAGGACCATTTTTTGATCCTTGGTCTCCCACTGGTCAGCACGCATCGGCGTGTGTGACAGCGCGAGACCAATGATCAGCGACCTTCCAGCCAATGCCCAGCACCGCACATTAGATGCTGGGCACTGGTAACCAGGGTAAATATGGGGTTGCTAAGCAGCACACTCTGCTTAGTTACCCATAGTTTACCCTGGTTACCAGCGTCCTCCCACTTAGCCCAGCCTGTAAGCGGGAGGACGCTGGTAGCCAGGGTAAACTATGGGTAACTAAGCAGAGCGCGATGCTTAGCAACCCTATATTTATTTTGGTTACCAGTGATCTCGCTGCTTACTAGTTGCTGGTGGGTCTGCCTGTTTGACAGCTCACCAGCGACTGCATAGAGACTTTTTAGTGATGCCGGCCAGGTCGGATTGCTGGTGGGATCTCTGGAAAGTCTCAGCATGTAAAGGGGCCCTAACACTGTCTGAACAAGGTTATTTGAAGTTCACTGACACCTTCTATAGATCTATTCTCTGTTCCATGTTAGAGGTGATATAGCCAAGGAATGGAAAAGAGGTCTGCCTGAAGTCCCATTTCTCAAGCTTGTCACACAGACAGTTCTCCCATATTCTCTGCAAGACCTGGTGAGCATTCCTCCTGTGTGTGAGCAGGTCAGGAGAGGGCACCAGGATGTTGACCAAATAAACCATTACACAGGAGTAGAGAGGATGAAAGATGTCATTTACAAGTTCTTGGAAGACTGTGAGGGCATTGATTAGCACAAACTGCAGTACACGATACTCATAGTGGCTGTTCAAGGTGTTAAAGTAAGTCTTCCATTCATCCCCCTTGCATTTGCAGGTCAAGTTATATGTCCACGTAGATTGAGTTTTGTGAAGGGCTTGAATCCCCTGTGATAATCAAAAAATGTTGGAATTATAGACAAAAAATATTTGCTTTTTACCGTTATTTGAATGAGGCTTCTTTAGTTGATACCGGCTGGAGATAGTTTTCCTTCTTCTTCACAAAGAAGAACCCAGCTCCAGCTGGGAAGGAGTATTTCTGAAGGAATCCTCTCATCAGGATCTCTTTAATGTCTTGGATCTTTGCCTGGGAGAGATGATATATACAGTCTCATGGAGGGAGGAACCCAGTATGAGAACTACTGGCCATTCATATGGCCTATGTGGAGGCAATGTCTCTACTTCCTTCTTATCAAAGACATTGGCATAGGACCAGTAGGCACATGGCAGACTGGTAGGCTAAATGTTGTCACCGGAAATCAAGCAGGACAAATGTCTGAGCTAAATGTGTCATGTAATCGCTGAGAAAAATGGTTTTATTACTTACATGTTCCTATGTTAATAAGTAGGGTGCCGTCAAGAGTGCAAATACTGTGGACACTTTCTCCGGCTTCATGTCCTCCCTTGCTCTGTGTATCACGTCCCAATGGGCATGATATCCTAATTCAAATGCATGATCTCAGCATCTGAAATGAATCTTCTTCTGGTAAGACGCTGCGGCGTAGTGTGGGGGTGTATTGAGTGTACTTGTCTGGCTCCAGAGCATGCGCACTGCAAATTCTGAAGTCGGCGAGTACACCCAAATACTCACCCACAGTACACACCTCAATGTGGCTAAGATATGGCCATGTTTATAAGCTAAGTGCCCTAATGTGTCTTCATTTTTTATTGTTTTCTAAGCTATTTTGCTGTTCTATAATCAAAATAACATGTCTTAGCATTTAAGTGCTGATGTCTTTTTGTAACAATGTTTTTCAGCACCGCACCAGTACACACTGTAAGGATTGAGTGCTGCAGATTTTTCTTATTTGGATTATGGGGTCACACCCCCTGTAGTGCACTCTTCTCCCACTAGCCATAGGTTCTAGTGCTCTGTATTATCAGGTCCTTACATGCCTATTAAGAATAAGGTTTTGTAATCCAGAGAGAGCCTTCGACAAAGTGCAGGCATAAAAGTAGGTGAAGACCAAGTTAAATGGACATACCTCAACGGGCTACTGGGTGGTTATCGATATGGCCAAGTTTATAAACTAAGTGTCCTAATTTTTCATATTTTCTTAGCTATTATGCAGTTCTATAGTCAAAATGGCATGTCTTAATACTTGGGGGCAGCTGTCTTTTTGTAAAAATGTGTTGTGTTTCAGCATCACACCAGTACACCCTATATGAACTGAGTGCTGCAGATTTTTTTCTTATGTATAGTACACCTATGACTGATCACTTCTACAGCACCATCGACACAAGTCCCATACTTCTACACTGCCAGACAGAGAAGAAAAGTGTAAAATGATCCCATAAAAAGTTAAAATGTTATCCTGTCATGGATATGTCATGATTAAAAGACAGACCTGTGGTGTCTGGCTATAGAAGTTCACACTCTTTGCCTACGCAAACTTCTCCCTGACGTTCTATTCCTCCTGCTGTGGTGTAAATGGTATCCAGTGTATCTTCTCTATTTGGGATTAATCGCTTTCATTTTCGGACCCTGCGACTATCCTTACCTTTCAGCTGTTTAACATCACAATGTCCCCTGATGTTCTTTTATACCCATATTTCCCCTTGGTGTTTGTTGGTGATAACATTATTTCCCTATACAGGCTTTGGGTGCAAGCACTTGATTCAAATTCATCTGAAAAGAGTTGTTTGTTGCTGAACCTCACCCAGAGTCATCCTGGATAAAAGTTGTTTACATACCTTCCCTGTATGTGACAACGGTATGTTCTATAGAACTTAGTAGGGTTCACTAAGTGCTCATCTCATCCATTGTCTAGCAAGGGCCCAGTTAAGGGTCAGCCAGGGCCAGATATACTGCTATGTGTATAGGTGTAGAACGTATATAGGGTGGTCAGGGGAGCCTAGGGGTAGCGGAAGGCTTTGTCAGGGATCACATCTCCACCTTCCCTCTCACAGGGTTTCCCTTTCCTTCCCTGTTGCTGTATACAAATTACTTTCCTATACCTCACGTAAAATCTCCTTTCTGTAAAGATTTCCTCAGTCATGTGCTGTTATAGTGTCCCCTTTAATTTTGGTCCCTAAAATTATGTCCCCCCATTCCATATAAATGTCTTCCATTTTGGCCTCACATTTGTCTTCCCCTCACACTGTCCCTTCACAATTTTCTCCTCCATACTGATTTTCAATTTAATAGTATACAGGACATAGCTCATTGCTTAAGTTACCAAGGTAAAGAACTTGCACTGATATCAGGCTCTTTGCTTCACAGCCTGTGTGTGCCTCTCTGAAAATAGATGGATCACTTAATCTGATCACGCTCAGTGCGGCCACTTCTTCCATGCAGCATGGACAAAGCTGTCTATACTAGCAGACTGGGAGAGCACTCACTTCAGATGAACAGTACAACCATGCCACTGAAATGAATTGTAACCCTTAATGGGTGCACCAGAAACATCAAAGCAGGACACCATGGGCTGAGAGCACTACACTTGACATACCCATTCCAGGGCAATGGGGATACTCGGGACCAGGCTGGTTATTACGGTCCTTTTTCGTTCGGGGAGTGTCACGGCGACGACATGGCTCCGTGACCCTGGCAGTGTAATTTAATAAAGGGATGCTGGGCTTTGATGATCGGGGAATTGGGAAAGGGGTATTCGTGACGCTATCAGCGATGTGCGGATCAGGATCCCCAAGGCAGTAGGTAGAGAAGTCCGTTCATTTTTGGCTGGTGTTCATCGGATAATCAGCACTTCGGTGTATCAGGCGGCTTCTGCAGCCGGTGGGCGCCGCAAAGAAAAATCTCACACACTTCTGTCGGAGTTCTGTACCTTTACTTCAACACTCCAACTAGGCAACTGGGTGCTTCCCTTTGCCAATATCCGGTTCAGCTGTTTCTCAAGAACCGGGACAGTGTCATCGAGACCCCTAGGTATTCCTTGCTCTCTCATGGTGTTTTCTTCACTCTCAGTGTTCCTTTCACTGATGGTACTCTCAGTGCCTCCAGTTCGTTTCGCCTCTCTGCTTAGCGCCTCCACACACAGAGCTCAGGTACCAACAGCCACAGGCATTGATTGGCACTGCTTCCTAGTGCTGCGCCTTAGTACAGCTGCCTTCACCGAGGTATGCTGGGTTTTTGGGCCACAGTTCCCTTTAAGACCTAATGGCCTCCAGTTCGGGCCTACAGCTGCCACGCCATGTTCAGGTTATTGCTAGGGGTACCGGTTTTAGCAGACAGAGACTGGGTGGTTTTGAGTCTGAAAGGAGTAGTATTGGAAGGTTATAGGAAGTGTTAGGGAGTCGTCAGGCAGATTGGAACAGGTGAGTAATAGGTTGGTGGGGTCCCCGATTCACTTTTAGATCCTGAGACATTAGGTTTTGGGGCAGGTCATAAATTGGGAGTAGAGTGAGGGCATTCAATGGCAGTGGTGTTTTGGTGTTAGTACAAATTGAAAAAAATAGGGAGGGCGACAGGATAGTGTTAGGAGAAAGGACAAACAGGGAGGTTTATGTATGTGTGGATGAAGGAAAGGTTTTGGAAAAATTTAATTTGGATAAAGGAAGGAAGGCCGAGAATAAAAAGGAATAAGAGGAAAAGCAGAGGTGGTGATTTATTCCAAAGACTTTTGTTAATTGGCTCCAGATTTTCAATATTTTAGCCAGTGTTATATAGGTGACAAGCTTTGGAAAATTGCTTTAGGCTGTTCTGCAACATGGATGCTATAGGGGAGGTTTATCAAACTTTTTGAAGGCAAGTCTGGATAAGATACAATGAGCGGTTTTGGCAAAGGTCAATTGTAAATATATGCACTGCACATAGCGTCTCTTGTTTTAAGAAAGAGAAAATAAATCTGGGGAGGAAACTGGAAAAGGGGACTAGTCTTGTGAGCCTTTCTGTGATGGCTCCTTATCTAAATAGGTACCCAAAGCAGGATAAGTTTGTGTTGTTGGATGAAGGGTTTAGTTTTGGTTATGCCATTCCTTTTATGTTAAAGCATTTGATGTTGGCTCATCAACATTCCTCAGTGATGAATAAAAATATTATACAGACCTCTTTGAGTCTCCTCTAGTCTAATTTGGTGGTTTGCCTTGAAAGGGATGTATCAAAGTAGTTAAATAAATTTTGTCTTATTTAGCATTTATCGTTTCCAAATAATTTTCTGGTTAATGATGGCATAGATCCCGAGGTTTGCTCTGTGCTTTATAGCTAATTTGATTCAGCAGTCGGCTGGGTTTGGGCTTACCGGAAAGGGGGATTGTTGGCATAGCATACTTATTGGTTTCCACAAGGTGTTGAAGCTCCAAGAACCTTACTTTAATTCATTTAATATTGTTTCCATAGTAAAAGCCAATTTGGTCTATTAATCCAAAAGTGGGGTGATGGTGGAGGTGATAATGGTTTGCAATACTGCAGTCAAGCACTTACTAAATGGAACTACCTTTGACAGCATTTGTCTCACTTGAACAATATGTGTAATGAAGAATCATATTACAAAACTAGTGCAATAAGTGGTAAAATTCCAAGGCGCAAACAGCGGCGCTCAGCGACAGAGGCAGACGTCGCGGGAGCAGTTCCATATGAGGACAAGGCCCTCCTATCACCGGCGCCACCAGCCGAAGGAATCCGGCTCCTCCCAGCGGCCGAGGCAGGAACACCGGCCACCGAGTCCAATGGAGATGTGACAGGCTTTTTTATGTCTCAGGGTAAGAAGTGGGGTCTTCCTGGGTATCCTACAATACAATCCCTTTTCATTCAGACGTCGACGGATAGTACAGGTTGACACTGTTGTACCCTCTGACTGCAGGGCTGCTTGAACTTGTTTGGATGTTAGTCGACGTTCTTTATCCACCATCCGCACAATCTTGCGTTGAAATCTCTCGTCAATTTTTCTTTTCCGTCCACATCTAGGGAGGTTAGCCACAGTGCCATAGGCTTTAAACTTCTTGATGACACTGCGCACGGTAGACACAGGAACATTCAGGTCTTTGGAGATGGACTTGTAGCCTTGAGATTGCTCATGCTTCCTCACAATTTGGTTTCTCAAGTCCTCAGACAGTTCTTTGGTCTTCTTTCTTTTCTCCATGCTCAATGTGGTACACACAAGGACACAGGACAGAGGTTGAGTCAACTTTAATCCATGTCAACTGGCTGCAAGTGTGATTTAGTTATTGCCAACATCTGTTAGGTGCCACAGGTAAGTTACAGGTGCTGTTAATTACACAAATTAGAGAAGCATCACATGATTTTCCTAACAGTGCCAATACTTTTGTCCACCCCCTTTATTATGTTTGGTGTGGAATTATATCCAATTTGGCTTTAGGACAATTCTTTTTGTTTTTTTTCATTGAAGACAAATTAAATGAAGATAATAATACCAAAGAATTTGTGATAATACTCAGTTTCTTCCTGAAAATGATTGCAATCTGACTGAATTGCAGGGGTGTCAATACTTTTGGCCACAACTGTATACACAGCACACCCTCCAAAGAATATATATAGCAAAACAGCAATCTCCAGATAATATATATAGCCCAGCACAGCCTCCAAATAATATATACAGCACAGCCCAGCCTCCAAATAATATATACACCACAGCCTCCAAATTATATATACATCACAGTCTGTAAATAATATATACAGGAGGGAAGAAACTACAATATTGTAGTCAAGCACTTACTAAATGGAACTTCCTTTGACAGCATTTATCTCACTTGAACAAAATGTGTAGTGAAGAATCATATTACAAACTAGTGCACTAAGTGGTAAAATTCCAAGGCGCAAATACATTTTCATTCAGGAAGTGTGGAAGTGCTCTAAAGCGTTATTTACGTATTGTACAAATGCTCAACATTTTGCAACAGAACTTTATGACAAAGCCTGGCTTAAAGTCTAAATAAGGCTGGTTTCACACTACGAATTTTGCAAATCCGATGCTGTCTGATAAAAATCGGACAGCATCGGACCGATTTTGGCCCCCATGCAGCCCTATGGGCATCGGACCGAATCGGATGTGCACTAAATGCCATCCGATTTGGTACGATCCGATTCTGTCCGACTTTTTTATCGATGCAAAAATCGGAGCATGCTCCGATTTTTGCACCGAAAATAAAATCGGACAGAATCGGATCGGACCAAATCGGATGGCATTTAGTGCACATCCGATTCGGTCCGATCAATTTAACATGGGGCCCTATGGAGGAGGGTCCGAGGAAACATCTGATGTCTCCTCGGACCCACTTTTAGTGTACTGAGCATGCTCAGTACACTAAAATAGCTCCTAACAGTAAAGGATGGGGTTAAAAAAAAAAAAAATCTATACTCACCTGTCCACGAGGCCGCCGGCGTCTCCCGCGCGTCTCCCGTGTCTCCAGGTGTCTTGCTGTCTGTGCTGACAGGACCTGCCGTGATGTCACAATCATATGACCTCCAGTAACCAATAACTGTGTAAACACAAGGAGACAAAGCGAGGCGCAGAATAGTGCCCTATCAATGATGACACTTGTTGGAAAAAGGTGATGTGTACTGGCCACTCACCTTGCTGGGTTGTGTAAACCCACAACCGGCTGGTGCGCAAAAATATAGCTGCCGCCGGACCTCCACCTACCACAGGACGTGGAACACTGGTATCAGATGTAAGGAAAAGGTGTATCACAGTCTGCGCTGCTGTGCCACAAATCACGGAGAAGACAGTTCTTCAGTAACCAATAACTGGCGGTCATCTGATTATGACATCACGAGAGGTCCTGTCAGCACAGACAGCAAGACACCGGGAGACACAGGAGACGCGAAGGACCGTGCAGGAGTCGTGGACAGGTGAGAAAATATTGGAGGATCAGGGGACAAGAGGGGAGGAGGGGGAGCACAACAGAGGAACGGGGGACAAGAGGGGAGGAGGGGGAGCACATCAGAGGAACGGGGGGACAAGAGGGGAGGGGGGGCACATCAGAGGAACAGGAGACAAGAGGGGAAGAGGGGGAGCACATCAGAGGAACGGGGGACAAGAGGGGAGAAGGGGGAGCACATCAGAGGAATGGGGGACAAAAGGGGAGGAAGGGAAGCACATCAGAGGACCGGGGGACAAGAGGGGAGGACGGGGGTGCAGAGCGGAGACACAGGGGAGAAGAAGAGAGGACCAGGCAGTAGCGGGGAGAAGCGGGAGTACAGGGGGAGAGACAGCTGACAGGAGCGAGGTGACAGGAGGGCGGGCATCAGATAAAATGAAGAATCCGATGCTGTCCAATTTATATTGGACAGCATCGGATTTTACAAAAATCGAAGTGTGAAATTAGCCTAAATGTGAAATATGATAAAAAGATTGTTACCTCTTCTTTTCTTTGGTGCAGACTTCAAAATACAAAAAAAATTGTAACAGTAACAAAATACTGACCAACATGAATTTTATAAGGAAACTACCATCTCTAAAACGCTATTTACCTGCAGATATAGTGATAATCTGCAACTGTTTTTCAGTTAAATAATGACTGCCTAGTGGAAGCAGGAGCTACAGGGTTAAAAGTAAGTTATATTCTCCCTTCCTTATTCAGTCTTTGAGTAAATTCAGAATATTAGGCTGAAGGCACACGGTGCTATGGACTTGCGCCAGTCCAATGCGAGGGATCCTCGCATTGTACTCGGACCAGTGTTGCCCTATCAGGCAGGGCACACTGGTGCGAGTCCCCTGCACCTAACTCGCATTGCGAGTCAGAAGCGAGTGCAATCGCAGCATGCTGCGACTGCACGCGATTCTGACGCGCATGACCACAATGCAAGTGTATGGGGGTGGGAAATTCTCGCCCCCATACAGCACACAATGCGAGTGTGGCGCCAAAAACACTTTAAACTCGCCGGCTGTCTAAGCCGGCAAGTTTAAAATGACCGCTTTGCCGGTACAATAAGCTATCATCTTGTACTGCTGTGACAGCAGCGGTACAAGATGTTTAGCTAATACAATAATGATTGTTGTAAAATAATTTATGTACACCATTACACCATGTGTGTGAAGGGGTTAATTGGTTTGTAAAATGGGTTAAAAGAACTGTCGGGTTTATAAATTCACAGAGAAAGCCGGCTCTCTGTTACTGTCTATGGGGAGCTGTCCCCTCTCATGGTGATGAACAGTGCAGGTGCTGAAGGCAAGACAGGGCTTCAGCACCATGAGAGGAGACAGCTCCCCATAGACAGTAACAGAGCGCCGGCTTTCTCTGTGAATTTATAATCCCGACAGTTCTTTTAACCCATTTTACAGACCAATTAACCCCTTCACACACATGGTGTAATGACACCATGTCTGCAGAGAGTGAGGACACTCTCAACATACATGGTGCCACTACACCAGCTGCATATTAACCCCTTCATCACTGCGCACACATGCGACGCAGAGGATGCTGATAGGGTTAATCACTTAAATAACCCCGGCATACATTATTTTACAACAATCATTATTGTATTAGCTAAACATCTTGTACCGCTGCTGTCACAGCAGTACAAGATGATAGCTTACTGTACCGGCAAAGTGGGAAATTTAAACTCTGTGGCTTTGACAACCGCAGAGTTTCTATTCCCCGACAAATGCTGCCCGCGGTCCTTCAGGACCGTGAACAGCATCACAATCACGCAGCACACGCACTCACACCTCACAATCACAGCACACTTACATACATATAGCCAGCCACACTCACCACACGCAAAACACTCGCACAACACACACTCACAAACACGCACAGCACTCGCATCACTGACGTGCATCAAACACGCTCCGTGTTTGATGCACGACAGTGTGCCTTCAGCCTTAAGGTACAATTACACGTTGCAACATTGCATGCAATTTCACTTGCAACTTACTGGTTGCAGTGAAATCATGGACACATTGTAATTTGTACACGGCAACAAAATGGAACAATGTGTCCATGATTTCACTGCAACCAGTAAGTTGTAAGTGAAATTGCATGCAATGTTGCGACGTGTAAAGGTACCCTCTTTATAGTAATCATTCCCTTACCACCCACCATATCCTCAACTACATATATCACATCCATAGTCTCGTTTTCCGATGGTATATGGTCTTGGAACTGGTGGAAATCATCCATTCATCCCATCAGCAGGAACCAAAAGTTAATCCTAAAAAATATATAAAATTTAAAAAAGCAGTAACCTGAATTGGATGCTGGTGGGGGGGCCTATAGAAAGATACATAGAGGTCTAAAGGTGAAAATAATACAATGCCTAGGTAGAGGAATACTATCAGGATAGGACTGATTGGAGCACTGGGATACTGCTGTCAGTAAAGTAATAATATAGAGTGCACCCACATATACTATTGTTAAACAAATGGAAATTTTTTTTAAATGATTTTAGCTAGGGATGGGCGAGTCTACTCGCTAGGACTCGTTACTCGGCGAGTAGTAAGGGACTCACAGGACTTGGTACTCTGCGAGTTTCCCAGCGATTACTCGCACAGCAACGAGTCCAATGCAAATCAATGGCAATCCTAGTTTTGTCAAAGACTCTGACAAAACTAGGATTGCCATTGACTTGCATTGGTCTCATTACTGTGCAAGTAATCGCAGGGAAACTCGCAAAGTAACTGCTGTTACTTTGCGAGCCGAGTCCGGCTGTCTGCTCTGTGCAGGCTGCCGCAGCTCCAGGGTCCTAGAGCCCGCCTGCTCACAGAGATGATGTAGAAGAGCTGAGATTGTTCTCAGTCTGCTCATTCCCTGTGCATAGACATCTATATCTATGCACAGGGATGTAGTAGAGAGGACATCGCGTTTTGGACTACGTCGGACGGAAGAGGATTTTTTTAATTAAAGATGGAGTCCCTAATGGCTTTTTTTTTATCTCTAATAAAATATTTTCTCTGTGTTGTGTATTTTTAACCCTTTATTGGAGATTCTTAGTGGCCGGGTCAAACGTGGCCTGACATTAAGAATCTCGGGCTTAATACGAGCTTGTATAACAAAGCTGGTATTAACCCCTTTATTACCCAGCGTGCCACCGCCACCAGGGCCGCTGGAAGAGTGGGGTTCAGCGCTAGAGGATGGCGCTTCAATGAACGCGCCATCTTCTGGGGCGGCTGCGGGCTGCAATTTGCAGCGGGGGGTGCCCAGAAAGCTTGGGCCTCCCTGCGCTGCGGATTCCAGCCTCCAGCTGCTTAGCTGTACCTGGCTAGACATAGAAATTGCGCGGAGCCCCACACATTTTTTTTTAATTATTTCATGAAATTCATGAAATATTTTAAAAAAAGGGCTCCCCTGTATTCTTGTGTCTGGCCAGGTACAAACAGGCACCTGGGGGTTGGGGGCAGCCTGTCGCTGCCTGCTGGATCCGGCTGGTTCCAGAAATACGGCGAAGCCCACGTGAAATTTTTTTCTGATAAATCCATAAAACAATGTAAATAAAAGGGACTGCATCTTTATTAACCCCTGGACCATGGGCGAGGGGTTAATAAAAATGCAGTCCCTTTTTAAGGATTGTTTTATTGATTTTTCAGAAAAAAAATTACATGGGCTTCGCCGTATTTCTGGAACCAGCCGGATCCAGCAGGCAGCGACGGGCTGCCCCCAACCCCCAGGTGCCTATTTGTACCTTGCCAGACACAAGAATATAGGGGAGCCCTTTTTTTTATTATTTCATGAATTTCATGAAATAATTAAAAAAAAATGTGTGGGGCTCCGCACAATTCCTATGTCTAGCCAGGTACAGCTAAGCAACTGGGGGCTGGAATCCGCAGCTCAGGGATGCCCAAGCTTTCTGGGCACCCCCCGCTGCAAATTGCAGCTCGCAGCCGCCCCAGAAGATGGCGCGTTCATTGAAGCGCCATCCTCTGGCGCTGAACCCCGCTCTTCCAGCGGCCCTGGTGGCGGTGGCACGCTGGGTAATAAAGAGGTTAGGGCCAGCTTTGTATTATCAGCTGGCCCTAAGCCTGAAATTTATGGCGGTCACGCCAATATTAGACATGACCGCCATGAATTTCTATTAAATTGTTTTAAAAAAAACACAACACAGAGAAAATTTTTTATTAGAAATAAAAAAAAAAGCCATTAGGGACTCCATCTTTAATTAAAAAAATCCTCTTCCGTCCGACGTAGTCCAAAACGCGATGTCCTCTCTGCTATATCCCTGTGCATAGATATAGATGTCTATGCACAGGGAATGAGCAGACTGAGAACAATCTCAGCTCTGCTACACACAGGAAGAGCAGGCGGGCTCTAGGACCCTGGAGCTGCGGCAGCCCGCAGGACCGAGCCCGGCACAGAGCAGACAGCCGGATTCCTTACTGTGCGAGTTTCCCAGCGATTACTTGCACAGTAAACGAGTCCAATGCAAGTCAATGCCAATCCTAGTTTTGTCAGAGTCTCTGACAAAACTAGGATTGCTTCAGGCTGAAGCTTCTGAGACACATCTGCGATTTGTAAATCGCACACTACTCGCTATTACTCGCTTCCCCATTCATTAACATTGGACTCGCTAGACTCGCAACGAGTAGCGAGTCCCGGGCTCGGACTCGCTAGAGTCAAGCGATTCCGAGTAATTTAGGACTCGCCCATCACTAATTTTAGCTTGTATTTTATGGCACTTGAATTGATGTAGAAACTAATCAACTTTATAAATAATGAAAGGTGAATTTTTGTATGATTAGTGAATGAAGTTTCATGTATCGCCTGTGGGCCCCATTGTGAGGAAGCACGGGTGACTTTGAGGTTATATGTGTATATATAATATAGAGACTCCTGAGTGGGCTGTGTATATAATATTGACGCTGTGCAAGACTGTATATATAATATAGAGGCTGCTGGGCTGTATTTATAATATAGTGACTGCTAGACTGTATATATAAAATATGGAGGAAGCTGCTGGGCTGTATATATAATATAGAGGCTGTTGGCCATATATTTGAAGGCTGTGCTGGGCTGTATATATTATTTGGAGGCTTTGGCAGCCCAGCAGCAGCTTCCAAATAACATATGTAGCCTAGCACAGCCTCCAAATAATAAATATAGCCAAGCACATCCTCCATATTGTATATATACAGCACAGCCTCCAAAGAATATATACAGCAAAACAGCAGTCTCCAGATAATATGTACAGCACAGCATCCAAATTATATATACATCACAGCCAGTAAATAATATACACAGCACAGCCTCCATATTATATGTACAGTATAGCATTCAAATAATATATATGGCACAGCCTTCATTTTATATATACATCACAGCCTCCAAATAATATATACAGGACAGCCTCTATAGCCCAGAAGCAGCATCTATAGCCCATCACAGTCTCCATAGCTCATCAGCATCCTCCATAAAGCATAGCACAGCTTCCATAACCCACAGAAGCCTTAATATAGCCCAGTACAGCCTCCATAGCCCGGCAGCAGCCTCTATAGCCCAGAACAGACTCCATAGCCCAGCAGCAGGCTCCATATAGCCCAGAGCAGCCACCATAGCCCAGAAGCAGCTTCCATATATCCCAGCACAGCGTCATAGCCCAGCAGCCTCCATATAGTGCAGCACAGCCTCTATAGCAGTAGCAGCCTACACAGCCCAGCAGCAGCCTCTGTAGCTCTGCAGCAGCCTGTATAGCCCAGAACAGAACCTATAGCCCAACAGCAGCCTCTATAGCCCAGAACAGCTTCCATAGCCCAGCAGCAGTCTCTGTAGCCCAGAATAGCCTATATAGCCGAGAAACAGCCTCCATAGCCCAGCAGCAGCCTCCTTAGCAGCCCAGAACAGCCTCCATAACCCAGCAGCCGCCTCTATAGCCCAGAGCAGCCTCCATAGCCCAGCAGCAGCCTCTATAGCCCAGAACAGACTCCATAGCCCAGCAGCAGCCTCTATAGCCCCACAGCAGCCTGTATAGCCTAGAACAGCCTCTATAGCCCAGCAGAAACCTCTATAGCCCAGAACAGAGTCCATAGCAAGCCAACAGCCTCCACAGCCCAGCAGCAGCCTCTATAGCCCAGCAGCAGCCTCCATAGCCCAGCAGTATCCTATATAGCCCAGAACAGCCTCCATAGCCCAGCAGTAGCCTATATAGCCCAGAACAGCCGCTATAGCCCAGCAGCAGCCTTTGTAGCCCAGCAGCAGTCTATATAGCTCAGAACAGCCTGTATAGCTGAGCAGCAGCCTCTAATGGCCAGAACAGCTTCCAAAGCCCCGCAGCAGCCTCTGTAGCCCAGAAAAACCTCCAAAGCCCAATAGCAGCCTCTATAGCCCAGAATAGCGTCCATAGTCCAGCAGTAGCTTCTTTAGCCCATAACAGTTTCCATAGCCCAGCAGCAGCCTCTATAGCCCAGAACAGCTTCCCAGCAGCAGCATCTGTAGCACAGAACAGCCTTAATAGCCCAGCAGCAGCAGCCACTATAGCCCCACAGCAGCCTGTATAGCCTAGAACAGCCTCTATAGCTCAGAAACAACCTCTATAGCCCAGAACAGAGTCCATAGCAGAGCAACAGCCTCCACAGCCCAGCAGCAGTCTCCATAGCCCAGCAGCAGCCTCTATAGTCCAGAACAGCCTCCATAGCCCAGCAGTAGCCTATATAGCCCAGAACAGCCTCTATAGCCCAGCAGCAACCTCCGTAGCCCGGCAGTAGTCTGTATAGCTCAGAACAGCCTCTATAGCTGAACAGCAGCCTCTAATGGCCAGAACAGCTTTCAAAGCCCCACAGCAGCCTCTGTAGCACAGAAAAACCTACAAAGCCCAGTAGTAGCCTCTATAGCCCAGAATAGCCTCCATAGCCCAGCAGTAGCCTCTTTATTCCAGAACAGTCTCCATAGCCCAGCAGCAGCCTCTGTAGTACAGAACAGCCTTAATAGCCCAGCAACAGCCTCTGTAGCCCCACAGCAGCCTGTATAGCCTAGAACAGCCTCTATAGCCCAGCAGCAACCTCTATAGCCCAGAACAGCCTCCATAGCCCAGCAGCAGCCTCCAGATAATATATAATATGACAGCAAAAAGAAAGGGCGGCACTCACCGAAGTAGACAGGATAGTCCTTTATTCCAGAAGTTCGTGGAAGAACAGGGTGCAGGGAGGGGGCATGAAGGGCCAGCGGACGGACTACGACGCCGTTTCGCGACCTGTGTCACTTCTACGGGTCCGATCATGTGGAAATGAGAGGGACACAATGTTAAATACATATCATGCCCCGCCCACTTCCGCCAACCAACTTCATGTTTGAAGTGGATAACTTTATCAACAAAGTCAGAAACATTACATACATTAGTAAAACCAGAACACAAAAACAGATACAAAACCTGTAAAAAAGAACAATTTAGAAAAACTCACAGGAACTTGGAGCTTCACATCCATGGAAACTGATTACGGGCATCACACAGGCTACAGCACTCGTGTCTCATCATGCAGGCTCATTGTCACCCCGGCGTTGTCGGCGCTCGACTCCTCTCGGCTGGGTGGAGGCGTGGCGACGGCCGAGGACGAGTCCCAAAGCCAATCGCTATTGCTCTCCAACAAGCCAGACCTGAGTGGGAGAGCACCGACGCGGCAAGACATCGCTCCCAACCGATCACTATGGAGACTAGAAGACGCTGTATATATGAATCTTTAAGCCGTAACGCTTCCTATAGAAAGCGGAAAGTAAAGGGGAAGAATCAGATGTCCATAGGACAGAATTTACTCATGGAGAGAACTCTCCTTCTATAGGGAATTGGAGCTTCTAAAGGCAATAAAAAACCGATGATATAGCCCTGCGATACCCATAATAACAGGATCCACAGTATAAAAATACACTCATTATTAAAATACTTTATGGTCACGAGATGCAAAGAGACAGAAAAACAACAGAATAGACAGATTAGTCAAGTGGGCCAAGTGCATGTGGACATGGCATGCAGATTATTAAATAACATTAAACCACATAACCCACACTTGGCGGGCAAACGGCCCACTTATGATCAATTAGAGGCCTGAAAAACAATGGTGAGCCGACATGGGGATAAAGACAGAAGGTATACCAGTAGGATTTAGAAGACACTAGGTCAAGAACGCAAACCTATAGTGGAAAAGAGGGTTAGTTAGAAAAAACCACAGATTATAGAAAGACTGCAAGATCCAGTTTCTCATTAAGACCCAATGCTCCCTGAGCATCAGTGTTCAGAATCCATCTTGCCTCTTCTCTCAACAATCGTTTATGAGTATTGCCCCCTCTCTCGTTTGCGGTGACTTTTTGCGCAGACGAAGCGCAACAATTCGGGGTTGCCCCCATGCGCACTCTGCATGTGCTCAATCAGCCTGGGTGACCCTTTTCTGGACAAGATAGAATTATAATGTTCTCGGAATTTCCCAACATAGAACCTGTTACACGGACAAAAGACCACATAAACGACCCAGCTACTTCTACAATTAAGAAAAGATGTAACCATATGATCTATGCCTCCAATCCTCACTCGTGACCCGGTTTGGTAATATTTACACCAGTTACAATGGAGACACTTAAAGTTACCCTTCACCGGAGTAGAAGAAAGTCAGGTACTTTTAGAAGGGGGAACTGTTAAACGTTTTTTAACCAACACATCGCCTAAATTCTTGCAACGCCTGTAGGTCACCACAGAGCTTGGGGTACCCTCTTTAGTCAATTCCCTATCTGCCGCAATCACGTGCCAATGACGTTTGATGGCAGCAGAAATGGTCTTGAACATCGGACCATGCCGAAAACTAAAGTAGAATTTTTTACCTTGCACTCTAGACGTGGCCGGGGTTTCCTCCTTTCTCTGCACCCTAGAAATGGCTGCTCTACTCCTTGCCCGTTTTAGAACTTGTTCTGGATAGCCTCTATGAAGCAGCTTCTGTTCTAAAACGTCTGCCTGCGCCTGCCATCCTGCTTCCGTATTATTAATCCTGAAGAACCTCAAAAACTGGCTGTAAGGCAGGCCTTCCTTCGTATGTAGTGGGTGTGCGCTCTTATAATGAAGTAAGGAGTTGGTCGCAGTCTCTTTTATATGTACTGATCTTACTAGAGACCCTTGAATGATTTTCAATTTCACATCTAAAAACTCCAACTCAACACCTCCAAAAACTGATGTAAAAAACATATTGAAGGTATTAACCTCGTTCAGGTGAGCGATAAACTCGGAGAAGATCTTCCCATCTCCATCCCATACCATCAGCACATCATCCACATAACGTATATAGTGTTTAATGTGCTTCAGGTAGGGATTGGTAGATGAAAAAATATACCTCTCCTCAAATACCGCTAGGAACAGGTTGGCCAAGGTACATGCGACTGGCGTCCCCATAGCCGTGCCGGTCAATTGAGTGAACCACTGACCTAAAAAAGTAAACGCATTGTGTTGCAATAAAAAGGCCAGGGATTCACATACAAAATTCACTAACATCGGCTCTATTTTCTGCCTTTCTAAGATCTCTTTGATGACCTCTACTCCCAACCCTTGTGGTATCCGGGTATACAAACTCTCAATATCGATAGAGACTAGCTGATGACCATCTTGCCAATCTATCTGATCGACCCTATTAACCAGATCGCTGGTATCCCTCGCCAAACATGGCAAATTTGCCATGAAGGGGTGAAGGAACCAGTCTATATATTTGGAAAGCGGTTCGGTCAAAGACCCAATAGCAGAAACTATGGGTCTACCCGGGGGCGCGGTGCTGTCCTTATGCACCTTCGGGAGACAGTACCAATGCGGTCGAATAGGGAACTCGGGAAATAATTTCTCCGCCTGTTTTTTAGAAATAACGTTCAGCTCCACATACTTTGTTGATAAAGTTATCCACTTCAAACATGAAGTTGGTTGGCGGAAGTGGGCGGGGCATGATATGTATTTAACATTGTGTCCCTCTCATTTCCACATGATCGGACCCGTAGAAGCGGCACAGGTCGCGAAACGGCGTCGTAGTCCGTCCGCTGGCCCTTCGTGCCCCCTCCCTGCACCCTGTTCTTCCACGAACTTCTGGAATAAAGGACTATCCTGTCTACTTCGGTGAGTGCCGCCCTTTCTTTTTGCTGTTTAAATGCTGGTGCTTTGGCCGTGCACCGCCGTTTGAGAACACGCCATAACTGGAAGATTGTCCAGTACCTGACAGTGGTAATGTCTAGTGCCCCGCTCGCTCTCCTTTACATTAATATATAATATGATGGTACTCCTCCTGCTATGTCTGTCCCATGACCTCATCTTGGTACAAATAATCCCTCATCGTGAGGCACACAGTAAAAAAAATAAGCTCCCCCAGAGCCATGTCGCTCTGGTGTGTGCTTCCTTCCTGCCTGGCTGCACCACTGTGATGAAGTCACAGGGTGATCACTCATCACTCTTCTGCAGTTGGCAAAGGAGGATGCTACTCAGCCTAGGGATTGCATGCAAATTAGCCATGTGCACTGGCAGCCCTGCGGGAGCACTGGGCTGCTGGCTGAGTGTCCCTGATGGGCCCGTTATTGTCAGGGCTGCCTGTCCCTGATGAGCCTCTGACCATCGGGATGCCTGTCCTTGATGGCCAATGGGTCCCCCAGCTGTTCAGGGCCCTGGTATGCTGAGTGCTGACGTGGGCCCTGCCGGCAGATTTTTTTACTTGTTCTGCCTTTTTTCAGCAAATATGAATAACACAAAAACTTTTTTTCCGCTTATGGTTACTGGTTGGGTGAAGTCAAACTACTGTGTTCTCTCATTTTAAATCAGAATGATAATCAAAAACATCCAAATGACCCTGATCAAAAGTTCACATACCCTGGTGATTTTGGCCTGATAACATGCACAGAAGTTGACACAAATGGGTTTGAATGGCTAATAAAGGTAACATCCTCCCCTGTGACCTGTTTGCTTGTAATCAGTGTGTGTGCATAAATGCTGAGTTATGTTATCATTCATATTCTCTGAAAAATGCCAAGAAATAAAAAAAATCTGCCTGGGTTTGTAAACTTTTTAGCTCTGTAGTATTCTATGCATCATGCATGTGTCAGGCCCCACGGGACTGGGGTACTCGGTGCCGGACCGGATGGTAGTGGGGATGTCACAGGTGGCTTGGTCAGGACCGTGTCCCTGGCTCGGCAATAAAGGGGAATATTTACAAGGGGATTTGTCACGGGTGACGCCACCCACTTGGTGCGGCCAGTGATGGGGCCGCCGCTGCTGCAGAACCTCCGGGGGTGATGGAATGGCAGCGGAGATGGTATAGTTCCAGTGGGAGAAACTGTATCCCCCGGGGCAGCAAGGGTTAAGTCTATGGTGAGGTTGTAGCACACTTATTTTGCAGGTACTGCAGGGATCTCTCCTCCTGGCTGGTGCTGACAGGCTGAATCTGTAGGGAGGAACGGTCTGCAGGTAGAGACTGACAAGAGAGGCAATTCAGGGTTTTCCAAAGCTTTACTCGTTGTCTCCTTCAAGCAGTTTACAAGTCATTTGCAGTTTGTACACAGTTCAAGTACACGGATTCTTTCTACTTCTGCAGCCAGGCCTCTCCCTCTGTGACCCCTCACACAGTCTGTAGTGTCCCTTTCCGGGCTATTGCATTCTCTTTCTCTGTGTTGTGCGACACTGGACAGTATGGCGGTGACTCGGGCTTCTGTGAGTCCTAGTACGTCACTGAGCTGCCTGTCCTTTAGGGTTAGGGATCTCAATCTGAAACTTAGACCCCTCGTCGTGTTATCTGGGGATACCGGGTGAACTATGGTTCCCTTTAGAGCCGACACTCTACTTCAGCCCAGCCTCCAGTAATCCTCAGTACTAGGATACCAGGCTCCTTCCTTTCTGCTCCTTTCTGTATATAGGAGGGCTACTTCGCCTGCAGTTAGTTGCTTTAGCTGTAGTTCTAGGGCCCCGGGTTACACCGTCCCTCTCGGCTCTCTCACACTCCTGGGGATCTGACTCTGGATGGGCTTTCTCTCTCCTCTGGCTCACACTGGCTCAGTACAGATTCTGCGCTCCGTGTGTCTTCACTCTTCCAGGCAGTGTGGCTCTCTCCTGCTCAGCTTCAGCTCAACCTGCTGCTGTTCTCTGGCCTGCTCCTCAGCTTCTCTGCTGCTCTTGGTCTTTGCTGTTCAGCTCACTGTGGCCTACTAACTTCCTTAACTCCTCCCCCTCACTATATACTGTCAGTCACCTGACCTCTGGTGTGCCCAACCCACTCCTCTGAATCCACCACCCCTCCGATCTCATATAGTTTCTAATCTCAGGGCTGGATGTAACCTTCTCTGACACGTGGGTTGTGTGGGCTGTGAGGGTGTTGTTGTTCAACAATGTCCTACCTGCCTGGCTGCAGTTCCTTTTGTGGTCTCCTGGACGCAGGGGCGCCACACATGTACAGCATGTATGTGAAGTATGTGTGTGCAGAGCAGGCAGTCAATCAATATACTGGGCTGTGATTACACACACTCACTGTCAGTCGCGTTTTTTTCACCGCCGCATCTGCCGCAAGTGCCGAAACCGTACTTGCCGCATTTGCCGCACACTTACCGCAAACCCCATAGACATTGCATGGGGCTTGTCACAGGTGAACCGCAAGTGCGGCCGTTATGCAGTAAATGCGGCAGATGCTCTTTTTTCTCCGCAACTGCCTCATTTTTCTAATACCGCTGATGTGAAAGGGCCTTACCTATATAAAATAAGCTGACTTGCCATTTTGCAAACATTTGGTAGTGGTACTGTGGCTACTTTGGGAACCTTCATATTCAAGCCAGTTGCACTCTTTACAACATCAAATTCCTTTATCCCCAGGATGAGGAAGCCAGAGAAGTTGACAATCTAGCAGGGGAGATGTACATTTTAGTGGGCTTCTTTGGGTTTCCACAGCTATTGGTTTTTCTATAACCAACTTGAGCACATTGCAGGGGATACTTTTCTCCTGCTCCATGGACCATTTGTCCTATTAGGCCTTGTTCACACACACCAATGCGTTTTTTTAGCACTTAGAAAAACTGATCAGTTTTTCTAAGAGTGCTAAATAGTGTCCCGTGTGGGTTTGAAAGTGTTTTTGAAGTTTTTGGACTTAAGTCATTTTTTCATCAAAAAAGCATGTAAAAACACATGTGTTAACGCAGGGTGCCTATATGTGCCATTTAAAAACGCATGCGTTTCCCATAGGACCCCATGTTAACAAAACTCATGCTTTTTTTACTTTTACAGCACCCAAAAACGCTGCATGCAGCATTTTTGGAATGGGGGGAAAAAACGCAAGTGTAGTTAAAAAACGCATGTACACTTAAATGTACCATGTCTTAACACATCTGTGTTTTTGGAAAACTGCAAAAAAACGCAGAGAGTGCCAAAAACGCAGGTATGTGTGAACAAGGCCATAGACTTATCTGGGACTTGTTCATCCCTATTGATTGGTTCATGCAGGAGATCCACAGGTAGCCCGTCATCTTTATATACTGTAGACTTTATTAATATTCAGATTTACAGGGGTATGTGCAGTTGTGATTGATATTGATGCAATAATCCTTTGTGCAAGGTTAATCTATTGTTCACTTATAACATTTTGCTGGTGTCATAATGTATTCCATGATTGTTTTGGTAATAAATTGATTGTGGCCCTATTGCACCTCTGCACTTTATAGGGGCTGTTTTGTTCTGTAGGCACTCACCTATCTGTTTTTTTTTTTTTTTTTAATCATTTTTAATTATGTTTTGTATTCTAATAAAGCTTTGTTTGTTCAAATTATTTTGTTCTATTGGACTTTGTGCTTTCTCATTGGCCAGTGTCTTTTCTCTCCTCACCTATAGCTTGCCACCACTGATCTTAAGCACCCCCATGATTTAGGAGCTGTGCATCATTGTTATTTATCAAAACGCTAAATGAAACGTGCCTTGTTGAAACAGTGGTACTGTTGCTACTGTGGACACCTTTATGTTATTGCTCTGTATAACATTAGACCTCTTTATCCCCAGGATGAGGAAGCCAGACTAGTTGATGAAAACAAAGTTCTCTTTACTTAAGCATAAGCAAAGGTATAAAGGATAGCCAGAAGTACAATTTAAGATCACTTTTACTTAATACCGAGGCACATACATAATAGTTTCAGGCGACAACATTTTACTTGCGAATCTAATGGCCACTTTACACGCCGCTACAGGTAACAGGTTGTGCACAGGTAACTTGCTGGTTGCAGTGAAATCATGGAGACATGGTTCTATCTTGTTGCTGTGTACAAATGGAACTATGTCTCCATGATTTCACTGCAGCCAGTAAGTTACCTGTGGACAACCTGTTACCTGTAGCTGCGTGTAAAGTGGCCATAAGGGTGCCATTACACTTGGCGACGTTCCAGTGATCCCGACAACAATACGACCTGGTAGGGATCGCTGGAACGTCGCGATGTGGTCACTGGTGCGATGTCAAACAGTCAGATCTACTCAACGACGCAGCAATGATACGGCGGCCCGTATAACGACCTCGGCAGTCATTGGGACACTGTCACACAGCAACTAGTCTGATGATTCAGACCTACATGGCTGAGTTCTGAGTCGCCAACGAGGTCATTGTTAAGGCGTCAAACATACCGATGCATGCTGCCCAGCGGATACCCGACCATCAAAAAATGTTCCAGGCCATTCCGACACGATCGGCGATGTCACAGAGGGGGTCACTGCTACGTGTCAAACATGGCAAGATTGCTGGTGACGTCGCTGTTGCGTCACAAAACCTATGATGTAGCAGCAATATCGTCAATAAAAGAGAAAAGCTGACCAGTATAAATTAAGCGATCACCAATTGTAGTATAACAAATATAAATCTTTATTACAAAAAACCACAGACAAACAATGAGAGTGCCGTTAAAATCAATTAAAAAAGCCCCATACAGAGCTATATATATTCAAAAACTCTCCACCCGCTTCAGCAGAAGATCAAAATTGACACCTATATTCAGGGCCGTATTTGGAGTTCCTGCTGCCCTAGGCACTCTCAGCGGCCTGCCGCCCCCCCCCCCCTGTCACGGCTCCTCCCCCCATTGTGGCCCCTCCCCCTGTCACGGCGCCTCCCCCTGTTGAAGCCCCTCCCCCATCATGGCCCCTCCCCCGTTGCAGCCCCTCCCCCGTCACGGACAATCTTCCCATCAGTCGCAGTCTTCCCCCCCAAACTTTGTGTAGCTTCTACCCCCACATTTCATCATGTAGTACATATAAAAGGTTTGTCCAACCACACTCCAGAGACATACTGACAGGATGTTTAAATTGTGAGCCCCAACGGGGACAGTGTTAATGATGTATGTAAAGTGATGTGGAGTTCATAGTGTAATATAAGTGCAAAAAATATTATTCTTAAGATGATGTCACAATACCAGGATCTGAGGATCTTCTATTTCAAGGTCAGGGCTCTCTGATGCCATGTTGCTGTCTGCCTCGCTGTCGTCCTCTTTTGACACTGCAGTGCGGTGGATAAGAGAGCATTAACTGGTTAATAACAAGAAGTATGGAGTGTACTAAGGCTGGGTTCACACTGCGGCAGCATCCGGTCCGGGGCTGTCAGGAATGAGAACCCGGGACCGGAGTTTTGCTGCATAGGATAGTATCGGGCTGCACGGAGCTGGATGGCAATTATCTGCCATCCGGCTGCTAGCTCGCCGGATGAATCCTGCAGAAGTGGGGATTTGTCTGCCGACTCCAAAAACGGTGCATGCAATGTTTTTGGAGTCGGCAGACAAATCCCCACTTCTGCAGGATTCATCCGGCGAGCTAGCAGCCGGATGGCAGATAATTGCCATCCAGCTCCGTGCAGCCCGATACTATCCTATGCAGCAAAACTCCGGTCCCGGGCTCTCACTCCTGACAGCCCCGGACCGGACGCTGCCGCAGTGTGAACCCAGCCTAACTGAGCCATAAACCCTCCCCATACCATGTCCAGCAGACATTGTAGGATTACTATATGGATTCTATTATTAGGGTACGGACACACTGGCGTGAAACTTGGATGAGTGCAATGTGTGATTTCATCACATTGCACTCGGACCAATGTTAATCAATCTCTGAGAGCAGATTGTCGAGTGTTGGACGCTTTTTTCTCAGCCAGATTCAGGATGAGAAAAAAGTCGCAACATTCTGCAACAGTCTGCGATTCACGACCGAGACTCACCAATGCAAGTCTATGGGTCTGACAAAATCACATACCGCACACTGACAGCACACCGACCATCCGAGGGGCATCAGTTTTTATTTCACTGATACATTATCATTCTGTAACTGAGAACACTTTAAAATGTTCCTGTAAATGATTCTACACTAATAGCTGCTGAGGAAAGAACAGATTGCACACGGATGTGATCTGAGAGGAATGTCGGACACTCGCACAGCAGTTGGATGCCAAATGGACCAAAAACCGATGACGCTCATCCGACTCTCCTGGATGAGAAACAAACCGAGTTTAAGGCGGCGGGAGACAGTGTACCACCGTGTCCTCAGCTCCGTGCTGTGCAGTGTACCACCATGTCCCCAGCTCTGTGCTGTGCACAGACAGTGTAACACCATGTCCCCAGCTCTGTGCTGTGCACAGTGTACCACCATGTCCTCAGCTCTGTGCTGTGCACAGTGTACCACCATGTCCTCAGCTCTGTGCTGTGCACAGTGTACCACCATGTCCTCAGCTCTGTGCTGTGCACAGTGTACCACCATGTCCTCAGCTCTGTGCTGTGCACAGTGTACCACCATGTCCTCAGCTCTGTGCTGTGCACAGTGTACCACCATGTCCTCAGCTCTGTGCTGTGCACAGTGTACCACCATGTCCTCAGCTCCGTGCTGTGCACAGTGTACCACCATATCCTCAGCTCCGTGCTGTGCACAGTGTACCACCATATCCTCAGCTCCGTGCTGTGCACAGACAGTGTACCACCATGTCCACAGCTCTGTGCTGTGTACCACCATCTCCCCAGCTCCATGCTGTGCACAGACAGTGTACGGTACACTGTCTGTGCCCAGCACGAAGCTGAGGACATGATGGTACACTGTGCACAGCACGGAGCTGAGGACATCCCAGAAGAGACAGACAGACCACAGACGGGCGGCGGGACAACACTGAGCCCACCTGGAAGAACAACAACACCCAGCACCCAACACACTGCCCAGAAATCATATAGGACAGGCAGGAGAACTAGAACTCCCGGCATGCCACACCCTGCAAACTCAGGAAGGTGGCGGCAGCTGCATGGAGGCAGACACACGGTACAGCCGCCATTATCACCATACACAGCGCCAGCCACAGCCTCAGTCCTCATGCACCCCGGTCCTTCTTTCCTCTGTCCCTCCTGCTGCTCCTGTCCTCCTGCACCTCCGCCCCTCCTGCTGCTCCTCTATCCTCCTGCACCCGGTCCTCCTCTCCTGTCCCTCCTGCTGCTCCTCTATCCTCCTCCTCCCCCCCCCCCTTCTCTCCTCTGCCCCTCCTGCACCCCCGTCCTGCTCTCCTCTGCCCCTCCTGCACCCCCGTCCTGCTCTCCTCTGCCCCTCCTGCACCTCCGTCCTGCTCTCCTCTGCCCCTCCTGCACCCCCGTCCTCCTCTCCTCTGCCCCTCCTGCTGCTCCTCTATCCTCCTGCACCCTGTCCTCCTCTCCTGTCCCTCCTGCTGCTCCTCTATCCTCCTCCTCCCCCCTTCTCTCCTCTGCCCCTCCTGCACCCTCGTCCTGCTCTCCTCTGCCCCTCCTGCACCCCCGTCCTGCTCTCCTCTGCCCCTCCTGCACCCCCGTCCTGCTCTCCTCTGCCCCTCCTGCACCCCCGTCCTGCTCTCCTCTGCCCCTCCTGCACCCCCGTCCTCCTCCTGCACCCCCGTCCTCCTGCACACCCGTCCTCCTCTCCTCTGTCCCTCCTGCACACCCGTCCTCCTCTCCTCTGTCCCTCCTGCACCCCCGTCCTCCTGTCCTCTGTCCTTCTGCACCCCCGTCCTCCTCTCCTCTGTCCTTCTGCACCCCCGTCCTCCTCTCCTCTGTCCTTCTGCACCCCCGTCCTCCTCTCCTCTGTCCTTCTGCACCCCCGTCCTCCTCTCCTCTGTCCTTCTGCACCCCCGTCCTCCTCTCCTCTGTCCTTCTGCACCCCCGCCCTCCTCTCCTCTGTCCCTCCTGCTGCTCCTCTTGCACCCCCGCCCTCCTCTTCCCTGTCCCTCCTGCTGCTCGGCTGTCCTCCTGCACCCCGTCCTCCTCTCCTCTGTCCCTCCTGCTGCTCCTCTGTCCTCCTGCACCCCGTCCTCCTCTCCGCTGTCCCTCCTGCTGCTCCTCCTGCACCCCTGTCCTGTTGCTCCTCTGTCCTCCTGCACCCCCGTCCTCCTCTCCTCTGTCCTCCTGCACCCCCGTCCTCCTCTCCTCTGTCCTCCTGCACCCCCGTCCTCCTCTCCTCTGTCCTCCTGCACCCCCGTCCTCCTCTCCTCTGTCCTTCTGCATCCCCGTCCTCCTCTCCTCTGTCCTTCTGCACCCCCGTCCTCCTCTCCTCTGTCCTTCTGCACCCCCGTCCTCCTCCCCTCTGTCCTTCTGCACCCCCGTCCTCCTCTCCTCTGTCCTTCTGCACCCCCGTCCTCCTCTCCTCTGTCCTTCTGCACCCCGTCCTCCTCTCCTCTGTCCTTTTGCACCCCGTCCTCCTCTCCTCTGTCCTTCTGCACCCCCGTCCTCCTCTCCTCTGTCCTTCTGCACCCCCGTCCTCCTCTCCTCTGTCCTTCTGCACCCCCGTCCTCCTCTCCTCTGTCCTTCTGCACCCCCGTCCTCCTCTCCTCTGTCCTTCTGCACCCCCGTCCTCCTCTCCTCTGTCCTTCTGCACCCCCGTCCTCCTCTCCTCTGTCCTTCTGCACCCCCGTCCTCCTCTCCTCTGTCCTTCTGCACCCCCGTCCTCCTCTCCTCTGTCCTTCTGCACCCCCGCCCTCCTCTCCTCTGTCCCTCCTGCTGCTCCTCTTGCACCCCCGCCCTCCTCTTCCCTGTCCCTCCTGCTGCTCGGCTGTCCTCCTGCACCCCGTCCTCCTCTCCTCTGTCCCTCCTGCTGCTCCTCTGTCCTCCTGCACCCCGTCCTCCTCTCCGCTGTCCCTCCTGCTGCTCCTCCTGCACCCCTGTCCTGTTGCTCCTCTGTCCTCCTGCACCCCCGTCCTCCTCTCCTCTGTCCTCCTGCACCCCCGTCCTCCTCTCCTCTGTCCTTCTGCACCCCCGTCCTCCTCTCCTCTGTCCTTCTGCATCCCCGTCCTCCTCTCCTCTGTCCTTCTGCACCCCCGTCCTCCTCCCCTCTGTCCTTCTGCACCCCCGTCCTCCTCCCCTCTGTCCTTCTGCACCCCCGTCCTCCTCCCCTCTGTCCTTCTGCACCCCCGTCCTCCTCTCCTCTGTCCTTCTGCACCCCCGTCCTCCTCTCCTCTGTCCTTCTGCACCCCGTCCTCCTCTCCTCTGTCCTTTTGCACCCCGTCCTCCTCTCCTCTGTCCTTCCTGCTGCTCCTCTGTCCTCCTGCACCCCTGTCCTCCTCTCCTCTGTCCCTCCTGCTGCTCCTCTCTCCTCTTCTCCTGTCCCCTTATTTCTGTCCCCCTGTGCCTCTTCTTCTCGGTCCACCTGCTCCTCTGTCCTCTGCACAGTTTCCCCACACTTCTAGGGTCCTCACCTGGTGCTGGCTGCTGACATTAGCCTGGCTCCCTCTGAGCACAGGGATGTGCAGCAGGAGCTCGGTTTCCAGCCGCACCATCATCCAGTGCCTCCGGCTGCTTCCCCGCTCTCTGGGTCTGGAGGGGGCGGCTGGGTGCCAGTACCGCCGCTGCCGCCACTACCGCTGCCGGCGCCACCACAGCAGCACGGGAGACAGGAGGGAACAGAGCGGGAACTTCAAGTTTCCCCTCTTTGGCGGGCCCCTCCTTCTCCTCGTCTCTTCCGGCCGGGACTTCCTGCCTGTGAGGTGGGCGGGCTGGACGGCGGGCGCGCGGCCGGCCATAATGATGACGGAAGGGTGTGTGTGTGGGGGGGGGGGTTGTATGGGGGCGGGGCTTGAGACCCGGCCGGCCCGGAGCCGGGAAAAAAAAAAGTAAAAAAAATAAATAAATAAACACGCCGAGACGCCGCCCGCCTATAAATAGCGCCGCCCTAGGCACGTGCCTAGGTGTGCCTAATGGCAAATACGGCCCTGCCTATATTATGGTTAGTCAAGCCCCAAGGGTAAACACAGAATCAGATATCTCAAAAACTCCCAAAAAGGTAGTTATATATAACCACAATCAGTGTTCCTCATTCAAACTTCCACCAGGGTCTCCTGGAGGGAACCAGAGGAACATAGGGGCAGAGTCATATACATTGTACAAAGTCAAACACAATAGACAATAACAAGCAATAAATCAAATCATAACCTGCAATGGATCAGCTGAGTGGGCAGAGGAAGGAGGTCACCCAATGCATTTCGTCATCTAAGATGACTTCATCAGGGGAGCGCTCTCATATCATGTCTGCCTGGTTTATATAATACGAGAGTAACAAGGTAATAGTGTTCACCTGCAGTAAGAGGACAGCTGCGTCCTTTCCGGCGCCGCCATTCATAGGAAATGCGGAGACTGTATGTGCGGAAGTAAGGTTTCACCAGTGTAACTGCGCATGCGCGTACTAAGTGAAAGCAGCTTCAGAAGCCTTTAGTAATATGGCCGCTGCATCTGCGCAGTTACAAGCAGACTTCTGCGCTCGTATCAGACGGCTTGTAATCGCTAGAAAGCCATTTCCATACACTAGATGCGTGTGTGTGGACACTAGTATTGCCACACTTGGCTGAGGGCCTGAAAGAGGAGTACAAGATAAGAGGGTAATAAAAATGGACAATTGTGAAAAACTGAAAAGAGATTCTAGCCAAAGGGATCAAAGGAAAACTCAAAGATTAAAAGGTAAGAAAAGGAAAGAAAAGAAATACCACATACAAGGAGACAAAATAGGAATGTTTATAATTGTGATCGTTGCATAGTTTAGCTAACTCTCTATATACACCATTTACAATCACATCATCAGATAGTTAGTTAAAAGACCGCCCAAAGGGCAAAAGTGAATTACCCCTCAAGGAAGATGTCAATCTTAATCTTGTAAACATATAGATACCTATAAAGTGCAATACAGTATGAGTAATTCTCAATATAAAAATACACAAAAATCTAGTGAGCTACAGTGTAAAATGAATAGCTCAGTTGTTTGAGAGCACCATAGGTGCTTGGCCACCCCTCCAAAAGATTTCTTATTCACAGAAAGGTCAGTAAATGAAAAATAAAAAATAAAAACATTATGGAAAAGTCCATAGCAGGGACCAACCAAAGTTACAAAGAAATGTTAGACAATAATTTTTATTCTAAATATTGATAGAGGCAGAGAGACGGTCACAAGACCATCTCCTGTCTACAGGATCCTGTAAAAAGGTAACGACAGATAGCAATGTAAATATTCCAAATACAATCTAATTAAGAAGCCAAATAGCTTTCACATATTTAATAAGAAGCAATTTAGTGTTCAAAGAACAATCAGATATATCCCCAGATGGAGACGCCACATGAGGAAAAAGTTCTCTTTATTTCTGTATTTTAGAAATAACCAGTAGAGTTGTGAACATCACAAGACTACTGAACCTGAAGGCAATATCACAAATAAGAGTTAAATTAGAAACATCATACAGACCAAAAAAAAGGAAAAAAAGAAGGAGGAGGGGGGGGGGGGGGAAGGGGGGGAAAGGGGGGAGGAGGGGTGGAGGGAATAGAGGGCCAAGAGGATATGGCTCTGATATGTGAAAGACATAAAGAGACAGTACTCATCCTGATTTAATGCAAATCATATGTGGATGGTTATATCGGGTAATCCGAATGCCATGAGTTATAGCCAGTCTTTAAAGGCAATGTGATCGTTAAATGATACACATCAAAAGTGATGAAGCTTCCACAGTAACACCCCATATTCAAAATAGTTATCTCTAAAATAGTATGGTTTACGCAAAACCAAAGTAGGCTAGAACACAATCCAGTTACACTTTATGTCCAATATTCATCAATGTGGTGGCACAGATGCATCATGAAGGTTGCAGAATGAAAAAACATAATAAAAAAACATAATATATTATAAATCCAGATATTGGGATCAACGAGGAGCAGCAATATCGCTAGTGATCTTGCTATGTGTAGCGGGGGCTTTATACAGGCAGAGCAGTTACAGTGAACCTCCAATTTCCTTATACAAGGTCACAAGGGTCAATGTGTTAAGCTGTGAACCCTGCTCCCAGACAATTTGCTGGGATCCCTTACAATAGCTGCATCAAGAGCCGCTTACCTCCTCTTTTGTGTTCTCAGCTGGGTAGATCCTATTCCTTCCTAAAGACCCAACTCTGGACTCACTGTCACAAAAGTCTCTTTCTATCAGTCATCACTCTCTTTCCTGTATAGTAGATCTCTGTTGCCACTTAGGGTTCCATGCTTAAATAGCTCCTTTGTCCTTGGCACACACACCCATAACATTTCTTCTTTGTAAAGGTGTTCCTCTCTATCTTCCACTAAACAGGAGATTACTCCCCCTTGTCCGTTTTAACCTTTCCCTGGCTGACTAGGTATTAACCTTTTCCTTCCCAAGCAAGAATCTATAAAAGAGTAAAAAGAAAGTCAGGGTTATCATTGTAGACAATGGTTAGTTCTGCAGCCCACAGGGAAATTAAAGGGGTTGTCTGGTGTAACATGATAATTCTACAGTCACTCTGTGTGACTGCATAATTATCAATTCTACCAGAACCCGCACTGTACGCTGTGAGGATTTGCCATTTTTTAAGATGGGACTGGACTGCTATTATGCAGTATGCAAAACAAGACTAGTGGGCGAGGCCTTGCTCCATACAAGTGTATGGAGCGGGCGCATCCGACTAGTGGGCGTGGCCATCTAGTGGATGCGACCTTTCTCCATACAAGTGTATGGAGTGAAGCTGCGCCTAGTAGATGGGGCTCCTGCCATGGTGGCTGGGAACATGCATACTGCATAACTGCGGTCTATTACTTGTTTAGAAACAGTGAATGCTTTCATCGCCCAGTGCGAGCACTGGAAGAATTGATAAATCTGCAGTCACATGTGGTGCCCCAGATGGTCTGGCATCACACCGGGGTATTACACCCGTAAAAGCAGTGTAATTTTCCTCAACTGTAGGTGGATCCAGAGGCAGGTGGCAGGGACCCAATCCCAGCACTCCCACACTAATTCAGGGGTAAGGTCACCCGGGGGAGGATTAGGAGAGTCGGGAGGTCAGAACAGGAAAAGTTGCAGACTGCACCTGAGGGAAGATGAAAGGGGGTCCTGAGGGGACCTTGAGAGAGGGTGCCTGACGTGTGAGTCTTGGACCGAGAGAGTGAGGGGGAACCCTATTGCAGAGCGACCATACTCTGGAAAGCTTCCCCAGTCCACCATGGAAAGCCGGATCTGAGGAAACGGCCAGAGTCCAGCTCTGAAGTTGTCAACCGGCTGCTGCGGTTTGTGTACCAGCTACAGCACCCTGCCATTATGGAGCTGTCCACCCAGGATTGAAGTTGGAGGGGCAGAAGGGAAGGAGAGGAGCCCCAGGATTACGTCTAGGGAACAGGGAAAGGACTTATCCCAGGCAGGGAACACAAGACACGGTTTCGTCAACTAAGGTATACCGCTGGTATCTCTATACCTCTTTGCATCCACTTACAGCTACCCGGAAGGCTACCTGTTATACATCTGTACCGAACTGTGAACGCTGTATGAATAGATGCTTGTTTCCAGTAAAGTACCCAGGAGGGAGTGAACTTGTCTCTGTGTCTCTGTGCTACCGACATTGAACCTCTCAACTTCAACTTAACACTGCCTCGGAGGCCCAGCTTTAGCTGTAGAAAGCTATACCATCTAGCCGCAATACCAATACCCTCTGAATGACTGTGGCGGCGCTGGTGACTCCTCACCAGGTACTACAGGTGGCATCACGTAACAACTCTTATCTCATCACCTTCAATTTACCCCTCCATTAGGAGTCTGCCCCAGGGTCATTGCCACCAGTGATTCCCCCGGACCTCGCGCCTGAAACCTGAGTACCCGGCCCTGTCTGCAGGATTATCATTTTAGATGAGACAATACCTTTAACACTTGTTGCAATAAGAAAACTTTACAGAAATACAAACATTACGCAAATACAATTAGTGTCTTCAGGGGATGCGACAAACCGTCCACCTCCTAACAACTTCTCAATTCATAATGTGATTCAGGAAGGCAAAGTATATTTTACTATTGTATGGAAGAAACAATTTCTTTTCAGAGGTCAAAGTGAAAAGCATACATAGACTCCTATTATGTACACATTATAGAGTCTCTGTCAGAGACATATCTGATAAATCATGAAAGATAGATTAAGGGACACTTCAGAGGTCTTTGAATTGAGTTTAGGAAGGTGCAGACCAGTTTAGTTCTATGGACATTTCATTTCAGGTAGAAAAGATTACCACATATAAGTCACCACCTGGTGGAGGATTCATTAGCAGAACGAAAGATTACAAACATTAAGACAAGAAAATGAAACACTGGTCAAGATTAATATTTGTGTCTGCAGTATCACCAGATTTCCCGGACATCTTTGCAATTCTATACACTGAATGCATAATGGATTTTTCAGTTGTACATTTTTTGTACCTACTGTAGGTCTTTAAGGTATGATGCATATTGGCCATATCGGATGAACAGATAATAGGAAACAATGAAACAACTATAAAATGTTTAATTTTAACTACAATATATGGATATTGTACTACTAAGATATTATATCTAGTGATGGGCGAGTCCTAAATTACTCGGAATCGCTTGACTCTAGCGAGTCCGAGCCCGGGACTCGATACTCGTTGCGAGTCTAGCGAGTCCAATGTTAATGAATGGGGAAGCAAGTAATAGCGAGTAGTGTGCGATTTACAAACCACAGATGTGTCTCGGAAGCTTCAGCCTGAAGCAATCCTAGTTTTGTCAGAGACTCTGACAAAACTAGGTTTGCCATTGATTTGCATTGGATTCGTTTACTGTGCAAGTAATTGCTGGGAAACTCGCACAGTAAGGAGTCAGGCTGTCTCCTCTGTGCTGGTTGCCGCAGCTCCAGGGTCCTAGAGCCCGCCTGCTGCCTGATGTAGCAGAGCTGAGATTGTTCTCAGTCTGCTCATTCCCTGTGCATAGACATCTATATCTATGCAAAGGGATGTAGCAGAGAGGACATCGCGTTTTGGACTGCGTCAGACGGAAGAGGATTTTTTTAATTAAAGATGGAGTCCCTAATGGCTTTTTTTTTTTATTTCTAATTAAAATTTTTCTCTGTGTTGTGTTTTTTTTTAAAACAATTTAATAGAAATTCATGGCGGTCATGTCTAATATTGGCGTGACCGCCATAAATTTCGGGCTTAGGGCCAGCACGCCATCTTCTGGGGTGGCTGCGGGCTGCAATTTGCAGCAGGGGGGTTCCCAGAAAGCCTGGGCATCCCTGAGCTGCGGATTCCAGCCCCCAGCTGCTTAGCTGTACCTGGCTAGACATAGAAATTGCGCGGAGCCCCACGCATTTTTTTTTTATTATTTAATTAAATTCATGAAATAATAAAAAAAAAGGTCTCCCCTATATTCTTGTGTCTGGCCAGGTACAAATAGGCACCTGGGGGTTGGGGGCAGCCCGTCGCTGCCTGCTGGATCCGGCTGGTTCCAGAAATACGGCAAAGCCCATGTAATTTTTTTTTTCTGAAAAATCAATAAAACAATCCTAAAAAAGGGACTGCATCTTTATTAACCCCTCGCCCATGGTCCAGGGGTTAATAAACATGCAGTCCCTTTTATTTACAATGTTTTATGGATTTGTCAGAAAAAAATTTCGCGTGGGCTTCACCATATTTCTAGAACCAGCCGGATGCTGTATGCAGGTACAAATAGGGGGCTGGGGGCAGCCCATTCCTGCCTGCTGTACCTGGCTGGCGTACAAAAATACGGCGAAGCCCGCATTAAAATTTTTACGAAAAATCCATAACACAATCCAAAAAAAAGATCTACTCTGTCACATGGTTGAGGGGTTAATAAAAATGCAGTGACTTTTTTTTAATTGTTTTATGATTTTTTTAGGAAAATTTTGACGTGGGCTGCGCCGTCTTTTTGCATGCCAGCCAGGTACAGCAGGTAGCAACAGGCTGCCACCAACCCCCAGGTGTCTATTTGTACCTGCCTGGAAACAGAAATATAGGGAAGCCCTTTTTGTTATTATTTCATGAATTTCATGAAATAATAGAAATAGCGCGAAGCCCCATGCATTTTTTTTTATGTCTAGCCAGGTACAACTAGGCAGCTGGGTGCTGGAATCCGCAGCGCAGGGAGGCATCTTAAAGTGATATTAATCAGCAATCTAAATATACAGATATACTGATTGATATCAGCTTAAGATGAGCTGGTTAGTACCGCTGCAGCTCTAGCATCCAGCAAGTTCTGGCATCATGTTCTGACATTTGGTCTAGCGGATTATGGTTCTAGAGGATTAATATATATTCCCTTATGCCCCAAGTACGATCCATCCTTAAGATGCCTTGGTGATTTGTTTCTTGGAAGTACTACCGGAGAGAACCTTTCTTTCTTTCTTTGATGAATGAATATATACAGTTGTGGCCAAAAGTATTGACACCCCTGCAATTCTGTCAGATAGGCTTTAGGACAATTCTTTTTGTGTTTTTTTCATTGAAGACAAATTAAATGAAGATAATAATACCAAAGAATTTGTGATTGCAATCATTTTCAGGAAGAAACTGAGTATTATCTGACAGAATTGCAGGGGTGTCAAAACTTTTGGCCACAACTGTATATATATAGAATACTACTGTAAAACGACCATTCAGTGAAGTCATATCATAATGATGAATTAAAATGAGCCTCAAAAATACTGATGTTTTTTATATAATTTATTTTAATAATATTTTCAGCATTTTTAGTATTTTTCTTTATTTATTTTTACATTTTATGATGCGAATAAAGATTTTTCTAATATCAATAATAATTTTAGTAGATTACTTCTTCTGATCCAGAATGATTTTAATTAGCGTTTTAATCAGTGTCTTAACAGTTTTTATTCATTTCCTCAGTCCCAATCAAGCCTCTACTCCATGCCTTTTAATTCCTAAAATAAGAGCAATTAAATAATAAAAAGTCAGCATTGGTAGTGCAGTCACATTTTATTTTATTTTTTTATATTTTCATCTATTTCAGCTATTTATAAATGCCACACATCTGTGTCTATGCACCAAGAATTCCCATAACAAGATAATAGAAATATAATATATCCAGATTGGTTCATTTTTCCATAATCCAAATTAAGATTACATTAATATGAGATTGCATTTTATAACTGGGGTAACACACATATTCCCAGGTTGCTGACAAAGATATACAATAAAGCACATAAGCACACCAGGTTATTTCACTAAATATCATATCTTGATTGGATCATTCCTCTTGTCACCAAGTTCTAATACATATAGTGAAACATTGTTTTACACTTTTTTATTTCTGCATATATTACTATTTTTAATAATTGGTTATATTGGATAATTATGGATATACCGTATATACTCGTGTATAAGCCGACCCGTGTATAAGCCGACCCCCCTACTTTTGCCCCAAAAATCTGGAAAAACCTATTGACTCGTGTATAAGCCGAGGTGGACCCCAGCACAGGTATACAGCCCCCAGCAGTGTGGTATACAGGCCCCCCCCAGTGGTATACAGGCCTCCCCAGTGGTAGTATACAGCAGCCCCAGTGGTAGTATATAGCAGCCCCAGTGGTAGTATACAGCAGCCCCAGTGGTAGTATATAGCAGCCCCAGTGGTAGTATACAGCAGCCCCAGTGGTAGTATACAGCAGCCCCAGTGGTAGTATATAGCAGCCCCAGTGGTAGTATATAGCAGCTCCAGTGGTAGTATACAGCAGCCCCAGTGGTAGTATACAGCAGCCCCAGTGGTAGTATATAGCAGCCCCAGTGGTAGTATATAGCAGCCCCAGTGGTAGTATATAGCAGCCCCAGTGGTAGTATACAGCAGCCCCAGTGGTAGTATATAGCAGCCCCAGTGGTAGTATATAGCAGCCCCAGCAGCCCCAGTGGTAGTATACAGCAGCCCTAGTGGTATACAGCAGGCCCCCAGGGGTACATATAGCAGCCCCAGTGGTAGTATATAGCAGCCCCAGTGGTAGTATACAGCAGCCCCAGTGGTAGTATACAGCAGCCCCAGTGGTAGTATATAGCAGCCCCAGTGGTAGTATACAGCAGCCCCAGTGGTAGTATATAGCAGCCCCAGTGGTAGTATACAGCAGCCCCAGTGGTAGTATATAGCAGCCCCAGTGGTAGTATATAGCAGCCCCAGTGGTAGTATATAGCAGCCCCAGTGGTAGTATACAGCAGCCCCAGTGGTAGTATATAGCAGCCCCAGCAGCCCCAGTGGTAGTATACAGCAGCCCTAGTGGTATACAGCAGGCCCCCAGGGGTACATATAGCAGCCCCCAGGGAGTACCCAGCAGCCCCCTGGGGGTACCCAGCAGCCCCCAGGGGGTACCCAGCAGCCCCCAAATGCTGGCACTCACCCCCCCTTGCAAGGGCCCCCCCCCCGCTTCTCTTACCATCCCGGTCTTCTGATCAGCGCTGCTCCTCGGCGCTCCGTCCTCGCGGCTCCCGTCCTGCTACATCCGGGATCCCCGGCCGTCGCGCAATGACGTCATATGCCTGCGACGGCCGGAGATCCCGGATGTAGAAGGACGGACGGACGGAGCAGCGAGGAGCACTGAGGAGCGGCGCTGATCAGAAGACCAGGATGGTAATATAACCAGTGGGGGGGGCCCTTACAAGGGGGGGCGAGTGCCAGCATTTGGGGGCTATATACACTGCTTCCCCCTGCCGCTGATTGACAGGGGGAAGCAGTGCATATTTAATGAGCGGCCCCACGTAACGGGGCCGCTCATACAGCAGCTCCCCCCGCCTCCTGCAGCCTCCACAGCCCCGGAACACAGCCCCCACCGTATATGACCCGTGTATAAGCCGAGGGGGAGACTTTTCAGCCGAAATTTTGGGCTGAAAAACTCGGCTTATACACGAGTATATACGGTACATTGGTTGTTGAATTGTGTATTAGCACAGTGATTGTACTACAATTTC
Source organism: Allobates femoralis (assembly GCA_033576535.1). Taxonomy (NCBI): domain Eukaryota; kingdom Metazoa; phylum Chordata; class Amphibia; order Anura; family Aromobatidae; genus Allobates; species Allobates femoralis. The sequence goes on along the minus strand of JARQOC010000006.1, from coordinate 178,708,223 downwards.
AACACGATAAAGTTTTTTCGTTTTTTTTTTCATTTTTTTTCTCATTGTGTACTTAGTATGTCATGTGGGCACTCCACAATCTGACATCATCATGACACATGTGATTGTTTTTGGGCGAAGAAACCATGTCATGTGGGCACTCCCCACTCTGAAATCATCAGGACACATGTGATTGTTTTTTGGCGGGGAAACCTGATTCAGATAGTATATAAGGCTGTGAGTTGGTCAGTCATGCAGCATATCCCTGAGGAAGGTAAAAGGTCTGTACCGAAACGCGTTGGATGGAAATACTGATGTAATAAAGAAGTAGCTTGCATACACTTGGCTTCCCTGGCATTTATTTGGGTACGGTGGGACGGCAGCGCAGATCACAAAAAAGCATGATCTCTCTCTGGTCTTTTCTTTGATACATCACCACTGTTACGTGGGAGTGCGGATCCAGCAGCAGCTGTCTGAACTCATTTACCAGTTGTGGGGAAACACAACTGGATCTGGTGAACACATATACCTATGACGGTACTACCTTATCCGCAAAATGATAAGACCCATTTGCGCCTCTTTGTCTTCCTTTTTTTCTGCTGTACCTGCCTGGCATACAAAAAGACAGCAAAGCCCACGTCGAAATTTTTCTGAAAACTTCATAAAACAATTAAAAAAAAAGTCACTGCATCTTTATTAACCCCTCCACCATCATCTCTGTGACAGAGTAGGTGGTCCTTTTTTTGGATTGTGTTATGGATTTTTCGTAAAAAGTTTGACGTGGGCTTCGCCGTATTTTTGTATGCCAGCCAGGTACAGCAGGCAGGAACGGGCTGCCCCCAGCTCACAGCTACCTATTTGTACCTGCCTGGAAACAGAAATATAGGGAAGCCCTTTTTTATATTATTTAATGAAATAGCTTTGTGCTATTTGTATTTCCAACTAGGTACAACTAGACAGCTTGGGGCTGGAATTCGCAGCTCAGGGAGGCCCAAGCTTTCTGGCCTCCCCCCGCTGCGAATTGCAGCCAGCAGCCACCCCAGAAAATAACATGTTCATATTAGCACCATCTTCTGGCGCTGTATCCAGCTCATCCAGGGCCCTGATGCAGTGGCTCACTGGGTAATAAAGGGGTTAGGGACAGCTTTATATTATCAGCTGGCCCTAAGCCTGAAATTCATGGGGTCATGCCAATATTAGACATAACCGTCATGAATTTCTAGTAAAGTTTAAAAAATAAGAAAACACAACATGGAGAAAAAATTCTTTATTTGAAAAAATAACAAAACAACACTTAACTCCATCTTTATTAAAAATGTATCTTCCGTCCGATGTAGTCCAATCCAGTTTTCTTCTTTAGCTCAGCTACATCTCTAGTAGAGAACCTCTACCAGAGATGTAGCTGAGTTGTGCACTGGGTGGCTGTGGGAAAGTTCATGTGAGTTCATGCTGCATGAACTCACATGAACCCTGACAGCACCGCAGCTACTTCAATTGAACAGCTGATCTGCATCAGCTGATCATTTAAAATAACCGGTGGGAAAGCCAGCGGTGAGAAAACTTCACCGCCGGCTTTCCTTATCTTTGCCGCGCTCCCCACTCCCTGATACCCCCTCATCGCTCCCCCTGCCGCCTCCCCGCCTCATCCTAAGTTAGGATCAGGTGGAGGGAGCAGCTCCAGAGAGCGTGGAAGGGGCATCAGGGAGCGGGGAGCGCAGCACAGAGCAGGAAAGCCAGCAGTGAAGTCTTCTCACCGCCGCCGGCTTCCCCGTCCTGGTCCTTCGCTCCCCACTGCCAGTTGCTCCGCTCCCCCCGCCCGGTCCTAACTCAGGATCAGGATGAGAGGCGGCAGGGGCAGAGGATCAGGCTGAAAGATTGTTTAAAAGGCAACGGCTTTTTACCGCTGGCTTTTAATCAATCATGCCCCAATTTCAGCCATTTCCTCTGCCCCCAGACCACTTTATATTGTCCTTTTGGTGAACAAATTGTCATCGAACATAACCTGAACTGCCGAATTTGAAGCTAATTGTTCGCATTCTTCGAATGACTCGAACACCGCCCAAAACAGCTCGAATTTGAGATTGCGAACATTTCGAATTGAACATCGCTCATCTCTATTGGCGACTCAGAATTCACAGCTGATGGGGGTGGGGAATAGGAAGCTGTTAACCTCAACACTCGTCGGATTCCCAGGCACCTGGAACAGTGGCTGGCTCCACCAATCAGTTCAGAAGAAAAAAGGTATTTTCCGGGGCCACTGGACCATATTTACAGCAGCTTTATTAGAACATCTTTAAAAACAATTACATCCCGCCGGACGCGTTTCGGACAAGGTCCTTACTCATCGGCGTATATACAAATACAAATATATACAAATTAATATTTATAATGTATGTTTACATGTACATATGAGTATGGTGGTACCTATAACGATGTACTGTAATTATCACCTGTGTTAGGGTAAGATATGTATATTTATGCAAAAATTTATTTATTTTTATTCTTTTTCGGTCTCATAACATTTGAACTATATAAACTGTGGGTGGTTTTCTTATTCTATCTAACCTGAAGGGGTTAATCTGACACATGTTGGCTATTAAGGCCTTGAATGTTGCAGCAAAGTTTTTTTATTTGTCTATAAATGTATTGGTTTTATATTTGTACTAGCTGTGAGCCCGATGCAAATGCATCGGGATTCTAGAACATGCATTAATTTGATTATAGTAGTTATAGCTGTTAGCCTGATGCAAATGCATCGGGTATCTAAAATATGTTTATTGTTTTTTTAAACATTTTTAAATAATAATCGCATCATCAATAGCAATAATATAAGCCATAGCATTATTATTAGCAGTAATAGCAGTATTAATAGCATTATTAGCAGTATTATGAGCATTAATAACAGTATTAATAGCATTATATAGCATTATTATTAGCATTAATAGCATTATTAATAGCATTATTAGCATTAATAATAGCATTAATAACATTATTAATAGCATTAATAGCATTATTATTAACATTAATAGCATTAATAATAGCATTATTAGCATTAATAATACCATTAATAACATTATTAATAGCATTAATAGCATTATTATTAGCATTAATAGCATTAATAATAACATTATTAGCATTAATAATAGCATTAATAACATTATTAATAGCATTAATAGTATTATTATTAGCATTAATAGCATTAATAATAGCATTATTAGCATTAATAATATGATTAATAACATTATTAATAGCATTAATAGCATTATTATTATTAGCATTAATAATAGCATTATTAGCATTAATAATAGCATTAATAACATTATTAATAGCATTAATAGCATTATTATTAGCATTAATAGCAATATTAATAGCATTAATAGGATAAATATTAGCATTAATAGCATTAATAGCATTATTAATAGCATTAATAGCATTATTATTAGCATTAATAGCATTAACAATAGCATTAATAGCATTAATAATAGCATTAATAACATTATTAATAGCATTAATAGCATTATTATTAGCATTAATAGCATTATTATTAGCATTAATAGCATTAATAATGCCATTAATAGGATAAATATTAGCATTGATAGCATTAATAGCATAATTAATAGCATTAATAGCATTATTAATAGCATTAATAGCATTATTATTAGCATTAATAGCATTAATAGGATAAATATTAGCATTAATAGCATTAATAGCATTATTAATAGCATTATTATTGGCATTAATAGCATTAATAATAGCATTATTAGCATTAATAATAGCATTAATAACATTATTAATAGCATTATTATTAGCATTAATAGCATTAATAGCATTATTATTAGCATTAATAGCATTAATAATACCATGAATAGGATAAATATTAGCATTAATAGCAATAATAGCATAATTAATAGCATTAATAGCATTATTAATAGCATTAATAGCATTAATAGGATAAATATTAGCATTAATAGCATTATTAATAGCATTAATAATACCATTAATAGGATAAATATGAGCATTAATAGCATTAATAGCATTATTAATAGCATTAATAGCATTATTATTAGCATTAATAGCATTAATAATAGCATTATTAGCATTAATAATAGCATTAATAACATTATTAATAGCATTAATAGCATTATTATTAGCATTAATAGCATTAATAGCATTATTATTCGCATTAATAGCATTAATAATACCATTAATAGGATAAATATTAGCATTAATAGCATTAATAGCATAAATAATAGCATTAATAGCATTATTAATAGCATTAATAGCATTATTATTAGCATAAATAGCATTAATAATAGCATTATTAGCATTAATAATAGCATTAATAACATTATTAATAGCATTAATAGCATTATTATTAGCATTAATAGCATTAATAATAGCATTATTAGCATTAATAATAGCATTAATAACATTATTAATAGCATTAAAAGCATTATTATTAGCATTAATAGCAATATTAATAGCATTAATAGGATAAATATTAGCATTAATAGCATTAATAGCATAATTAATAGCATTAATAGCATTATTAATAGCATTAATAGCATTATTATTAGCATTAATAGCATTAATAATAGCATTAAAAGCATTAATAATAGCATTAATAGCATTATTAATAGCATTAATAGCATTATTATTAGCATTAATAGCATTAATAATGCAATTAATAGGATAAATATTAGCATTGATAGCATTAATAGCATAATTAATAGCATTAATAGCATTATTAATAGCATTAATAGCATTATTATTAGCATTAATAGCATTAATAGGATAAATATTAGCATTAATAGCATTAATAGCATTATTATTGGCATTAATAGCATTAATAATAGCATTATTAGCATTAATAATAGCATTAATAACATTATTAATAGCATTAATAGCATTATTATTAGCATTAATAGCATTAATAGCATTATTATTAGCATTAATAGCATTATTATTAGCATTAATAGCATTAATAATACCATGAATAGGATAAATATTAGCATTAATAGCAATAATAGCATAATTAATAGCATTAATAGCATTATTAATAGCATTAATAGCATTAATAGGATAAATATTAGCATTAATAGCATTATTAATAGCATTAATAATACCATTAATAGGATAAATATTAGCATTAATAGCATAATTAATAGCATTAATAGCATTATTAATAGCATTAATAGCATTATTATTAGCATTAATAGCATTAATAATAGCATTATTAGCATTAATAATAGCATTAATAACATTATTAATAGCATTAATAGCATTATTATTAGCATTAATAGCATTAATAGCATTATTATTAGCATTAATAGCATTAATAATACCATTAATAGGATAAATATTAGCATTAATAGCATTAATAGCATAAATAATAGCATTAATAGCATTATTAATAGCATTAATAGCATTATTATTAGCATAAATAGCATTAATAATAGCATTATTAGCATTAATAATAGCATTAATAACATTATTAATAGCATTAATAGCATTATTATTAGCATTAATAGCATTAATAATAGCATTATTAGCATTAATAATAGCATTAATAACATTATTAATAGCATTAATAGCATTATTATGAGCATTAATAGCATTAATAGTATTATTAATAGCATGAATAACATTATTAATAGCATTAATAGGATTAATAGCATTATTAATAGCATTATTAATAGCATTAATAGCATAAATAATAGAATTAATAGCATAAAAAATAGCATTAATAGCATTAGTATTAGCATAAGGAGCATTAAAGGGAACCAACCACCCCCAATGACCCCCCCGGACTCTTAATATCAGTCCCTACACACAGCACATAGATGTGCTGCAATGATTTTTGCTAAAAAAACTGTTTTTTCAAACTAAAGATAATGATTTAGAAAGTTTAAACTGAATGGACGGATAGGCGGTACTTATCTCTGGCAAAAGCCGATATCTGATGTCAATCATCCTCCCGTCTCCCCTTGTAGCAGTAACGTCCAGCCCTTTATTCAGCGTCACAGCCCTGTGCACGGGCTCGCATGCCCGTGCACACGTCATCATCTGCAGCCGGGAAGCGAGCGCGCGCTCTGTCTTCCATAGCCGAGCGCAGGAAGTCAGAGCGCGCGCTCGCTTCCCGGCTGCAGATGATGACGTGTGCACGGGCATGCGAGCCCGTGCACAGGGCTGTGACGCTGAATAAAGGGCTGGACGTTACTGCTACAAGGGGAGACGGGAGGATGATTGACATCAGATATCGGCTTTTGCCAGAGATAAGTACCGCCTATCCGTCCATTCAGTTTAAACTTTCTAAATCATTATCTTTAGTTTGAAAAAACAGTTTTTTTAGCAAAAATCATTGCAGCACATCTATGTGCTGTGTGTAGGGACTGATATTAAGAGTCCGGGGGGGTCATTGGGGGTGGTTGGTTCCCTTTAATAGCAATATTATTAGCATGAATAGCATTATTAATAGCATTAATAGCATTAATAGAATAAATATTAGCATTAATAGCATTAATAGCATAATTAATAGCATTAATAGCATTATTAATAGCATTAATAGCATTATTATTAGCATTAATAGCATTAATAATAGCATTATTAGCATTAATAATCGCATTAATAACATTATTAATAGCATTAATAGCATTATTATTAGCATTAATAGCATTAATAGCATTATTATTAGCATTAATAGCATTAATAATACCATTAATAGGAAAAATATTAGCATTAATAGCATTAATAGCATAAATAATAGCATTAATAGCATTATTAATAGCAATAATAGCATTATTATTAGGATAAATAGCATTAATAATAGCATTATTAGCATTAATAATAGCATTAATAACATTACTAATAGCATTAATAGCATTATTATTAGCATTAATAGCATTAATAATAGGATTATTAGCATTAATAATAGCATTAATAACATTATTATTAGCATTAATAGCATAATTATTAGCATTAATAGCATTATTATTAGCAGTAATATCATTATTATTAGAATTTTTTTTTTAATTATTATTTTTTATTTAATTATTTATTATTTTTTATTTATTTTTTTATTATTTTTTAATTATTTTTTTTATTATTAAATTTATTATTTAGGATGAGACCCAGTTCTCATTCAGGTGCGCTGGAAGTGCTGATATAATTAGCATATATTTATTTTTTTTATTATTATTTTATTGAATTATTTATTATTTTTTATTTTTTTTTTTATTTTTTTTTTATTATTTTTTAATTATTTTTTTTATTATTAAATTTATTATTTAGGCTGAGACCCAGTTCTCATTCAGGTCCGCTGGAAGGGCTGATATAATTAGCATATATTTATTTTTTTTATTATTATTTTTATTGAATTATTTATTATTTTTTATTTATTTTTTTATTATTTTTTAATTATTTTTAAATATTTTTTTTTATTATTTAATTTATTTATTTTTGTAAGTCAGACTGAGACACAGTTCTCATTCAGGTCCGCATTTTTTTTTTTTTTTATTATTATTTTTATTTAATTATTTATTATTTTTTAATTATTTTTTTATTATTTTTTAATTATTTTTTAATTCTTTTTTTTATTATTAAATTTATTTATTTTTTTACTTGCGAGTGAGACACAGTTCTCATTGAGGTCCGCCTTTTTTTTCCCCATTGATATACATTAGCGGTGTTTCGGCGATTTTATGGCCGGCCACCTGGTTCTATTTGTCGGCCCTAAAATCGCGGACACACCCCTAATGCATGTCTATGGGCAGTCAGCTCGAATTCTGATTGGTCGGCGTCCAATCCGAAATCGGGCTGACTGCCCATAGACATGCATTAGCGGTGTGTCCGCGATTTTAGGGCCGACAAATAGAACCAGGTGGCCGGCCATAAAATCGCAGACACACCGCTAATGTATGTCAATGGGGAAAAAAAAATGCGGACCTGAATGAGAACTGCGTCTCAGTCTGAGGGGCTCTTCTGATTGGCTGAGGGCAGTATACAGCGACCAATCAGAAGAGGGCCTCAGATCTCATTGAGATTGAATGGGGGATTTTTCGTCCATTCTATCTTAATGAGAAGGAAGAGGACGTCGGAGGTGGAAGTTAGCGAAAAGAAGACAGAAGATCCCCGGGGCCGGACGAAGAGGCGGAGATGGCGGAAAGAAGAGAGAAGACCCCCGGGGCCGGAGGAAGAGGACGCCTGGCCGGACGGACGATCAGATGACTTGAAGGCATGTAAGTGATCGACGGGGACGTTAGGTTAGGGGACGGCGGGGGCTTCGGGTGTAGGGCATTAGGTGACAGCGGCGTTAGGTTAGGGGACTGCGGGGGCTTAGGGTGTAGGGCTTTAGCGATAGGGGCAGGGGGTAGACGGCGGGGCTTAGGGGTATCGGCGGGGGCTTAGGATGCTACGGGTCTTAGGGGGTAGGGGCTTAGGGGCTGCAGCGGGGCTTAGGGGGTAGGGGCTTAGGGGCTGCTGCGGGGCTTAGGGGGTAGGGGCTTAAGGGCGGTGGTGCCTTAGGGGGTAGGCGGCATGGCTTAGGGGGTATCGGCGGGGGCCTAGGATGCTACGGGTCTTAGGGGGTAGGGGCTTAGGGGCTGCTGCGGGGCTTAGGGGGTAGGGGCTTAGGGGCTGCGGGCGGGGCTTAGGGGGTAGGGGCTTAAGGGCGGCGGTGGCTTAGGGGGTAGACGGCGGGGCTTAGGGGGTATCGGCGGGGGCTTAGGATGCTGCGGGTCGGGGGTTAGGTGGTCGGGGCTTAGCGTGTAGGGGTGGGGCGGACTTAGGGGGTAGGGCCTTAGGTGCGACGGGGTGGTTTTGTTGCGGGGTGGGTGTGCGGACATGGGGGTGGGTGTGCGGACATGGGGGTGGGTGTGCGGACATGGGGTGGGTGTGCGGACATGGGGGTGGGTGTGCGGACATGGGGGTGGGTGTGCGGACATGGGGGGGGGCTGTGCGGACATGGGGGGGGGCTGTGCGGACATGGGGGGGGCTGTGCGGACATGGGGGTGGGTGTGCGGACATGGGGTGGGTGTGCGGACATGGGGGGGCTGTGCGGACATTGGGGGGGCGAGTTGTGGGTAGCGGGGAGCGGAGGCGGCTGTGCCGCCTCCGCTCCATGGTCCCCGGGGAGCGATTTGCGGCTCAGGCAGCGACTCGCAATGGCCTCGCGGCCATTGCTCGCGCTACCTGAGTGGTAAATCGGTAAGGTTGTAGCCGAGGCTGTGGATCGATTTTGGGGCAGCGGCTCGCAATGGCCGCTTCGCGGCCATTGCTCGCCCTGGGCCAGCGACTCGCAATGGCCTCGTGGCCATTGCTCACGCAGCATTGGGCGCTTCGCGCCCAATGTTAAATTCATATCCACATGACCACGCCGGAAGTAGCGCGCGGAGGGGCGCTTTTCCGATTCGCGATTATATAATAGATATACGCCGATGAGTAAGGACCTTGTCCGAAACGCGTGCGGCAGGATGTAATTGTTTTTAAAGATGTTCTAATAAAGCTGCTGTAAATATGGTCCAGTGGCCCTGGAAAATACCTTTTTTCTTCTGGACTCAGAATTCAGCCATGTAGGTCTGAGTGGTCAGACTAGCTGCTTTGTGCCAGGTGTCCCAATGACCGCCGAGGTCGTTATACGGATCACCGTATCGTTGCTGCGTTGTTGAGTAGATCTCACTGTTTGACATCTCACCATATAGAAATGTTCCAGCGATCCTTACCAGGTTGTATCGTTGTCGGGATCACAGGAATGTCGCCAAGTGTGACGGGACCCTAAAGCCTCTGTCTCAAGTCTTATAGTCACCCTTCATCTGTTATCACCTTTGCTCTCATCAGTCTTCTCCAGTTTGTCACCTGCTGGCTGCTCCAGTGTCTCCTGGAGCGAGCTGGAGGTCAAAGCTCAATAGAAGTCTATGGTTCTAAATATTTTAGACTTACATAGACAGTTTGTGATGTAACTGCTAATTACTAGACAGAAGCGTATATCACAATATGACGCCACGAAACCACACCGATATAAAATACTGAAGAGTGAGTATATTGTTAGGTGCAGAGACCTTAGGTTAAAAGTACCACTCCAGTCCTGAAAAGGAAAATGCTGGAGTGATGATTTAAATATTGAAAACTTTACAAGTTAAAAAGGTTGCTCATAACTTTTTCTATATAAAATATGGACCAAGTATTGTTTTAAAAAACAAACACATTTTTACCTACCAAATTTCCAACTTTCTTTCCCATTACTTGGATTGGAGATAGCTGTTGTTAATGATGACATTCTATGTAGATAGAAGATGGAGGAGGGGCGGAGCTCTGCCTGTAGCTCCTCCCTCTGCCTCCAGATCTTCCCTCCACCGATCATCATAGATTTTCATCAGTATCCTACCATCTCCTATCTCAGTAATGGGAAACTCCATATTTACTGAATAAAGATTTTATTTCAGAATTGAGAATTTTGATAATGACTGATTGATTCTGGAGGAGAAAGAAGCCAATTAGACTGATAAGATACATTACAAAGTTGTTTATTTTCATGTTTATCATTGATTTATTAAATAAAAATGGTTACACTTTAAGTATGGTAAGATGGAGGCAATATGATCTACCTGTCAGAGGTCAGAGGAGGTGCTTGAAGCTGTACGTGACAAAAGATGAGCAAACCTTTTGAAGTTTGGGTTTAGTTCGGTTCATCAAACAGGCATATGTTAACCGAAAAGATTAGTGAACAGTTTGCCAAACTTTTGAATCCCATTCAAATTTATGTGAGGTACAATTAGCGGCCAAGAAACACCTTCAAAGGGGCCCAGAAGCTGCCAAACACAGCTCATACCATGTTACAGTGGAGCCCCACTGTTTTGACACAGTTATTACCCTCCTAGATTATTTACCAACCTCCAGAACCACTGTCACCCTACTTCCAGACCTGCTCATGAACCTCACTGCTTCCCCCTCGATTGTTTAAAGGGAACCTGACCTCTAAAAATGAGCCCCCAGGCTCTTTTAACCTGTCCCTGAACCATGGTAATCCATTTCTATCCCTCTCTTTGCTGCAAGGGGGCGGTAAAGGTGATATGACTAAAATCAGCACAAGCACAGTCTCTGCTCTATAGCATGCCCATATGGGCGTGCATAATTAACACGCCGGCAGCAGGGAGAAGCACAAAAGACCGCCTTTTGATAATGAGGAGCCGCAGATCTACAGGTAAAAAAATAACTTTTATAAACTTTACAATAGCGCTTTATGGACACAAAGGGAGGGATAGAAATGGATTACAATGGTGCAGGGACAGGTTAAAAGAACCTGGGGGCTCATTTTTAGAGGTCAGGTTCCCTTTAAAGTCATAGTTAGATCCATCCACCCTCTCTGCTGGCATGTGTGCTTGGTTGCCTAAATAAATTAAAGAAAAAATAGGTGTGGTCTTCACCGTATTTTTGATTGTCAGCCATGGTAAGCCAAGCAGCTAGAGGCTGGAATACTCAGAGTGGTGAGGCCTAAGCATTCTGGGCCCTTAACACAAAAAATTGCCGCCCTAGAATTGGTGCCTCCATGAGAGATGCCAAACCTGGTGGTTACCACACTCTTCTAGTTGCCCTCTTACTGGTGGCAGACTGGGTAATTAGCGGATAATTGTATGTGAGGATTACCCATGGCCAAACTAATCCTGCACAAGCTATGTGTAAGGAACTCACCAAGTAGGAGCTGGGGGCAGCTTTTGCGAGTGTAGAAAGGGACCTGCAAACATGAGGACCCTTGACGAATGGGATGTAAGCTTCCGTGTTTTGGCCAAAATACCAACTAATACCTCACATTTTTCTTTGCATGTTTTATCATTTTTGCCGGGTGTATTGGAGCTCTCTGAGTTTGGCTGGTAAAATGGTTGAGTCTGTCATGTCAGGTACACTCGTATAGTGTTTACCTTGCTGGCCATATTCGGTGTAACTAATAGGCCACTGTTCAGACACGGTGCATATTGTCTTGCAGTGTTAACTGGCCCGCCACACCTGGCGCCACTAATATGCTTGTGTTTAGACATCATGTGTGTATCTCACTTATCTATATGACTGACTCCCTGTGCAGCTTCAGTAGTGTGCATTTATGTATGCTGCTGATCCCCTCTATTTAAAGGATGTGAGCGGCTGGGCTATCTACATAGTGCACCAGCGCTGCCCCTGGCTCCTACTTGGTAAGTTCCTTGCACCTAGCTTGTGCAGGATTAGTTTGGCCATGGGTGATTTTTCTGATATTTTTTTTTTGGTTTTTTTTTAAAAAGTAACTTTTTTTCTTGTTATAGCTTTTGTGAGTGTAGACAGGGACCTGCAAATGTGGGGACCCTTGACAAATGAGTTGAAGGCTTCCGTATTTTTGCCAAAATATCAACAAATAGCTCACATTTTTCTTTGCATATTTTATCATTTTTGCAGGGTGTATTGGAACTTTCTGAGTTTGGCTGGTAAAATGGCTGAGTCTGTTATGTGGAGAACACCTGTATAGTGTTTAATCTGCTTGCCATACTTGGTGTCACTAATAGGCCACTGTTCACAGTGCATATTGTCATGCAGTGTTAACTGGCCCATCACACCTGGCACCACTAATAAGCTTGTGTTCAAACGCCATGTGTATATCTCACGTATCTATATGACTGACTCCCTGTGTAGCTTCAATAGAGTGCATTTATGTGTGCAGCTGCTCCCCTCTATTTAAAGGATTTGAGCGGCTGGGCTAAAAAACTAAATTTACTATGTGTGGAGCAAGCTGGTTCCACTGCTGGACTTGCACTCCTGCCTCCCTACTATAGGGTCCAACTGAAGAGGTATGTCTCCTGCTACTGCCCATTGTAACAGAGACCCCTAGGGTACGAGAGAGGCTTATAGTGTAGACAGGGACTCTTCAGAATTATGGTCACTGAGAAGTGGTTGAAGGGCTGGCATACATTGGCCAATGCATGCGCTAAGAACCATAAAAAAAAAAATATTTCTAATTGAGTTTTTTTGAAAAAACGTTATAGTTTTTATTTTTTCTCAAAAAATATCTAGTACACCAACAAACTGCATGTATTGGCTTAACCAGTATGCTGCTATTAATTTGGTATATATCTAATTCAGCTATATAGATTTGCACCAGGGCTGAAGAGCTTAAAGGGAACCTGTCACCCCAAATCACCCTTGTAAGCTGTAAATACATGTCCCTGAAGCATTACACTACAGTCCTACACATCCCTTTGTGGTGTTTTAGTTCAATATGAAAGTGCACTTTAGTCGTTTGCAAACTTACTAAATCCATGCCAGTGGGGCGTTCCCAAGCCTCCTTGTCTGCGAGGCGGTTCCCCTGTGTGCCGCTGTATTACGCCCTAATGGGCGTTTTTTCAAACTTTCTAGCGCGGGCACGATTCATAATCTCGTGCCCGCATCGTCACGGTCATGTGATGCCGTGACGCGTCATTTCCGGGCGGCTGGGTCGCTGCTGTCTGACGCGCACCGGCCGACTTCAGCAAGCGATCTGCGCATGCGCTGAAGTTGGCCAGTGTGCGTCAGACAGCAGCGACCCAGCCGCCCGGAAATGACGCGTCACGGCATCACATGACCGTGACGATGCGGGCACGAGATTATGAATCGTGCCCGCGCTAGAAAGTTTGAAAAAACGCCCATTAGGGCGTAATACAGCGGCACACAGGGGAACCGCCTCGCAGACAAGGAGGCTTGGGAACGCCCCACTGGCATGGATTTAGTAAGTTTGCAAACGACTAAAGTGCACTTTCATATTGAACTAAAACACCACAAAGGGATGTGTAGGACTGTAGTGTAATGCTTCAGGGACATGTATTTACAGCTTACAAGGGTGATTTGGGGTGACAGGTTCCCTTTAAGGAAGTGCTGTTTGTTTTTTTCTTCATTATCTATCTATCTATCTATCTATCTATCTATCTATCTATCTCTCTATCTATCTATCTATCTATCTATCTGTTATCTATGTTTTCATATATCTAATCTATATACAGTATCTATTTTATCTTTCTATTTATCTATCTATTACGGTATCTATTATCTATTATAGTAGAAAGATAGAAAACACCTGACACAAATACCTGTGAGTACAACACTCCTATGATACCTAAATCCAAAGGGATAAAACTATATGCAGAAAAATGGGATGGTAGCGCTTCCAATATTGTGTAGCAAAAGAGTGGCCTTGTTTGCTCATTTAGAACAGAGGCGACATTACGGCTAGCCTTTTTCAACAGCAATTACATGTGCATAGGGCACATAATCAATTGCAATAATAATATAATGTATATTTCACACAATAATAGAGTGAAAATTTAGTGCAGAAATACATGTATGATATTCTCATCATGACAATAAAATAACCTCAAAATAAATGACGTGTAAAAGTGATTGTGAAAAGTGTCAGGTCAAAAATCCATATGTAACTGATATCATTTTCTAATTGCTTCTCTAAGCTCTCTCTATTCATGTGTTTCTATGCACGCTTCCTTCCTATCCTGTGTAAACTTCAAAATAAAAGATTAACTCCATCTGTCAATCACACTGAGTTCTCTGCTGCCCACTCCCCAAGGAATGAATATTCATGCATCACTACATGGCCCTGCCTTTCTCTGATCTGTATGTTGTGTGACTAATTGCAGACAGTGGAGAAGGGAGTGGGGTGAAGGTGTGTTCTCTCTGCAGATGCAGCTCTGAGATCTTCACTAATTGTGTGTATCTGAGTATCTGAGGCATGTGTGTAGTATGTATTGGAGATATTTCTTTGTGTTTATATGGACATTTGATCATTTGCTCAGTTGATACACATATTACATGTATGCAGAGGAACCATTGTTCATATAAACAGAAATCCTTTACAGATAGCGCAAACTGTAGTGATGTTACTGTAAGAGTTGTAGCACAAAACAACTCCCCCATCTCAGTCCCCTCCTCAGTAGCCTGCAGAAGAATGACGGATTAAGTGTAACTTCAATCACAGAGGGGAGGGACAGAATACCGGCTTGGATAGGTGTTACCTGACAGAGTCCCTTTAAACACATAATAACCTCACAGGTGTATGAAATTATTAATCAGATGACTCGCTCAAAGAATTAATAGTGTTAATAATAATAATTTTATCTATATAGAGCCAACATATTACGCAGCACTTTACAATTCAGAGGGGACATGTACAGACAATATGAGACAATACAGATTAATAAGTAAAGTTATGTGTTCATGTATCATGCAGAAAACGCTGCATTCTAGAATGGTAACTGGTAACATGTCTGCATCTGTAACTGGTTGATTGGCCAAACAGGCCACACCACATCATAACTGCTCATGCATGCTAGATTCCCACAGTAAGGCTAGGATCACATTTACATTATGACCCTAACCTGACGGAAGCTCTAAAAACTTAGAACCAGGCAGGCATAGCGCATAGCATTAACGGCAGGTAAAACTATGCACCGCCTGCCTGTGCCTTGCTCTACTAATCTTATGCATCACAAACCCTCCGGCTCCACTCAGCAGACCCGGATATGCGCTCTGCAAAAGCGCATATCCGGCTCTGCTCAGTGGAGCCAGAGGATGCGTGATGCTTAATGTAACTATAGCAATGCACAGGCAGGCGGCGCATAGTTTTACCTGCCGTTTATGCTATGCCTGCGTGGCTCTAAGTTTTGCAAGGATGTGCCAGGCTAGGGTCATAACACAAATGTAATAAAAATGGGTGTAACCTGGCTCGACCCTTCTGAGGTGCTCTGAGAAAAATTTATACCAGAGTGAGATTTTAGTTAGCCTCGGCACACTCAATAAAAAATGAGATAAACTGAGAAGTTTTTCTTTGTGTTGGTTTTTTATTTGTATAAAGAAAAATAGTCCGACATTTCGGCTCAACATGAGCCTTCCTCAGGGAGCTGAGCTAAATCAAACATAATAACATAAAGAAGTCACAATTTTTGACACGTAAAAAACACAGTATTAGCAATAGTGAAAAAAAAACCTACAGGTGTCATTCTGCTAAGTGATAAATTATATATGTATATAAGGTAAAGAATATTTATACCGTGTTAGCCAGTAGATAGAAAAATATATTGCAATCTGAGAGTCCTCAGTGGTTGATACCTTTTAATGGCTAACTGAAAAGATGGTAAACATAGCAAGCTTTCGAGACGACTCAGGTCTCTTCTTCAGGCTGATAATGACACAAATTCTGAAGACACATACATTTTTACCTAAGCAATAGAGCAAAAAAAAAAAAAAAAAAAGGGGAAAGAAGAGAACAGAAAAAAAAAAAAAATGGCGAAACAGTGTTATATGCTCTGGTGGATATGACAGGTGACGCAAAGCAGAGTCGGGTAGGGAGGGGTGGAGGAGCAGGGACAGAGAAAGCAGATTTCTAAGATAAGCGGAACCAATGTATTAGGTAGATGGTTAGTAACCCATGGAGACCTGAAAATACTTAGTCTGCTCTCCACAACTTAACTAAGTGACAGAGTTCACAGAAGTGTCAGGAGTTCATTGTCCTATGATTTCAGTGTGTAGCAAGCTGTCTCCAAATGCACTTTCATTTCATATATAAAATGCATGAATCTGCTATCCCCAAATGTCCGTTCATTTTACATAAAATCCCATAAATCCATGTGAAATATTTAATCCGGTTTTGAGTGTGTTGAAGGTTGTTATCAATTTGTATTCCCAAATTCTTCTCTCTCTCAGAGATTTGAAGTCACTCTTTAAGATGAGCAACCTCATATATGTATATATATATATATATATATACCACATATTTATATCATATGTGTGTGCGACTGTAAGGAGGTGGTGGCGTGCAAGGGTGTAGTTGTAAGTGAGGGGACCGGGGATTAGAAAAAGGAGAAGTGTAGAGGGGAAAGGACATGCAAAGATAAAGGGAGAAGTATAAGTGATGGAGCGACAGTTTAGAAGAAAAAGAGGAGATCTGGATGTTATGATGGTGTATGTTATAGATAAGGGGGCAGTGTATAGGGTATAATAGCAAATAGTGAATATCTGAGGGTACCTTTACACGCCGCTACAGCATGGTGGAAACAACCGGGTGCTTCACGTGCACGAGCACGCACCAACGGTTACAAACGGTTCCCGCACCGCCTTTACACGCCGCTACAAGGTGCTCTGCAGAAGGTTGAATCTATCTCTGGATGCACCGCCCGGTGCCTGAAGTTACCTTCTGCAGAGCACCTTACCCCATTTACACGCCACTACAACACGGTAATATGGGCGGACCTGGTGCAGCAGGGACAACACATAGGCGTGCTAGAATTGTGGATTACGAGACGTTCGTATGCTGATAGGACAAAGCAATAGCATTATGATTGGCCAGCCAGCGCAGGAGGCTGACTAATACATGACGCTCGAGCAATTGTGTAGTGTGACTGGTCAGCTCCTTAAATATGCCGCTCTATGCAGCGACAACCAATCGCAACGCAGGAGCTTCCACCAATTATCGCTGAAAGGGGGTGGTTTCCTGGAGGCTGTGTCATGCCCCGGGGAGTTATCTAGGTGACGAATAAACCTTACCCTACCGTATTTACACGCCGTTACCATCGGGTTGAAATCAACCTGTTTTAGAGCACTGCTCTGAAACAGGTGCCGCAAGTGATGGGTGGCAACAACCTACTTTACATGCCGCTACCTCGGGTTGATTTTACGGTGCAAGATACATTTGTCTCATCAACCCGGTTGTTTCCACCATGCTGTAGCGGCGTGTAAAGGTACCCTAATAGATACCTTTATCACTCAAGGGGCTGGTGTGAAGGAGTACGTGACGATCTGGGTAGTCAATAGGATTCATTTGACCATTTGATTACTAGTTCATAAAGGATAATTCAGATTGCTGGGTCACAGTAATCTGTAGGGGAATATATACTTAGTAGTTATAGAGTACTGAGTTAATTCAGGATAGGTGTTTCTTTTTCTTTCTTACCGTTTTATAGGTAATATGTACATATCCTGATAGAGAAGATACTTTGTAGATGCATAACGGTACATAGGTATATAGCATTATCAGGGTATGTTAGACAGGGGTTTGGCATATATGTGTAAAGAAATTACCTTATAGCTGATGAGTCAATCAACCTTTGTGATAGGTAATAGGAGGTAGAGTAAATGACTACTTGTCAGAGATCACTGAAAGAGCAAAGAAAAGCAAATGAGGAAAATTGAGATAAGATTTAAGGTATACATAGGAAAATCAAGGGGTCACATACCCTTAAATTGTAAGGTGGCATATGACTCCTGTCCTGTAGATGAGAAAAAGAGCAGCAGGCTATTGAGTATGAAACATGCCTGTGTAAGCATATCAGTGTGAACTGACTGTGCAAATTTACCTTGTGTCCATATGTGTTGCAGGGGAGGCCAGGAGTGTGTGCAGCCGAGTGTAGCAGTGTTTTAAACCCTCCAGTGCTTCCTGGTAGGGCG
Source organism: Allobates femoralis (assembly GCA_033576535.1). Classification (NCBI taxonomy): domain Eukaryota; kingdom Metazoa; phylum Chordata; class Amphibia; order Anura; family Aromobatidae; genus Allobates; species Allobates femoralis. The sequence continues at coordinate 178,689,803 of JARQOC010000006.1, read as the reverse complement.
GGGAGCTGTGTGGCGTCATCTCCACAGTGCGCATGCGCGGACGCGGGTGCCATTTTGAGAAGGTCAAAAGATGATCGAATGTGCGTACTGCGCATGCGCGGGCGGAAAAAGCGGTTTTGACCTACCAGGGAGTGAATTAGAGGGCAGGAAACAGTGAAATACTGTTGCTGGGATGGCGGCCGCCATATTTCTGGTGGGGCTGTGCGTATAGGTGATGTGCACAGTAAGTGAAAGACGTTGTTAGTGCTGAGAGTTGATGTGCACAGTAGGTGAAGAGCGTTGCTGGTGCTGATAGTGCCCTTCTGATTTCTCAACATAGTCCTGCCTATGAATAAAGACAAAATAGTTATAATACGTCCTATACATTATATCAATGCATACATTATATATCAGTATATAGTTTAGTACACCTAACACATAGTTTATAATATTGTAGAGATATGAATTACTCCTAATGGAAAGAAAATTAGGCTACCTTGTCCAACAAAGAGATTTATATACCATATTCAACTCAATAAAACATTTCAGATTCCCGGTTTAGACCATATGGGGAAAGGGTATTGAGGTGATAAATCCAATAAGCTTCGCGCTCTTTTAACATACGTATTCTATTGCCCCCTCTCCTAGGTGTAGGTATATGATCAATCACCTGAAACTTTAACTGGCTGATTGAATGTCGATGTTCTATGAAATGGGCCGGGACCAGTAGAAGTGTGTTTTTGCACCTGATGGTCCATTTATGTTTTGAGATGCGGTCCCGGACATGCTGGGTGGTTTCCCCAACATATCCGAGACCGCATGGACATTTGATGAGATAGATGACAAAACTGGAGTTACATGTGTAAAAACCATTGATGTTGAATCGTTTACCTGTCCTAGGGTGTGTAAACGAGTCACCCTTGCAAACGTTTGTGCATTGTGCACAACCCAAGCACGGGAATGTGCCTTTCCTGGTTGTACTCAAAGTTTTTTATTTTAGGGTTTTTGTGTTAGACCCAATGTCCGCCCTGACTAGGGTGTTCCTGAGATTTCTAGTCCTTTTATGACAGATGAGTGGTGGGAGTTTGAATCCTTTGATACCCAGATAGGCTTTTTCAAGGAGGGGCCAGTGTTCAAGGACAGCTTTTTTGATTAATGGGGAAAATGGATGGAATGTATTGATGAATTTGAGTCTACAATCTATATTTCTGTCCTTTTGTTGTGTTTGCCCCTGAGGTGCAGAGTCTGTTATCGGGTATCCTCTTTTTAGAAATTTGCTTGTCATCTCATCGTGGATTAGTTTTTTAGTAGCTGGGTTTAAAACTATGCGTTCAACCCTTTGATGTTGGGATTTGGGTAGGGCCTTTTTGACATGTTTGGGGTGGCAACTTGACCAGTGAAGTAAACTGTTGCGGTCTGTTGGTTTGACATATAGGTCGCTGGTCAAGTTGCCTTGGTGAGTCTTAGGAATGAGCGTGTCCAGAAAATTAATTTGGTCAAAATCGTGATGCAAGGTAAAGGTCAGGTTGGGAGTTCCCTGATTGATCTCATCAACAAACATGTTTAACGTGTTGGTGTCACCTTTCCATATACAGAAAATGTCATCTATATATCTTAGCCACGTTATTGCATTAGATCTGAATAAATGATTGGTATATACCTATTAGCAAATTCGAGACAGACCTGCGCAGATGACGCCACACAGCTCCCCGCCCTACCAGTAAGCACTGGAGGGTTTAAAACACTGCTGCACTCGGCAGCACACACTCCTGCCTCCTGCAACACATATGGACCAAGGTAATGCTGCACAGCCAGTTCACACTGGTATGCTTACACAGGCTCTGTCATGTTTCATACTCAATAGCCTGCTGCTCTTTTTCTCATCTACAGGACAGGAGTCATATGCCACCTTACAATTTAAGGGTATGTGACCCCTTGATCTTCCTATGTATACCTTAAATCTTATCTCAATTTTCCTCATTTGCTTTTCTTTGCTCTTTCAGTGATCTCTGACAAGTAGTCATTTACTCTACCTCCTATTACCTATCACAAAGGTTGATTGACTCATCAGCTATAAGGTAATTTCTTTACACATATGTGCCAAACCCCTGTCTAACATACCCTGATAATGCTATATACCTATGTACCGTTATGCATCTACAACATATCTTCTCTATCAGGATATGTACATATTACCTATAAAACGGTAAGAAAGAAAAAGAAACACCTATCCTAAATTAACTCAGTACTCTATAACTACTAAGTATATATTCCCCTACAGATTACTGTGACCCAGCAATCTGAATCATCCTTTATGAACTAGTAATCAAATGGTCAAATGAATCCTATTGACTACCCAGATCGTCACGTACTCCTTCACACCAGCCCCATGAGTGATAAAGGTATCTATTAGATATTCACTATTGGCTATTATACCCTATACACTGCCCCCTTATCTATAACATACACCATCATAACATCCAGATCTCCTCTTTTTCTTCTAATCTGTCGCTCCATCACTTATACTTCTCCCTTCATCTTTGCATGTCCTTTCCCCTCTACACTTCTCCTTTTTCTAATCCCCGGTCCCCTCACTTACAACTACACCCTTGCACGCCACCACCTCCTTACGGTTGCACACTCATATGATATAAATATGTGGTGTATATATACACTCGTACATATATAATTTATCACTTAGCAGAATGACACCTGTTGATAATACTAGGTTTTTTTCTTGTCAAAAATTGTGTCTTCTTTTTGTTATTATGTTTGATTTAGTTCGGCTCCCTGAGGAAGGCTCGTGTTGAGCCGAAACGTGGGACTATTTTTCTTTATACAAATAAAAAAGCAACACAAAGAAAAACTTCTCAGTTTATCTCATTTCTTATTGAGTGTGCCGAGGCTAACTAAAATAACACAAATGTGACCCTAGCGTAAGTGGCCGACATTTTATTTAAGTGAAGCATATTGCTGCACGTGTCTTTAGTCAGTGAAATGCTGATTCAATAACTTACTACCGACTTCTGCTATCACGCAGACACCATTCTGTTACTTCGATTGCCATCCTATAAATGGAAAATTGCTTCAATAGGACTCTTTACTAATTATTGATAAGGACAATATAAGTATATACTAGATATATAATACACTCATGTAATCGAGGTATAATATAAACAAATGATATGACAATGTAGATCTAGAACCATAACAGTTTCAAAATACATAATTGGACATAGGATCAATTCTCTTTCAAAGAATTAGCCCATTACCATTGTCATACACTAGGGGTCACTAGGAACCTCTCAGGCACCCTTGTCCATTCTACCAGACACATATGACTAAGTGACTAACATCTACATTGTAAGAATAAGTAAAAAGAACTCATTCTTAGACTCCCAAAGTTAAATAGAAAAATTATTTTATTTTTTTTTTTTTTTCACTTTTTAACCAATTCCCGATCCTTGACGTAATGGTACGTCATGGGTCGGGTCCCGGTGTTTGATGTGAGCTCTGACAGTGAGTTGAGCTCACATCATTCACCCGACATCTCAGCTGATCTCATCAGCTGAGATGTCGGGCTTCCAGCACCGTTCTGATCTGGCTGTTAACCCTTTGAATCCAACTGTCATTCACTGACAGTGGGATCTGAAGTTGTTCCCCACCGAGATCGGAGATCCCGTGATAACATCATTAGATCTCTGCTCAGTACCTTATAGCCCGGGGTCCTGGTGTGACCCAGGAAGCTATCAGGATTTGCTTCCTGTAAGCGGCTGGCAAGCACTGCCATTCACTGAAAGTGAAACCAAGTGCCATGTCCCGATGTGCTGCAGCTCATCAGGACATGGCACAAGTGATCGGTTGCTGCAGCAGTGTGGTGCCCTATGGGGCAGTGTAAAATCAAGAAGGAATTAAAAAATAAAGTTTTGAAAAATTTGAAAAAAAAAAACACTAAAGTTTAAATGCCCCCTTTTCCCCTATTCAAAATAAAACTTTAAAAAAAAATAGACATATTTGGTATCGCCGCATTTAGAACTGCCCCATCTATCAATATATTAAATCAATTAATGAGAGCCGTAAACAGCGTATCCACTCAAAATTCATATGATTAGAAACATTAGCTCAAGCTGCAAAAAATAAGCCGTCATACAGACCCCGAAAAATGAAAACGCTACGGGTATCAAAACATGGCGCAAAAAGTGCAATTCTTTCTTCTTCAAACTTCTGAATTTTTGTTCACCACTTAGATAACAGTAAAAGTATACATGTTTAATATCTACAAACTCGTACCAACCCAAGGCATCATACTGTTCCATCAGTTTTACCATATAGTGATCATGGCGAATAACACCCCCCCACCCACAAAACAAAGACGTGTAATAGCACTTTTTTTTGCAATTTCTCTGCACTTTGAATTTATTCCCATTTTTCTGTACACTATATGGTAAAATAAATGATTGCATCTGAAAGTAAAACTTGTCCCACAAAAAAAAGCCCTTATATGTCTATATTGATGGGAAAATAAAAAAGTTATGGCTCTTGGAAGCAGGGGAGCAAGAAACGAAAATGAAAAACGAGAAATCGCCAGGTGGTGAAGGGTTAAATGTACATCAAACTGTTAATATTAGTGTTATACCCTTTGAATTATAAACCCGCACACCAGGCATATATACATTTTTGTACAGTGTAATCATTATAGTACTGTAAACATTTTTTTTAAAGAAAAAGGTTTTTTAGAGAAAAATTATTTTTCATTTGATTGCAGAAATAAATGAGTCAGCCTCCTCATATATAAACCTTTTGAAAATAAATGAAAAATTTTTTTTTTTTTACAAAATTAGAAAATCACTTTCTCTACATTATTATTAGAAAACACATACCATGTACTAGAAAAGAAAAATAGATAAAAACAAGAGCATAAAGATAAAATGTTCTTATAAAATATGAATAGTTTTAAAATTCATGTAGCCTCAAAGTATTCAATTTGTGGATCCACTCCAGTTCCCTATGCTTTAGGCATCGAATCCTGTCACCACTTCTCTTCTGTACAGGAATAGTGTCAATAATTTAAAATCAGAACTGATTTTAATTGTGTCCCACAAAGAGCTTTGGTACTGGTAAATCGAATCTCCTTTTCCTTGTGGTATGCTAGTGATGGTTAATTCTGGTATTGAAATCCCCAGTAGTTCCACCGAAAATAAAGGTGATATAGGTTCAGCGCTCAGGCAAGGAACAGGGCTCTGTTATAGCATAAATTACCTTTAGGTTTTATTGAATCGGTGTGAGAATCCAGTATCCACAACGCGTTTCGACGCAACAGGCGTCTTTATCAAGTGATTACCAGGGCTCTCCATAACAATTACTTATATACATTCACAATCAAAAAGGGAGGGGAGTATGGGAATAATTACACCGGTATAATATAAACTATGTAATGGATCTTGCAAGGGATCGAGTGATTTCCATATAGTTCATTATTTATAAAATGTATATGTATATAATATAAGGTATTTATGATGCAATTATAAAGATGATGTCCATCTAAGATTATATATATGTACAATTATAACAAATATTAAGTATAAAATTATCATATAAATGTGCTCACGGATTATCATATAAATACATATATATATATCAATTATTACCATAAAAAGGGGGAACTATTATAGCATAAAATCATTATTATTAGAGAAAGAAAATTAATCTTAAAAAATTAACATGAATAATAACAATATAAAAATATTAAAAATATAAAAATATTAAAAACGTGATTAAAAGGTGCTTTCCACAGTGCTGTTCAAACCTTCTGGTTGTAATGTGCCCATTTTAAAAATCCAGAAGGATTCTCTTCTGTTGAGGGCATGAATTTTGTTTATCACTTTGTCCCCTATTTGTTCTATAACTGTCAATGATAGTTTAGAGGGATCCCTATTGTGCACCAAATCAAAGTGTTTTGAGACACTATGGTTTGGAAACCCAATAGTTATATTGTATCTGTGTTTGTTTAACCTTGCCCTCATGCTTTGGGTGGTCCTGCCAATATATTGTTGGCCGCAGGAACACTCTATTAGATAAATGACAAATCTGGAAGAACAGTCAATTTTCTGTTTGATGTCATATGTAGCATTAGTAGTGTTGGACCTAAAGTTAGTAGCACCATGTTTTATGATATTGCAACATTTACACCTTCGGATACCGCATCTGTAGCAACCTTTCTTGAGGAACAAGGGGGGTGCTAGACATCTGTAGCAACCTTTCTTGAGGAACAAGGATCTGTAGCAACCTTTCTTGAGGAACAAGCTGTAGCAACCTTTCTTGAGGAACAAGTTGTAGCAACCTTTCTTGAGGAACAAGCTGTAGCAACCTTTCTTGAGGAACAAGTAGTTCCACCGACATTCCATAAAGAACAGGGCCATTGAAAGATATAAAAAACAAAATCAAAATCACATGTAAGAACATATTAAATCTTGCAAGTTACATTCGTCTTTGGAATCACATGTGAGCGATCACATGAAGATCATTCGAACTGACAAGCAGAATCCTAACACCATATATTACACTACTTGGGTATTCAGTAGGTTAGTATTCAGATTTACAAACACAGGGAAGGATAACTATTCGACTAGGGAGGAGTACACAGAGAAGCCATCAGGGTCCAACCCCTTTGGACAAGTCATCCTGTACCAGAATGATGGGAAGAAGAAAGTATGGAAAAGTCTTTGAATGGCTCATGATCTAAAGCATACAACATCCTCTGTGAAATATGGTGGAGACAGTGAGATGGCATGGGCATGGATGGCTTCCAATGGTAATGGGTCACTAGTGTTTATTGATGGTATGACTGAAGAAAGAAGCAGCTGGATGAATTTTGAAGTGTAAAGGGTGATACTTTCTGCTCAGGTTCAAACAAATGCAGCAAGGCTGATTGCACGGCACTTCATAGTACAAGTACAAACATAGTGTGAAAGCAACCCAGGGGTTTTCTAAGGCAAAGAAGTGTAATATTCTGCAATGGCCAAGTCAATCACCAGGTCTCAACCCAATTGAATATGCATTATGCATGATTACAGAGAACTTGTCATGCCCCCAGAAGCACCAGCACTTGTGGACACATATCAAAATTACCTGCCTAATAGTCCCTTCATACAGACATAAGCAGATCTTTAGAAAAAGTATTTCTAAAGTCTGTTTACGATATGCAAAATAGGGCTTTGACTAGTCAATGGAGCATAAGTACACTGATTTGTTGGCCCACTTAGCATGTTATCATGCCCCTGTGGCTTTAGAAAAAGAGGCGTCTTTGACAGCGCTATACAAAGCCTTGCATGTCCACAGTGATATTCATGTGCACTACTCGTCTCAGCTTCAGAGAGGCTCACTGCACTTGATTGGAAGTTGTCCCCACTTCCGATCATGCACACTATACCTCTCTAAAGCTGTGATACGTACATCCCACTTCAGAGTAGTGCATATGACCATAACTGTGGGCATGGCCAGCTTGGTATAGTGCTGGCAAAGATACTGGATATGATCAGTCACCAAGTGGAGAAGCAGATCTCTGTCAACCTTATAGTGGGCACAGGAGAGTACTGCAGAGCAACCCATTTTGATTAGAAAAGGAGCAGATCTGTAGTACCTACAGCAACAATACAGGCTCAATGACAGGTCTTGTATTGAGGAGGATTTTGTATGGGAAATAACACACATGCCACATGCTTTGAATAGGACTACTTCATATACAGATCCACAGAATATCAAACTTCATATAGTATTAATCATGTTAACAATTGTAACAATTGCTCCATCTGTAAATATCTATATTGTCTCTTTAGTAGGATAATGACTATAGTGATGGGTAAACCTGCCAATGTTCGGGTTCAATGAACTCACCCAAACTTTTTTTAAAGTTCAGGTTCGGGGTCGAAAGTGGCTCGAACTTGAGTCTGAAACCCAAACTTGGAATGTAAAGTTATGGGATGGGGGCCAGGAGGCAATAAAAGAAACAAGATGGTTATTACCAGTATTATACTTATTGGCATCCACCTGCTTGTACTTCTAGGGCCGCTCATTAACTTCCTTGATATTCACTGCAGAGGGACACACCAGATAATCACAGATGCTGTCACAGAGAATTAGCACACCAAAACCACAATTCATTTTTTGCCGCGGATTTCATGCTCTTTTGGTGCAGTTTTGGCACAAAACTGCATGCATTGTGTTCAATGTGTTCATCTGCATCTCCTGGCCACAAAAAGCACCTAAACCACAACACATTTTTTGCTGCAGATTTCATGCTTTTGGTGCATTGTGTTCAATGTGTTCATCTGCATCTCCTGGCCCAAAAAATCAGTAAACCCACAATATAGTTGAGCCCTTTTCATAAAATTATTTCTGGAAATAATTTTTAAAAAAATTATTTGGGGCTTCACAGTATTTTTGTATGCCAGCCAGGTACAGCAAGCAGGTACAGGCAGCCCCCTACCCCCAGCTGCCTATTTTTACCTGTCTGGAAACCAAAAATATAGGGAAGCTCTTTTTTTTTTCATTATTTCATGAATTTCCTGTAATAATTATATAAAATGACATTGGGCTTTGCCATATTTTTGATTTCAAGACAGGTACAACTAGGCAGCTGGGGTCTGGAATCCTCAGCGCAGGGTGGCCCATGCTTTTTGGGGCCTCCCTGCTGTCAATTGCAGCCTGCAGCTGTGCCAGAAAAGGGTACCTTCATAAGAGCACCATTTTCTGGCACTGTACCCCAACTTTTCCAGTGGCCCTGGTGTTGTTGGCACACTGGGTAATAAAGGGGATAATGCCAGGTTTGCGTTGGCTGCTGGCCCTAATCCTGAAATTTATAGTGTAAGCAGTAACAAAATACAAAACACCGAAAAACATTTAGAAATAAAATATAAGACAACATTGTTTCCCATTTTTAATTAATAAAAAACCCTTCCCTCCAACATAATCCACAGGTAACATCTTCAGCTCTGCTGCATATGTCTGTGAGCAAACGCCCATTCTTTGTGACAGAGTCTGGGATTGGCTGTTGGTCTCCTATGCAGTGAATAAATGAGCAGCACCTGAAGTACACGCAGTGGGACGGCAGGTGGTGGGACGCAGAAAGTATAATGCCTATTTAAATAACCGTTTTCTTTATTTTTACAACTCCCTTACCCCCGAATCCAAACCGAACTCTAACACGGACTTCACAGGAAAGTCTGTGTTTAAGATTTGTGCCCGAACACTAGGTGTTCGGTATGGACCCCGAACTTTAGAGTTCGGGTTCACTTATCACTAGTAATGAGGTGAGTGGTGCCCCCAGCACACATCTTGCACATGGGCCCTCCAGTGTCAGTGCCCTACCCTAACCTCATGCTGCTAATGAGATACATAGGTCATAGTACAAGTGCCACAAACTTATTTTCTACATTGAGAATAGCTGCTATGCTACAATAATTCTAAACCCCTTCACGACCAATGATGCATAGATATGTCATTGGTCGTGTACCTGATTTTGATGCCTGCTCATGTACTATCATTTCCCGCACATGTCAGATGATTTGACCAGCTGACTTGTGCAGTTAATAGGCACAGGTGGATCAGAGATCCACCCCCATCTGTTAACCCATTAGATTGCACCATCAAACTTTGACAGCGCTATCTAAGGCTGGCTTCACACTTACGTTCCCCTCCGCACCGTTCTGCGGAGGGGATCCGTAATGTGACCGCAGCACCACAAGCCCCTATCTTTACAATGGAAGCGCATGGTGCTGCGCATGACCATGTGCACCCATGCACTGCCATATGTGATCTGTTCGCAGGCGGATGCCTGCGCACAAATCACCCAGTCTCGTCCGCACTACAAACGCGACATGTTGCATTTCTGGTGCGGAAGAGACTGGGTGATTTGGGCACAGGCATCCGCCTGCGCACAGATCACAAATAGCAGTGAATGGGTGCGCACGGTCATGCGCAGCACCGTGCACTCCCATCATAAAGATAGGGGCTTGCGGTGCTGCGGTCACATTGCGGATCCCCTCCGCAGTACGCTGCAGAGGGAAACGCAAATGTGAAGGTAGCCTAACCCTCGTAGTTCACTGCCATCATCGGTGGCCCTGTAACCTATTCTCAGGGGGGCCGTGCTGTTGCCATGACAGCGAGGGACAAGATGATAATCCTGTCACTGTTTTGACAAACTTACTTTGAACGCTTGCTGAGTGTCGTCATTCACAGGAGAATGCGGTTCAGAGGGATGCTGAAGCAATGCTGTGAACTGCAGAAGCAATCCGTCACTCAACCCTAAAAAAGACCCTGTCCATGTAGATCACAAGCAGAGAAATAAGTCTTTTTCATTTCAGTCACAGTGCATTACGACATCAAATAGGTATTCATCATTACCCTAGTCATAGTTCACAGATTTTCATGGAAATCACACTGCAAAGTTGTTAAGTATAATGCTATCAAGGGAGGCAAAACTCAATTTCACAATCTTGGCACCTGCTCTAAAATTAGAGTCATCATGAAAATGCTTTTTATATCTTGGAATTTTATTCCCTGATAAATTCAATGAATCTTTTATTCCTTGCTCGATGCATGATTGTATTTTGCAGTCTAAAAATGTTATCCTGCATTATTAAATATAATGGCATTTATGCTTTCTTTCTTTGTGATGACAATACAAGTAAATTGAAATTCCGTTTTATCTGATTCAATTGCCAGAGATATTAAAATAACACAATCGCTGTCAAATTATCAGTGCAGTGACTCCAAGGTTTGGTAATCCAGCAATAATTTCCTATGGCTGCAAATTTACAAGGTGAAATAAATAGTTTACTACTAAGCAAAAAATTATATAAAAGTTTGTTGGAAAGAACATTTTTCATACATTGCTTATATTGCTTTGTAATTGGAGCATTCTAGGGCAGAAGGAGTTGTTTATCAGCCACCAAATGTAGAAAGAAACCAAACACACCAGTTTTTCTTGATCATCTTTATGGTTATCTATGGTTAGACACTGCCACTATAATATAAAGTGATGTTTAAAGCTGGACCATCTTTCGCCGGGTTCGGCCGGACTAAAAAAAAGTTCAGTCCTGGAAGTGGACTTGACCCAAAATTGATCCTAATAAGCAATAAACTCAAAGTAAAAGCTAAGGTGCTGCAATTGGAAACAAAATGGGGGAAAGAGCAGGACAATTGTCATGCAAACAAATGTGGATAGGGAAATTACTTAAAGGGGTACTGTCACCATAGTAATTATGCTTACATAGCAAGTAAATGAAGAAACTAAACATTTGTAACTGTTACCCAACCAAAATGGATTTAAAAGTTTCCCCAAAAAGCAAAAATGTACATAAAAGCCCCCTACAAAGCCTCTTTCCTTAGTTGACCCACACAGCCAATATTGCTAGAGTTCAACCAGAGAGCTGAGCCAGGGGCAGGATAAGGTCCAATTGGAGGATAAGGTTAAATTTGATGGAGTGTTACTGGTCAAATCAATGTTAGATAACTGTTTATTTATTTGTTTGTTTTTTTTAGGGGGAGGAAGGTTTGTGTTTTTTTTTTTCTATGAACATAACTTACATGCTCTAGCCCCCCAAGACAAAAAAGGGAAATTCAGAGGAGGAAATAGAGGAAGAGGAGGATGTTTAAGTGGAGTAGGTCAAGGTGGGCGTGGCAGTGTTGGTCCAAAAAGTTTTAGCCAATAATTTTTGAGCGAAGTGGGTTAATTTTGTTTTGTTTGTTTTTTGGGGGGATTTTCCTTTGTTTATGAACATATCTACATTAAGCTTTACCTCCCCCCCAAAAAAAAAATTGACACAGAGAAGGAGGAGTTTGAAGTAGAGTCGTCTGTTGAGGTGGCCGTGGTGGTGTCGGCTAAGGAAATGTTAGCTACATCTTTTTTGGTGGAAGTGAGGTAATTTTTTTGTGTTTACCGTATTTTCATTTGCTTATGTTCATTGCTTACATGAAGCTGTACCCCTCCAAAATGAAAAAAAAAATTATCCCAATGGAGGAGGAAGGGCAGCAAGAAAAGAAGGTAGAAGTAGAGTAGGTTCATTTCGATGGGTTGGTGATGGTCGAAGAGGCATTAGCCAACTTTTTGCAGAGGGGGTTGTTTTTTTTCTTGGATTTTTTCCTTTCTTTATAAAAATACCTTATATGAAGCTCTAACCCCAAATATAAGTAAAAAGGAACCCAGAGGAGGGAGAGGTGTATGTTGAAGTGAAGTAGGTTGAGGTGGATGTCGCGGTGGCACAAAGACACAGAGAATCATTCTGCCAACCATTTATTTATTGGGTTTTCAATATGATTTTTTTTTAGGGGTTAATATATTTTTGAAGTATGAAAAACATTGTGAATGGCAAATAGGGTACACCAACTTCTGGTTGTGGATGGATAATGTTGTCTACTCAGCCAAAGGTAACATGTCATTCAGAACTTATTTATTTTAATGAAAGTCAATTTATCGAGGTAAGCTGAGGACAGGCGGATGTGCCTGTCTGAGATAACCCTCCTGCTGTGCAAAACACACCTTCAGACAGTACATTCATGGCAGGGAAGGCCAGCAAATCAAAGTGTAACAATTTAGGAATCTGATAGCGTGACATAATGACGATACTGAGACCAGGGTTTTGGGTAAATAATTATATTGTAAATAATAATCAAACAGGTTATGAAAAAGTAACTAACAAGTAGCTCCTGAAATTAAATGCAAGTGCAGCCGGCACTAAAACGTGAATGTTTAGAAATAATATGCAGAGCAATGTCCAGCGAACGAATACGTAAAAGTCCTGAAATAATACAGAGAGAGGAGCCCAGCAAACAAATACATAATTGTTCAGAAATATATGCAGAGAAGTGTCCAGCAACAAATGGTAAATGGTCCTGGAATAATCTGCAGAGCGGTGTCAATCAACAAATTGTAAATGTCCAGGAATAATCTGCAGAGTAGCATCCAGTCACAAATGGAAAATGTAGAAGCAAGTTCTTAAAGACCCAGGAAGTCCAGAAGGATGAAGCTTTTCTCCAACAGGTCTTGAAGGGAGACAACTAACAGAAGGATTAGGATAATGCACCTTAGACTGCAGACAGCTGAGAGTAAATGAGACAGAGCATAAAGCACAGAGAAGCAAGTGCAGCAGCACCCAGGAGACTCAGAGACCAACTAGCACAAAATACTCAGGCACTGATTAAAGCCCAGAACCAGATTTATAACAGGACAGACAGGAAGTCCTAGGGTAAGATGAGGCACAAATTAGATTTTGGACGAGGGCAGAAGATACAGAATTTCTTTGAAGAACCTGGAAACCTTACACCCAGGAATATTGTGCAAGATCAGGCCATGTGTTCCATTTCACATTTCACAACCAAAAATTAAATGGTGAAGAACCATCAGCTAGCATTGCGAGATGCGAGAACTCTTAAGGCCCTGTCACAGACTACAATATCGTTAACGATATTGTTGAAACATCACAGGTTTTCAGTGGTTCAAATGACATCATAACAACGTCGTTCAGTGTGACATGTACATCCAATCAACGATAATCGGGCAGATCGTTCATCGGAGGTTGGTGAACCGGACCTTAAACCAGATGATGATCGTTCATCCAACCTGCAGCATGGGTGTGTGTGACACCTTGATAACGATGTTGTTAAAGACTTTGTCTATTCTGAACTGAAGGACGTAGACGATATAACGACCACAAATATAGTTTGCTTGTTGATCGTCGTTCAAGCGATCTAGGTCAAGTCGGATCGTTGATCGGATTGCTCGGACGTAGACGTGTGTGATGGGGCCTTAATTCTTCCACCTTGTTGGATAAACATTGCCTCCTGCCTCCTGGTAATATGCACCACAGAAGGCATTGTTGCTGGAAGGTTTATTGTGCTGCATATGATGTCTGTGAAGAATAAGGGTTAAATCCAGACATAAATCAAACAAAATTGCAATATTCCATAATCATAAATCCCCATTATAGATCAACTGTGTATTTTTACATCTGCATCTGTTAATAATTAGCATTCCAATTTGCATTCTATTGTTCAGAGCACTTTCAGACCCAAAAATGTTACATTTCCTGAACAAAAAGCCCCTACCAGATAGGTGTAAGAGAAAAGAGAAGGAGCGCAAATGTGAAGCACCTCAGGGTAAACCGTATTGCAGGGAGAGCGGGGTTTCCACTCACCTTGTGGAATTGTACTGGCTGGGTACAACTCCAGTAACAGCCTCCTGTGGAGCAATGCCAGCAGGGTGTCCCCGAGATAATCCTCGTGCCAGGGAGAGAGCAGCATCACTTCCACCGGTCACGTGATCCGAGGCGGTGACGTCAGATAGGTCCTAGTAGTCCTCCAGACTTGGATAAACAGGTTCTTTAATAAACAATGCCTCTCTTCCAAATCTGCTGAACCGCATGGTCCCTCAGAAGGGAGAGAAGTGCACAGAAGAAAAAAATAGTTGCGGTTCTGATAGCGCTAAGGAAGGAGGGCAAGGGGAAATTGTTGTAGTAAACAGACCTTTATTAAAAACACGGTCCCTCAAACTCCGCTACGCGTTTCGACGTTACCGTCTTCATCAGGTGGAATCTTTCTTGAACCGCAACTATTTTTTTCTTCCTACCAGATAGGTATCACTTTCAATTAAACTAAGGGTGCTAACTCCACTAGCAGAGGTGGAGGTGGCAAAAAGGAATTAAGAATCCAGGATACCACATCTCTGGTAGAAAAAGTCTCGCAGAGCACCAAGCTTCAAAGAGACCTTTTCAGACTTTGTGTTGCCGGAATATTATTCCAAATTATGAAAACACTGTGCATCCTAGCTCCATGGCATTTATATTTGTATCCCGGAACTCGTGAAAGCCCATTGCACACACACCAAATTTCCAATTCATTTTAACACCCTGCATTGAAGACATACAGAGAATGGCAAGTAGAAGTTGACTAGAGATACTGTATTTGGTCTTCGAGCGTAGTTCAGAGTCAGCAGGATTCGATGGTACCTGAACCATTTTCCTCTGTCACCTCAGTGGAAAGTTATGACTCATAATAATCGTTTGGGAATCTTTTGGGTCAGAGTACAGAGGAGGGGATTTCATGACAGTCCATGGGCAGGAGACGGGATGGCAGCTTAGAGAATAAGAATGTCCAACCCCTTCTGTGCAGCATCAGGAAACCCTGTGGCTCTACACTGCCTCCATTTGGCCACCAGCAGCAAGTAAAGTGAAATACATTATTCAACATATGCTGCCATGTACTACAACCTTTAATTTACATAACTGACTATTATCTGTAAATATTTTTACTAACTAGTGTGCCCTTTAGGTGAGTAAATACATAATTTAATTTTGGGTTAGTCTTTTATCTTTATCCATGAAATCCCCACATCCGTGTGCTTAATTAATATCATATTTTACCTGGGTTGGTTCCTAACCTGCTATAAGCCTATTATCAGACTGGGCTTCATAGTAACGAGGAACTGATGGCAGAACTTTGTGCATGTGTTAATGAATATTGGACAGTGACAAACTGGAGATTTATGTATATATTTCCAGCCTGGAAGGTGCCGCAGCTGTCCTGCTATTGCCTGGCTCTTGAGGTGCATACTGTACAGTGAGGGTTAGCAAGCAATAGCTGGACAGCTGCAGTCTCGGCACCTTCCTTACCCTCAGTCAGTTTGCTGATTGACCTGATGATAAGGGGGCACCAGGAAGCTGCTATGGCTATTCTTTTCCTCAAAATTGATGGCAGCGGTGGTACTGAGATAATAGTCTGTGTGGGACCTCCACTCCCAGACATTAAAGATTAACAGCAGTAGTTTTTGCCTGCTGAGGTCTTAGTATCATCTCAACACTAGACTTTCAGAGTATAAATACGATAAGGTGAGTGGGTACATCAGGTCACAGCCGTGTTTCAGTGACCAAGGGCTGCAAGAAGGAACCAAACAAAATGAGTAAGCAGAAGGGCAAGAACCCTGTTATCGACTGTATGGAAGGGGCAGAGAACGATGAGGAGGTGGTGGAGGACCATATTGTTCAAGGCGCAGAGGGACATGACCACAGATCCCTAGGGAGTTAGTCACTAATACTCAACTCCGCAATGGACAGCTCACCACTTGTCCTCTGCTTCGCAGTAGGAATTTCACCACCCACCCGTTCCCCTAACCTGATAGGCTCAGATGACTTCCTTAAAGCTACCCGGGACAGTCACAAGACTGTGGATAAGGTGCCCCTGAGGTTTTCCCGGGAGCTGCATATCATCAGGCAGTGTGTGAAGCTGCAGAGCGGGAGCGAAGGCAGAGAGTGAGGCTGCACAGTAGGAGTGACAATTGAAGCGTAAAAAGCTTGCATACCAGCTGGAGTTAGCTCGCCTCAGGCCCCCACCACCCACTCTAGCCAATCAGAAGACCAAACCATCAAAGATCCAATCTGATGACTTCCCCTTGCTGGAGAAGGATTTAGATTTGGACTCATTTCTGCAGTTCTTTGAGTGGACCTGCCTGCAGCACCATCTAGCCGTAGATCAGTGGGCAAAATATTTGATCCCATGTTTGAGTGGTAAGGTCCTAGACATCCTTGTGGACTTACCTGCCAGTGAATATCAGGACTTCGAGAGCATCAAATGGCCCCTGATCCAGCAGTTCAACCTTAACCTGGGGTTTTACCACAAGAAGTTCCTAAGCCTCAAGAGGGGTCCAAAGGACATCACATGTGGGCCCTGCTGAGAGCGGCTGACCACTGGACCAAAGAGTTCGAATTCACCACAAACCAGGAGATTCAGGAATTGTTTGTCATGGAACAATTCCTTTGGAACTGTCCCGAGGACCTCCAGCAGTTTATCCATGCTTGCAAACCAAAAGGGGTCTCTGCTATAGCCGCCCTGGCAGATGAATACACAAACAATTGATCAACTGATGCAAAGATACCCACAAGCAGTACTTGCAGAAGGGGATAACACCAACCCTGCACCTGTTTACCCGGTCCCCATGATGCAGGTGGCGCCCTCACTCCAGGTCATGGATACACCCCAAATGTTGTCACTTCGGCATCCAACCAGGACACTTCAAGGCCATGTGTCCCCAGCACCATAAGATATCGTCCCTGTCCCAAAAAGCGACCAATGTTTTGTTTGGTGGCAGTAGAAGGTTCCTTGACAATTTCCAATACATCACACAGTGGCCATGGGACTGTGGAACACCGGTGCTGAAATGACTCTTATATGGCCTGAGATGGTGTCCCCCCAGGATTTCGTACCTGGTAAAACTCTCATTGTCTCAAGCAGGGCCGGCTCCAGATTTTTGTGAGCCCCGGGCAAAAGAGTCTTAATGGAACCCTTTTACACTCTGCCCCTCCAAATTATATATGACTCACACAACTCTGCGACACGCACACTACACATAGTACACACACAGCTCTGCTACATGCCCATAGACATAAATGGCTCTGCTACACGCACATGTAGACACACAGGTCTGCTACATGCACACTACACATAGTACACACACACACACAGCTGTACTACATGAACATACAGATACACACAGCACTGGTATATGCCCAATTCATGCACATACAGATGCACACAGCTCTGCTACATGCACGCTACACATAGACATACATGTTCATAGACATAGATGGCTCTGCTGCACGCAGACGTAGACACATAGCTCTGCGACATGCACACTACACATAATACACACACAGCTCTACTACATGAACATACAGATACACACAGTACTGGTACATGCCTAATTCATGCACATACAGACATACACAGCTCTGCTACATGCACACTACACATATACTGTGTGAAGAATTATTAGGCAAGTTGTATTGTAGAGGATTATTTTTTATTATTGATCAACAACTATGTTCTCAATCAACCCAAAAGACTCAAATATCAAAGCGTAATATTTTTGGAAGTTGGAGTGTTTTTTTTTTTTTATAGATTTGGTTATCTTAGGAGGATATCTGTTTGTGCAGGTAACTATTACTGTGCAGAATTATTAGGCAACTTATTAAAAACCTAATATATTCCCATCTCACTTGTTTATTTTCACCAGGTAAACTAATATACAGTGCCTACAAGTAGTATTCAACCCCCTGCAGATTTAGCTGGTTTGATAAGATGCCAATAAGTTAGAGCCTTCAAACTGCAAACGAGAGTAGGATTTATTAACAGAAGCATAAATCTTACAAACCAAAAAGTTATATTGCTCAGTTGAATTTTAATAAATATTAAACATAAAAGTGTGGGTCAATTATTATTCAACCCCTATGTTTAATATTTTTGGAATAACCCTTGTTTGCAATTACAGCTAATAATCGTCTTTTATAAGACCTGATCAGGCCAGCACAGGTCTCTGGAGTAATCTTGGCCCACTCCTCCATGCAGATCTTCTCCAAGTTATCTAGGTTCTTTGGGTGTCTCATGTGGACTTTAATCTTGAGCTCCTTCCACAAGTTTTCAATTGGGTTAAGGTCAGGAGACTGACTAGGCCACTCCATCACCTTGATTTTTTCCCTCTTGAACCAGGCCTTGGTTTTCTTGGCTGTGTGCTTTGGGTCGTTGTCTTGTTGGAAGATGAAATTACGACCCATCTTAAGATCCTTGATGGAGGAGCGGAGGTTCTTGGCCAAAATCTCCAGGTAGGCCGTGCTATCCATCTTCCCATGGATGCGGACCAGATGGCCAGGCCCCTTGGCTGAGAAACAGCCCCACAGCATGATGCTGCCACCACCATGCTTGACTGTAGGGATGGTATTCTTGGGGTCGTATGCAGTGCCATCCAGTCTCCAAACGTCACGTGTGTGGTTGGCACCAAAGATCTCGATCTTGGTCTCATCAGACCATAGAACCTTGAACCAGTCTGTCTCAGAGTCCTCCAAGTGATCATGAGCAAACTGTAGACGAGCCTTGACATGACGCTTTGAAAGTAAAGGAACTTTACGGGCTCGTCTGGAACGGAGACCATTGCAGTGGAGTACGTTACTTATGGTATTGACTGAAACCAATGTCCCCACTGCCATGAGATCTTCCCGGAGCTCCTTTCTTGTTGTCCTTGGGTTAGCCTTGACTCTTCGGACAAGCCTGGCCCCGGCACGGGAGGAAACTTTCAAAGGCTGTCCAGGCCGTGGAAGGCTAACAGTAGTTTCATAAGCCTTCCACTTTCGGATGATGCTCCCAACAGTGGAGACAGGTAGGCCCAACTCCTTGGAAAGGGTTTTGTACCCCTTGCCAGCCTTGTGACCCTCCACGATCTTGTCTCTGATGTCCTTGGAATGCTCCTTTGTCTTTCCCATGTTGACCATGTATGAGTGCTGTTCACAAGTTTGGGGAGGGTCTTAAATAGTCAGAAAAGGCTGTCAAAAGAGATAATTAATCCACACATGTGCAGCTCATTATTATTTGTGCCTGAACTACTTCTTAATACTTTAGGGGGACCAAACAGAATTCTGGTGGTTTGAGGGGTTGAATAATAAATGACCCTCTGAATTAACTTTTAACGCTTTAAAAAAAAAAAAAAAATGTTTGTGGCACTGCATTTCCCACTTCCAGGCTGATCTACAGTCCAAATGTCACAATGCCAAGTTAATTCCGCATGTGTCAACCAGCTAAATCTGCAGGGGGTTGAATACTACCTGTAGGCACTGTAACTGCACAAAATGTAGAAAAAAACATTTCTGACACGTAAAAACAAAACCCCAAAAAATTAGTGACCAATATAGCCACCTTTCTTTATGATGACACTCAACAGCCTTCCATCCATAAATTCTGTCAGTTGCTTGATCTGTTTACGATCAACATTGTGTGCAGCAGCCACCACAGCCTCCCAGACACTGTTCCAAGAGGTGTACTATTTTCCCTCCCTGTCGATCTCACAGTTTATGAGGAACCACAGTCATGTCATTATTTTTACCTCTTTAAGACCCACGCTGTGGAGTAGTTGGATGCATGTGATGGAGCATTGTCCTGCATGAAAATCATGTTTTTCTTGAACGATACCGACTTCTTCCTGTACCACTGCTTGAAGAAGTTGTATTCCAGAAACTGGTTGTAGGTCTGGGAGTTGAGCTTCACTCCGTCCTCAACCCAAAAAGGTCCCACAAGTTCATCTTTGATACCAGCCCATACAGGTACCTCATCTCCACCTTGCTGGCGTCTGAGTTGGAGTGTCCCTGAGTATGGCACACCTTGTGCTTTTTGATACCCAAGTAATGTTGCAGCTCAGAAATATTGCAAAACTGGTGGCAATTGGCATCTTGGCTGCTTCACGCTTGATTTTCCTAAATTCATGGGCAGTTATTTTGCGCCTTTTTTGCCCAACACGCTTCTTGCGACCCTGTTGGCTATTTGCTATGATTGTTCAGTGATAACGCTTCAAAGGTTTGGCAATTTCAAGACTGCTGCATCCCTCTGCAAGACATTTCACAATTTTGGACTTTTCAAATCTCTCTTCTGACCCATTTTGCCAAAGGAAAGGACGTTGCCTAATAATTAAGTACAACTTATATAGGGTGTTGATGTCATTACACCACACCCCCTCCTCATTACAGAGATGCACACCACCTGATTTACTTAATTGGTAGTTGGCTCTCAAGCCTGTACAGCTTGGAGTAGGACAACATGTATAAAAAATATCATGTGATCAAAAATACTCATGTGCCGCCCAGCTTAGGGGACCGGGATACCCGGCGCAGGGTCCCTTTCCTTGGGGGAGTCACTGGTGGCTGGACTCAGGCCGTGGCCCCAGGCTGGCACACTCCTAAAAGGGGGTATTTACAGGGGATTTAGAAGTTTATATAATTTATAAAGTTTGTAGATGCTATTGTCGTGACGCCACCCGGAATAATGTGGCTATATATGGCCACCGCTGCCTTGTACTGGCCAGGGGATGATGGTGAGAGGCAGCTGAGATGGTATAGCCCTTTTCCGGGTAGGGCTGTAGGGTCCCCTGGACAGGTGATGTTAAAGTTAATGATGGATGAAGATGGAAGTATGGTGAGGAGATGTTAAGGACACAGACACTTACTTGATTCACAGCAAATTCTCTCAGCGGTGATGGTCCCAATCCTGGATAGATGGTAGCTGTTAAATCAGAGGCTGAGGCACAGATGAGGTTTAACTGGTTTACTTTCAACCAAACTATAATACAACAAGTCCCGTCTCCGGAGTCTGCAATAGGGGTTCAGTTGCTCAGGCCCCACCGGGTCCTTTACCTCCTGCTTGCGCTGTCTATGTGGCCCTGCTGCCGTGTGTGAACTCGCTGCCGGCCCAAATCTGTCCTCTCTGGGTCCCACTCAACAGGCAACTTGAGTCCTTTGTCTCTCTCTGCTTACCCCCTCCGGGAGTACTGCTGAACTCTTAGTATGTTGCTGTGTCTGGCCCTGTGAAGCTTGTTGTTACCTCACGTTTTTTTTCCGGTTGCTGTATTGTATATAACTAATGCAGCCACAGATCCGGTATCCGTATCTGCGCTTTTTATCTAGGGTAGATAATGATGCTACCCGATTCTGAAAGTGTTTCTCTTATCAGTTTTCTCCTCCTCAGACCGATGGCTTGGCTCTGGAAATTGTCAGTCAGTCCTCAGGAACTCAATGCAGCTCCTGTCACTCTGAGCTCCTGGCTCCAACTGTCTGAAAATTTACCTCAGACCAGTGTTTTATCTCTAGGGAAGTTTCTGGTGTCTCTGGAGCTCCCCCTACTGGCCAAAGATGGTAGTGCAGTGGCATGGCTTTCTAAGTGAGTGCAACTATTATGATCTTATACTGTGGCTAATACCCGCAGGGGCGCCACATTCCCCCTTAGTTAAGAACAGTACTCCGGGACTGTGGGACAATAAACATAAGATATAACAGATAATATTGATAGAGTCTTAAAAAAAAATAAAAAGTTACAAAAACCACTCAAGTTTAAAAAATAGAGTCTTGTAAAAAGTCACTTCAAATAGTGTCCATTAATACAGCTCTGTCCTTGAGGGCTATTTATTTGTTAGGAAAGGCACTGCAATTAGCGTCCATTTTTCCAACAAAGTTTATGAATAATTTAAGAATATTCAAAAAACAGTCTTTCCGGAGCTTTAATTTACCGCCTCCGGGCTGATAAATGAAGAAAAGAATTCAAGAATATGCAAGTAGTTCATACAGAATAGTCTCTGCAGGTACTGAGCTTTTTTTAACGTTACATCTAATAACTACTAATTAACAACTAAACAAGTTCCTTTCAGATATTTCTGGTTGAAATATCTATTTACATTTGGTAGTCTGCATATCTTGCTGGTAATTGACCCTGAGTACTACGCTGTGATCTGCGTAACGCTTGTGTACTGGGTGTACTCAATGTGATGGTGTGAGTGGACGTATACCTAGTAAGTACTTCTGGTTCTGCTAGGGATAATTCCACATTTGTGGGGTTGGCAATTCCACCGTGTCCAGGACTATTATTACTAGGAATTTGTTCTTCCTGTCTTGGGACTTCTTGTGGTACAGGGTCTGGTGTTTGATAGAAAGCCATCATGGGAACTACTACTGCACCATTGTAGGTTGGCCAGGTTTTAGGAAAGTCTCCTAGATAGGTGTGATATACTCCATCTTCTTCTTTTTCTTTAACAAGTTGAACCGGTACTGGTTGAATAACTTCTGGTTCAGGTTGAATTACTTCTTTTTCTTTCAATGTCTCTGGACATAGTTTTAGATTGTCTCTTGACACTAATACTGATGTTAATCCACCATTTTTGCTTATAAGACACATTTTAGAATTGTTCACTCTCATTGGTAAAACTGTATATGGGACGGATTCCCACTGATTGTCCAGTTTATTAGTGCGACGGTTTCTCTTGAGCACTTGATCACCAGGTTTTAATGGGGTTGCTAGAGCATTCTGGTTGAAATATTGCTCTTGTCTTTCTCTAGTTTTCTGGAGATTCCTTTCTACGCATTCTTGCACTTGGCGATACTGTTGTTGGCGTAGGGAGACCCAGTTGGAATCCTGCACTTCTGCGTCAGGTTTTACGATGCCCATTTCTAGATCTATTGGTAGCTTGCCAGGTCTTGCACGCATAAGGTAAGCTGGAGTACAGTTTGTGGAGCTTACCGGGACATTGTTATAGAGGTCTACCAAGTCAGGCAATTTCTCTGGCCATAGGTTTCTCTCTGTCTCTGGTAAAGTCTTTAAGAGATCGATTACAATATGGTTCATTTTTTCGCATAAGCCATTTGTTTGCGGATGATAGGCTGTTGTACGGATCTTCTTGCAGCCATACATATTGCAAAATTCTCTGAAGATCTCTGATTCAAATGCTGTGCCTTGGTCTGCGAGTACTTGTTCCGGATATCCATCGGGTCTGCAAAAGTATGTCTGGAAAGCCTTAGCTGCTGTCTTTGCAGTGAGATCTTTCACGGGCACTACTACCAAGAAGCGTGAGTAATGGTCCACGATGGTTAAAGCATAGACATAGCCGGACCGGCTTGGTTTCAATTTCACGTGATCTATTGCTACGAGCTCAAGTGGTTGCTTGGTAACTATAGGCTGGAGTGGTGCTCTTTGGTTTTTTAGATCTTTTCTTCTGAGGTTGCACGGACCACAGTTTCTGCACCATTCTTCAATTGATCTTCTCATTCCAACCCAGTAGAATCTTTCTCTTAAAAGTACTTCTAGCTTTTTCCACCCGAAGTGACCAGCACCATTGTGATAAGCTTCTAGGACCATTTTTACATCTTGTTTAGGCACAATGATCTGCCATACTAGCTCATGCGTCTTTGGATTGGTATATCTTCTGCACAGCTTTCCTTGGTACAGGAACATTTTGCCTCTCTCTTTCCAGAGTTGATGTGTCTCTTTCGGTGCATTTTCATTGGGATACGCACTTTGCTCAGTCAGCAGTTCTTTCACCAACTTCACAGCTGGATTGCTGTCTTGAGTGTCAGCCCATCTGTGGTGTGCTAATGGGTTGAGATTCACCTGTTGATGTTTCTGGTAGGCACTGGATTGATACTGTCCTACCTTGGGACGATGGAAGGCGGGTAGTTCAATTTCTTCAAGTTCTACCGGTTCTTCTTCCACGTCTCTCAAGTGCGGCATCCGGGATAAGGCGTCTGCATTTCCATTCTTTCGGCCTGCTCTATACTTGATCACGAAGTTGTTAATTAGACAGCCGGGCTATCCATCGCTGTTCCAGCGCACCTAGCTTGGCTGTATCCAGGTGGGTCAATGGGTTGTTATCAGTATAGACGGTGAATTCTGCAGCTGCCAAGTAGTGTTTGAAACGCTCAGTCACAGCCCAGACTACTGCCAGTAGTTCTAACTTGAAGGAGCTGTAATTTTCAGGATTTCTTTCAGTAGGCCGGAGCTTTCTACTTGCAAAGGCGATGACTTTCTCCCTGCCTCCTTGCTTCTGAGATAGTACTGCTCCCAGTCCCACATTACTGGCATCTGTGTAAAGGATGAAAGGTTGATGGTAATCGGGGTATGCCAGAACTTCTTCTCCGGTCAATGCCTTCTTCAACTTTTCAAAAGAATCTTCCCTCTCATCACTCCACTGGAAAGGAGGATTGCGGTTTGAAGGCTTCTTCGACTGCCCTACCAGGATGTCTTGTAGAGGTGCTGCTAGCTTGGTGAACCCTTGGATAAATCTACGATAGTAGCCCACCAGTCCCAGGAATTGCCTCACCTGTTTCACGCTGGTAGGACTTGGCCAATCCCTTATTGCGGTTACTTTCTCGGGATCCGGTGCTACTCCTTCTGAACTTACAACGTGTCCCAGGTATTGTACCTTTGGCTTTAGAAGGTGACATTTTGATGGCTTGATCTTCATACCATACCGGGATAAGGCTTCGAATACTTCTGCCAGGTCTTGTAGATGTTGTTCGTAAGTCTTTGAGTAGACTATTACATCATCTAGGTACAGAAGGACGGCTTCAAAGTTCTTGTGTCCGAGACAGCATTCCATCAATCGCTGAAAGGTACCGGGTGCGTTGCAGAGTCCGAACGGCATACAATTATATTCACAGAGACTCATCGGTGTGGTAAACGCTGTCTTCTCTTTATCTTCCTCAGCCACAGGGACTTGCCAATACCCACTTGTTAAGTCTAAGGTGGAAAAATAGTTAGCAGATCTTAAAGCGGCTAATGACTCTTCAATTCTAGGTAAGGGGTAGGCGTCTTTATGGGTAATGTGATTAATCTGCCGGTAGTCTACGCACATTCTCATGGTTCCGTCTTTCTTTTTAACTATTACCAGAGGGGCTGCCCAGGGGCTACAACTGTCTCTAATTACCCCGGCCTGTTTCATCTCTCTCAGCATGTCTTTAGCACATTGATAATGAGCGGGCGGTATGGGTCTATATCTCTCTTTTATTGGTGGGTGGTTACCGGTAGGAATTGTATGTTCTACCCCTTTAATCTGTCCGAAGTCTAATGGTGTTTTACTGAAGACCCGTTCATATTCTTCTACTAGTCGGTACACCCCTTGTTTTTGGTGGGTAGGTGTTGAATCTGTACCTATATGCAGCTGCTGACACCAATCTTCTAATTCTCCACTTGAACCATTGTCGTCCGCCTGACATGACGGATTCAAGGGCCCAATGGCTATGATGGCATTGTTGTCAACAGTGTATAGCTTGGCCATTGTAGCGTACCTTGGTAAAGTGACCTCTTCCTCTCCACAATTCAAAAGACGTATGGATACTCTTCCCCTGTGTACCTTGACTATTCCTCTAGCCGTTAATATCGTGGGTCTACTATCAGTGTACACAGGCTCTACCAAGGCTTGGTAATCTCGTCCTTTAATACCAATGGCTGCTCTACACCATACCAGCATTTCAGTTTTTGGAGGTATTACTATAGGAGTTGGGTCACTTACCCTCACACTGCCGATTTCTCCACCTGCAACCTCTACTTGTTGCTTCAGCACCAATGCTTTTATCTCTCTCCGGAGAATTCTCTGCTGGCAGGATTGGGCAGTTTCCGCAAATTGCTGTAAAATAGTAATAACCTCGGAAAAACAATTTTCTAAAACATTCATACCTACCAATACAAAAGGTTCCCGTCGGTTAACATCAACAATTATGATACCCTGATTTTTTAATTCTGCTCTACCAATCTTAATGGTCATCTCTCTAAATCCTACTTGCGGTACCAATTTTCCATTACTAGCATATATACTTAGCTCAACATTAGATGGTCTTTTATCAATGTCTGAATCTGCCCAGTACCTCTTATAAAGGATATGTGGTATAGATGAAATCTGGGAACCAGTGTCCAACAAGGCATTGAGGGGAATACCGTCCAGCACGATGGGGATAATGGGACATCCTCCGACGTACTTATCGTGCCAGGATGTTGGGCCTTGAAAGTTCACTCCTGCGAAGCGGCCCGCATTCCCAGGGGATCCTTGTTTAAATCACAATTGCGGGCGATGTGGCCTGGCTTCCGGCAACGACGGCAAATAGGCTGTCCATCCGGCTGGTAACGGTCGTTGGGTCGTCCTCTCCACGCTGGGTATCTCTGGGGTCTCATCCAGGAAATATCCTCTCTGCGGTTCGCCAACTCCATCTTGGATGTAGTCTGTGATTCTCTCATTTCCTGCATGGTTTTAGCCATTGAGGTGACAATGTCTGTTAGAGAGTCAAGCTTTTGCTGGAAAGCATCATTAACACTGGCCTCCAGGGGCTTAACTGATGTCACTGGCACTCTCTGTTGTTGAGGGGTTTCTGTAATGGATTGCTCAGGATCCTGATCCCAAAGTGCCTCTGCCTGCTGGAGACGAATAGCGCTCTCCTTTAACTGGGCAAATGTCACCTCAGGGTCCTTGAAAGTCAGCATACTCGCATGCCCTCGATGAGAAGGGGTTAATAGTCCCTCAATGAATTGATCTTTTAGCAATTTATCAGCGCCAGTGTTAAACATTGGTTCAGCCAGTGTAAGCGCTTTAAGGGCCTCCTGTAAATTCAGGGCAAAGTCTCTCACACTCTCATTGGCCTTTTGTTTGCAATTGAAGAATTTGGTCTTTGCTTTGCTACCAGCAGTAGTTTCAAATACTGCCTTTAATCCAGCTAGAATATGCTCAGCAGTGTCTTTTAGATCAGCGGACCATGCTGTGACTTCTCGCTTGGCATTACCACTTAACTGTGCCATCAGCAAACCGACACGCTGAGCTTCTGCCATTGGAAACATGTTTAAATAGGCCAGCAGTTTTTCTTTAAAATCATCAAAAGTATTAGGCTTACCTTCATACACTGGAAGCCATGGAGCACCTGGGGTATATGGCATCAACATCGGCATAATGGGCGCTGCACCTTGCGCCGCTGTGCTGCCGAGCGCTCTGTTTTGTGCTTCAGCTGCATTTGTGTCGCCGGGTGTTTCGGCGTCTCCGTGCTGCGACATGTTGCGCCCCCTTAGTTAATCCGGACCCTTCCGGTCCTCTGCTTCCGTCGGGATGGCGTATAATCGTTCCGCTATGCAGCAGGATTGGTTTTCCCCTTTTGCCGACGTCAGAGCTCTCAGCTTGGTGCCGCCCACAAAGACACGCCCCCTACTGCTTCTGCTCGCCGCGAGCTCAGTAATGGCGGAATCTGAAATTTTTCAGTCAGATCAGAGCTCAGGGCTATGACACAGTTCAAATAGCAGTCTCGTGCTGTGGCAGTTATGAGGTAATTAGTGATGATGCAATTTTACCTCAGAGGCTGGCGGCCATTTTGTTTCAATGTTAGTCAATGGGGAAAAGTCTATTTCAATGGTTTCCAATGGGAAAATCACTTGATAAAAAAGTCAATTTTTCTCGGATTTTCTCACAATTTTCGGCATTAATCACGGCGCACAGTACCCGATTTAACCAGGCACGGTGAATCCTGTTCGTGACGCCAAAGGGAGATGTGCCGCCCAGCTTAGGGGACCGGGATACCCGGCGCAGGGTCCCTTTCCTTGGGGGAGTCACTGGTGGCTGGACCCAGGCCGTGGCCCCAGGCTGGCACACTCCTAAAAGGGGGTATTTACAGGGGATTTAGAAGTTTATATAATTTATAAAGTTTGTAGATGCTATTGTCGTGACGCCACCCGGAATAATGTGGCTATATATGGCCACCGCTGCCTTGTACTGGCCAGGGGATGATGGTGAGAGGCAGCTGAGATGGTATAGCCCTTTTCCGGGTAGGGCTGTAGGGTCCCCTGGACAGGTGATGTTAAAGTTAATGATGGATGAAGATGGAAGTATGGTGAGGAGATGTTAAGGACACAGACACTTACTTGATTCACAGCAAATTCTCTCAGCGGTGATGGTCCCAATCCTGGATAGATGGTAGCTGTTAAATCAGAGGCTGAGGCACAGATGAGGTTTAACTGGTTTACTTTCAACCAAACTATAATACAACAAGTCCCGTCTCCGGAGTCTGCAATAGGGGTTCAGTTGCTCAGGCCCCACTGGGTCCTTTACCTCCTGCTTGCGCTGTCTATGTGGCCCTGCTGCCGTGTGTGAACTCGCTGCCGGCCCAAATCTGTCCTCTCTGGGTCCCACTCAACAGGCAACTTGAGTCCTTTGTCTCTCTCTGCTTACCCCCTCCGGGAGTACTGCTGAACTCTTAGTATGTTGCTGTGTCTGGCCCTGTGAAGCTTGTTGTTACCTCACGTTTTTTTTCCGGTTGCTGTATTGTATATAACTAATGCAGCCACGGATCCGGTATCCGTATCTGCGCTTTTTATCTAGGGTAGATAATGATGCTACCCGATTCTGAAAGTGTTTCTCTTATCAGTTTTCTCCTCCTCAGACCGATGGCTCGGCCCTGGAAATTGTCAGTCAGTCCTCAGGAACTCAATGCAGCTCCTGTCACTCTGAGCTCCTGGCTCCAACTGTCTGAAAATTTACCTCAGACCAGTGTTTTATCTCTAGGGAAGTCTCTGGTGTCTCTGGAGCTCCCCCTACTGGCCAAAGGTGGTAGTGCAGTGGCATGGCTTTCTAAGTGAGTGCAACTATTATGATCTTATACTGTGGCTAATACCCGCAGGGGCGACACACTCATTTGCCTAATAATTCTGCACACAGTGTATAGATACACATAAGGGCTCTGCTACATGGACACTACATACCTAGCTCTGCTATACATACAATGCATGCACCTACAAACACACACAGCTCTTCTCATGTATACATGTACATACATATACACACAGCTCTGCTGCATGCACAATACATGCACACTACACACCTAGATCTGCTACATGTACAATATATGTACATACAGATACACACACAGCTCTGCTACATGCACATACATATACACAAATACATACATACACAAATACAAACCAGACACATACAAACACACACACATACAGATATAGCTACACACAGACACACACATACAGACATACATACATACACAATCAGATACACACACATACAGACACACACACACAAATATATTACCACATTCAAATGATCTTGATCCATGCAGAGGAGGAGAGGAGGCACTGGGAGCTGCAGGGAGGCTTCAGAAGTTAAGCAGAAGCAGTTTCTTCTAGGACCTTGATTTCAGTCATGTGATCAGTCATATGACTGGACCTGACAGATCCTTCAGCCTCCATTCAGCTCCCAGTAAGCTTTGTCTCCTGCTGTGTACCGATCATCTTAATCAGTGCAGAGCAAGAGAGAAGAGATGGAGAAAGGGCAGCTGTCAGTGAGCGGGTCTCCTCACTGCATCCCTCACAGACAGCTGTGGGCCCTCTCACTTCTTCAAGGCCCCGGCATCTGCCTGGATATGCCGGGTGCTGCTGTCGCCGGGCCTGATCTCAAGCATTGAACCAGCATTGTCTGTTGTCAAGGTTTATATGAATTGGTTTGCTGGGGCGGGATGAGGGAGGTGGGAGTATCTACTAATATTCCTGAAAATGTTTTACTTGGGACAGATTTGGGGCAGCTGGTGTCTGTGTATGTGGCTACTGAACCCCCCACTTCTGAACCCTCAGAATATCTTGAATTGTCCATTGCTTTTGTTGATGATGATGATGATGATGATGTGTTCACTGTGCCTGCTGCAAGGAAGGAGGAAGAGGGCCATGAGCCTTCACTGATGGGACACAAAGGGAGCCAGGTGATGCACGAGAGAAAGTGAATTCTGAGGCTAAGACTGCGTTCACACGTCACGTATTTTGTTGCGTATTTTTACACGTGTGTTTTTTATGAAGAAATACGCAAGTTTTTTTACGCACGTTAAAAACGCATGTGTGTTCAGACGATGCGTTATTTGATGCGTTTTTTTCATGGATGCGTATTTTTCTGCATGTGTACTGCAAACACATAGAAATAAAGTTTGGTCAAATCTATTATATAATCACGAATGGGTTTTTTGCCCCTTTTGAGACCGCTCTCGCTGCGAGTCAGCGTGGTCATGTGGATACGAACGAAGCATTGGCCGCGCAGCGGCCATTGCGAGCAGCTCTAAGGCGACTCGCTATGCCCGCGCAGCGGGCATGGCGAGTCGCCTTAGCAGCGCAAAACATTGGCCGCGAAGCGGCCATTGCGAGTCAGAGACTCGCTCTGCTAGAATCCCGATGCATTGTGCATCAGGCACCCATCTAGTAATAAATAAATAAATAAGCCTTGTGATGTCATTTCCTTTCTTTTCCATTATTACATTCTCCATTGAAAAGTATACTAGACAATGGACATGCTGCATGCCGCGTTTTCACTAATGGACCGATGACGCCTCAACAGGCAGAATAGACGTCGCTTGGGGCTCATCATGATCACATAAGTGCTTCGCCGCAGGCTGGTATGCACCATGTATGCAAAAAATGTATGTACATGTTTTGGAAGTATTTATGTGAGTTGTTTCCTAAATTATGTTGTCCATTTTGTTTTGTTAGGCCCGCAAGCATCCCCAAAGGATGTGGGTGCATTCAATCCTTGAATAAAGGGAGGATAAAGGGACTTTTAACATGCTATTCCAGGAGTTAAGAAGGTAAGCTCCTATAATCCAAATTTGGGAGTGTTGTATTTTCGTGTTTTTATTTATTTTCAGTTATGAGTATCCATTAGGGCAGAGGTTCCCAACTCCATTCCTCAAGGCACACCAACAGTGCAGGTTTTCAGGGTTTTCTTAGTATTGCACAGGTGACAATTGAATCACCTGCACTAGGGATGATTCCAATTTCTAAGGAAATCCTAAAAACCTGCACTGTTGGTGTGCCTTGATGACTGGAGTTGGGAACCTCTGCATTAGGATGACCACAAAAAATCGATGTCGGAATTTTGTCCGTCTGGACCCCACAAAACGATTCCCCTTTCCAGATATTGAGATAGCCAAAATTTGAGCTCGATCAAACGACGTTAACCCGTGCCGCTCGTCGCTCAAAGTTTGAAAAAATCCAAATTTTTGGCCAACAAGCTGACATATGGAGCCATAACTCCAGAACGGTAAATAATAAAAACACGCTTAATATCTCAAAAGAAAGCTAATGTTGTTCTTCAAAATTTATATTTTATACATAATTGTTGTTATTTTAAGTCAAACTGAGTTACAACAGCTTTTAGCCCCAAAAACGTGACCTGGTACCACTAGGAGCATACTTCATATATTTTGTTATTAAGTGATAAATTTTGGGGGTTTTTTTTGTATATTTTTGAGTTTAGCCGTTGTTAGCCTTGCGGTAAGTGTTGTCAAAAATGTATAAATATTTTTTTTTCATTCCAGGAATTAAAAACTCAACACAGCTAATGTGGTACATCTGCCAAATCGGGTGCGAAATTTAAAAATTGCAGAGCTGACAAGAGCCTAATGACCAATGTTCACCCCATCTTGACTAAAAAACACCGATATGTCTATATTCACACTTTTTAAAGAAAAAATGCTCAGTACTGACTACAAGCACCCTTTTGAGCTAGTACAGCCATACAGAGTCTTCTTGGGAATGATGCAGTTTTTTTCCCCCTGGATTTGGGGATCCTCTTCCATTCTTCCTTGCAGATCCTCTCCAGTTCCGTCAGGTTGGATGGTGAACGTTGGTGGAGCCATCTTCAGGTCTCTCCAGAGATGCTCCATTGGGTTTAGGTCAGGGCTCTGGCTGGGCCAGTCAGGAATGGTCACAGAGTTGTTGTGAAGCTGCTCCTTCGTTAATTACCCTAAGCACACAGCTAAAATGTCTTGTTGGAAGGTGAACCTTTAGCCAAGTCTGAGGTCCGGAGCACTCTGGAAGAGGTTTTCATCCAGGATATCTCTGTACTTGGCCACATTCATGATTCCTTCAATTGCAACCAGTCATCCTGCCCCTGCAGCTGGAAAACACCCCCATAGCATGATGCTGCCACCAGCATGTTTCACTGTTGGGATTGTATTGGGCAGGTAATGAACAGTGCCTGTTTGCAATAGATAGCAATATTTACATAGATAACTAGGTAGAGATCATTTATTTTGCAGTACTGTCAGTGTGATTATTTTGGTGTATGCCTTTTTTTTCCTGAGTCTAGGGATGGGCGAATCTACTCGCTAGGACTCGTTACTCGGCGAGTAGTAAGGGACTCGCAGGACTCGGTACTCTGCGAGTTTCCCAGCGATTACTCGCACAGCAACGAGTCCAATGCAAATCAATATCAATCCTAGTTTTTTCAGAGACTCTGACTTGCATTGGTCTGATTACTGTGTAAGTAATCTCTGGGAAACTCACAAAGTAACTGCTGTTACTTTGCGAGCCGAGTCCAGCTGTCTTCTCTGTGCAGGCTGCCGCAGCTCCAGGGTCCTAGAGCCCGCCTGGTCACAGAGATGATGTAGCAGAGCTACGATTGTTCTCAGTCTGCTCATTCCCTGTGCATAGACATCTATATCTATGCACAGGGGATGTAGCAGAGAGGACATCGCGTTTTGGACTACGTCGGACAGAAGAGGATTTTTTTAATTAAAGATGGAGTCCCTAATGGCTTTTTTTTTTTTATTTCTAATAAAAAATTTTCTCTGTGTTGTGTTTTTTTAACCCTTTATTGGAGATTCTTAGTGGCTGGGTCAAACGTGGCCTGACATTAAGAATCTCGGGCTTAATACCAGCTTGTATAACAAAGCTGGTATTAACCCCTTTATTACCCAGCGTGCCACCGCCACCAGGGCCGCTGGAAGAGCGGGGTTCAGCGCCAGAGGATGGCGCTTCAATGAACGCGCCATCTTCTGGGGCGGCTGCAGGCTGCAATTTGCAGCGGGGGGTGCCCAGAAAGCTTGGGCATCCCTGCGCTGCGGATTCCAGCCCCCAGCTGCTTAGCTGTACCTGGCTAGACATAGAAATTGCGCGAAGCCCCACACATTTTTTTTTATTAATTCATGAAATTCATGAAATAATAAAAAAAAGGGCTCCCCTATATTCTTGTATCTGGCCAGGTACAAATAGGCACCTGGGGGTTGGGGGCAGCCCGTCGCTGCCTGCTGGATCCGGCTGGTTCCAGAAATACGGCGAACCCCACGTGAAATTTTTTTCTGACAAATCCATAAAACAATGTAAATAAAAGGGACTGCATTTTATTAACCCCTGGACCATGGGCGAGGGGTTAATAAAGATGCAGTCCCTTTTTTAGGATTGTTTTATTGATTTTTCAGAAAAAAAATTACATGGGCTTCGCCGTATTTCTGGAACCAGCCGGATCCAGCAGGCAGCGACGGGCTGCCCCCAACCCCCAGGTGCCTATTTGTACCTGGCCAGACACAAGAATATAGGGGAGCCCTTTTTTTTTATTATTTCATGAATTTCATGAAATAATTAAAAAAAAATGTGTGGGGCTCCGCGCAATTTCTATGTCTAGCAAGGTACAGCTAAGCAGCTGGGGGCTGGAATCCGCAGCGCAGGGATGCCCAAGCTTTCTGGGCACCCCCCGCTGCAAATTGCAGCCCGCAGCCGCCCCAGAAGATGGCGCGTTCATTGAAGCGGAATGAGCAGACTGAGAACAATCTCAGCTCTGCTACATCAGGCAGCAGGCGGGCTCTAGGACCCTGGAGATGCGGCAGCCAGCACAGAGGAGACAGCCGGACTCTTATCTGTGCGAGTTTCCCAGCGATTACTTGCACAGTAAACTAGTCCAATGCAAATCAATGGCAGACTGAAGCTTCCGAGACACATCTGTGATTTGTAAATCGCACACTACTCGCTATTACTCGCTTCCCCATTCATTAACATTGGACTCGCTAGACTCGCAACGAGTAGCGAGTCCTGGGCTTGGACTCGCTAGAGTCAAGCGATTCCGAGTAATTTAGGATTCGCCCATCACTACCTGAGTCTCAATTGTGGCCAGAAATGGTTTACTTAATAATGTTCTTTTCCTTTGTAGATTTCTGGCCACAGGAGAGAGCTATGCATCACTGCACTTCCAATCCCGGGTTGGTATATCCACCATCTCTGGAATTGTGAGGAGTACATGTGACGTGTTTTGGAAAAAGTTGCAGCCCATCGTGATGCCTTCCCCAACCAAGGAGACTTGGCTACAGGTTGCAGCAGGCTTTCAAACTGTAGCCAATTTCCCCAACTGTGTGGGTGCCCTGGATGGCAAACATATAAGGGTGCAAAAGCCACCAGGATCCGAGTCAGTCTTCTTTAATTATAAGAAGTACTGTTCTGTGGTCCTTATGGCGGTGGCTGATGCAAATTACAAGTTTGTCTTCATTGATGTTTGTGCCCCAGGCAATTGCAGGGATTCGGGGATATTTGGAAAATCAGAGCTTGGGCAGCAAATTTTCAAAATCACAGAACGCTCCCTGCCCCACGACCTCTGCCAGGTTCCACAGATCCAATGCCCTTCGTGATGATATCGGGTGAGGCTTTTCCTTTGAGGCCAAACCTGCTGTGCCCATACTCACGGAGGGGACTGAATACCCAGCAGAGCATATTTAACTATCGGCTGAGCTGGGCACGTAGATTTGTGGAATGTATTCGGAATTCTATGTAGTCAGTGGAGGGTCTTGCACACAACCATCCAGTTGGAGGAGGAAACAGTTTGCACCATGATTAGGGCCTGCTGTGTTCTCCACAACTTTGTGCATGAAGATAGCACAGAGTATGTGGATGAATCACAGCATGCTCAGCTTACTCCTTTCCTACACATCTCAGCTGGTCGTCCCTCTGACTCGGGTGTCAGTGTGCGGGAAACCTTCTTTAACAATTTTGTGAGTCCAGAAGGTGCCATGCCGTGGCAAAACTCCTGCATCGGTGGTGAGTAGCTGGACCCGCAGAGAGGCCTTGAAGATAATCCCGGACCCACTTCTGGAACTTGAAGTGCGTAGAACATCTTGGTGATATTTTTGCATGAGTGGACCAAGACAATAACCACAAGCCATTGGATTCAACTTGCTTAATAAAAATTGTAGAATTGATTTGCAACAAAAAGTGTCTTTATTTTATAAACTTAGAATCTATTGGTTAGTTATCAAAGTTATTTGTTGGATCATTTGATGTGAATCATCCAACACATAAAGACATATGGATGAACACATATGGACAGATATGGATGTCCAAGTCCTCTCATTATGGGCCGCAAATAGGGAATGCTTCCAGCTTTGATTAGTATTGATCAAGGCCTCGAAGGGCGAGTCATTCAGCACTTGACCAATACTAATCAGAGCCGGAAAACACCCACTCTTGGCGGCAACTGAGGAGTGGACTTGGACATCCTGCCCTTAACAAGAAGTAGTGCAAAGCACCAAAAAATGGTGCAACATTTGTAAACAGATATGGATGTCCAGGTCCACTCATCAAGGCCTGCAAAGAGGGAATGGTTCCAGCTTTGATTAGTATTGATCAAAGCCTTTTTCTCATCATCTCGAAGGGCGAGTCATTCGGCACTTGACCAATACTAATCAGAGCCGGAAACACCCACTCTTGGCAGCAACTGAGGAGTCGACTTGGACATCCTGCCCTTAACAAGAAGTAGTGCAAAGCACCAAAAAATGGTGCTACATTTGTAAACAGATATGCCCAAAAACAATCAGGATGATTTGCCTTAATGCAGGTTTAACAAATCTTGGGTGTAGGAGTAGCATCCATAGTGTTGAAAATTGTCTGCAGACTGGGATACTGCTTTGTAACCTTCACCACCAGCAGTAGCATTAGCTGATGATAAAAGGCTAGATGCTGTTGCTGGTGGATTAGTGGTTGGTTGATTGGGGTACCATAAATTTTCAAGGGAAGTGACTATTTGTGGCATCGACAGCTTGCGGTTTGGGTTCTCCACGAAGTATGCTACAACTATCGTTAAAAAGGACATGCACATATGTTGATTTTCGGGGACAATATTTTTCAAACCACCAGCTATTGAGTTGCCAAAAATGGTGTACTCATCCTCCTCATGTGCAGGCTTGTCCATTAATTTTATAACACGTGACAACGCCTCTCTCTCATCATCAGTTGATGACATGTGCTTTGTTTTTTTGGCCCGCTTGTTTGCAGGTGGAGACATGGGGCTAGGCACTTGTTCTTCTGCAGTCACAGAAAGTTCAGCTGAGTCATCTGGATTTTCAGTGGTTTGGACCAGCTCCATGCTTAACACATTTATATGTACTGTACTTGCTGTTTGCGACAGCTGGGCTGTGCTGTTGACCACCGAAGTCGCAGTCGCCGCTGGCAGCGATGCAACATGCTGCACGTTAGTAGTAGTGCTGTAAAGGCAAAGAAAAAAAATTGTTTATGAATTTTGCATATTAACCATGTCAACATTAAATTTGAAGAACAGTTGTTCATCATACTTACGGGCGATAATGAATATATCCCATCAAAAAGTGTAAGCTGTCTTCATATCTGGATTATCTCGGCTGTGCAGCAGATCCGCTCGGGAGCTCCTGCTTCCCCCGAATGTAGCGGTCCCTGATGGTTCGCCACCTTTTTTTATAGATTCTTCTATAATGGGGAAAGAAAAAGAGAATAAATGAGCATACAATTCAACTTTATCAAACAAATAAATTAACCCATACCCCCTCCAAAAAAATTAAAACATTTACCAATATTAGCCCTCAAGGCAGGTTGATAGGAGTTATATTCAGGAGACAAGGACAGGCAGACCTTCCTCCATGTGGAAAGCTTCTGATTCCTGTCTGCATATTCCCTGCAACTTTTGTCCCAGAGTGCGGGCAAGTTATGTATCTGAAAATGAAAGCACAAACAATTATGTCACGGATTTATGCAAGTCATCAAAAAACATGCAGACAAAAATCTTACATCCATACACAGACATAAACTCTCAAATAATGTAACAAAACAGATGCATTAGGGAAACTAACATCTATTGTTTTCCCCCAACATTTCATTACCTGTACGTGCACCATGCTACTACATCCTAATCCTCCCTGTGTCATCCAACAATGGAATATGCAGGGCTGTTGTCCTGAAAGGAGTTTATATGTTCTTCATGTGTCCTCCAGGCCCTCCATTTAAGTCCGACAATTTAAACACAAACTGATAGGAGGTTTAAAATTGTTAGCCCCAATGGGGACAGTGTTGCAAATGTATGCAAAGTGCTATGGAATTAATAGAGCTATATAAATAACTAAAAATATTAATCATTATCATTTTCAGTGACACAGTGATGTTTACAGATGTGGTTATGAAGGTGCAGGGACAGGTACATATATGTTAGGGGGTAAAAAGGAGCTGACAGGTAAACCTAAAATTTTCTTTGCAAGGTTGGCTATGTTCAGCAAAAGTAACCCAGGCAGCTGCAGCCTGCTAAACCCCGCTGCTTGTTGTTACCTTCACTGGACTTCCAGTGAAGCCTTTGCTTTAAATTTTTTTTTATTTTTATTTTTTAAATAAAAAAAATTTTTGTCGTGGGCTTCGCTGGATTATCTATGTCCAGCAAAGGTAACCCAAACAGCTGGGGGCTGGAATCCTCAGCGTGGTAAGGCCCAACCGTTCTGCGCCCCCACACTGAGGACCGCAGCCAGCAGCCGTCCCAGGAGTGGTGCCTCTGAGAGACGCCAAACATGGAGGCTACCCCCACTCTTCCAGCTGCCTTGTGCGGTGGCAGTCTGGGTAACAACAGGGTTGGTGACAGCTTCTTTTTCCATCTGCCACCAAGCCCCTATTGCTAATGTCAGCCTTCAATCTGATAGCCAGCCATTAGCAGTAGTGAAATTTATTTTAAAGTAGGGTCCAAAAAGCGAGCTGCCAACCTTCGCTGCTTGTGGTTACCTTCACTGGATTCAGAAAATCCAGTGAAACCTTTCTATAAAAAAATTTTTTGATTTAAAAAAAAAATTTAAAAAATTTTGGCGTGGGCTTCGCCGGATTTTCTATGTCCAGCAAAGGTAACCCAAGAAGCAGCGGGCTGCCAACCCCTACTGCTTGTTGTTACCTTCACTTGATTTAGAAAATCCAGTGAAGCCCTTTCTTTACATTTTTTTTGATTTGTATTTTTTTAATCAAAAAAAATTTTGGCGTGGGCTTCGCTGGATTTTCTATGTCCAGCAAAGGTAACCCAAGCAGCTGGGGGCTGGAATCCTCAGCCCAACCGTTCTGGGCCCCCCACACTGAGGACCTGGGTGATAACGAGGTTGGTGACAGCTTTTTTTTCCAGCTGCCACCAAGCCCCTATTGCTAATGCCAGCTGTCAATCTGAAAGCCGGCAATTAGCAATAGAAAAATTGAGATTGGAAAAGAAACAACACATTATAAAAATAATCTTTATTATAAAAAAAACACACACACCTCAGTCTCGAATTTAATTCTTTACCCCAGATGCTGGAAGCCACGAGGAGGACCAGACGACTCTCCCATCCATCCTTCGGAGAGGTGAGTATCCATGTTTTTTATTTTATTTTATTTAAAGTGTATGTACTGCAGTCAGAAGCTGCCTGTACATACACTGGGGAACACACTCACACACACGACAAAGACAGGACACACATATACACAGTACAAACACACACACCACACATACATACATTACACACACATATACTTACCGTCTCGATGAGGTGGTCAACATTGATCGACATTCTATTGAATGACTCCCTGTTCACTAGACACTCGTCACACGGGAACAGCCACGGGAAAGCGGGAACGAAGAATCCAAAAATGGTGGGATATCCTGTTCCTGTTTTCCCTAGGACTGTCCCCATGTTACATCATTTCCTCCACATACCCCTTGCCCCGCACTGGAATTACGCATCGTCTGAACGGCGATGCATAATTCCAGCGGTTATCATGGAGCCTATGGGAAAAAGCATAAAAATGCAGCCGAAAATAGCGCTGTGTTTGAATGGCAAAAGTGAAAGTACATTCACTTTGCTGTCAAATGCAGACGCAGGTGCATTTTGGGGGAAAAAAGCGCGTGCAAAAAAGCGCGCAAAATACGCACTGTGTGAACGAGGCCTTATACTGACGCAACACATACAAATCCAGCAGGTGTGGCAGAATGTCACAGAAAGGTATAAGAATGCCTCAGATCATGATCAACCAGTGTGCTGGGATCCTTCATCCTCAGAGGGGAGAACCCAGGGGCTGGAATCTGCTGAGATAGAGCCAGTAGCACAGGGCAATACACTTAGTTTAATATCTCAGTTGAAAGTCGCACACCTAGGGTGTCCCTGATGGCAAAATAGATTGCCGATGGCATGGCTTTCAACATCACTGATTACCACAAATAAACGTGTGGAGCCCGCTGGGACGGGGCACTCGGTGTCGGACCGGGGTACTGCTGGGGGATGTCATGGCGGTCCTGGTCCGGACCGTGTCTCGGGCCCGCACAATAAAATGGGGGGTTATTTACAGGGGATTTGTCACTCTTGACGCCACCCACTATATGCGGCCAGTAATGGGGCCGCCGCTG
Source organism: Allobates femoralis (assembly GCA_033576535.1). NCBI lineage: Eukaryota > Metazoa > Chordata > Amphibia > Anura > Aromobatidae > Allobates > Allobates femoralis. The sequence goes on along the minus strand of JARQOC010000006.1, from coordinate 178,650,046 downwards.
CTGCAGAACCTCCGGGGATGATGGGTTAGCAGCTTGGATGGAATAGTTCCTGTGGGCAGAACTGGGTTCCCCGGGACAGTGGTAGAGGTAGTTAAAGTCTGTGAGGATGTTATTGATGCTGCAGGAGAGTAGGAGTAGCAGTAGAGATGATAAGAGTAGAGGCAATGGACAGCCTATGAGGGCAAGTGGGGCTTCAGCATAAGGATGACACACACACTCACGGTTTCTGTTGTTCTTCAAGTCTTTACTGGCAGATGGTATTACACAGTATTGTCCACGGAGTCTGTACCAGGTTGCTCTCACCCTGACCGGGTCCTTGGCTTCCTACCTAAATGCTGTGTGTGGCCCTGCTGCTGCTTGTAGCTATACTGCTGGCCCTGTCTCTGCTCACGGGTACCAATATGCTGGGCAACTTGAGTCCTCTGTGTCACTGACTCCTTCGTGTTGCTTTGCTATGGTGTGGTGAAGATGGTGAACCTTCACTATGCCGGTGTTTACTGTCCTGTCTGTCTCAGGCACAGCCTCGGATCCGGTATCCGTCTTAAGCGCCTCCCCGGGATCAAGTTTTTGGGGTAACTCTTTATCCCGGGTATGTTCCTCTGTTACTCTGTCTCCTTTCCTCAGACCTCTCAGGACCTCCACTGACACTTGGCTCCTGCTCCAGACTCAACTTAACTGCAGACTCAACTCTCCTCTCAACTCTCCTCTGAACTGAACTGTCACTCTTGTTTTGTGGTAAACAACTTTAGCTCTTCCCACTAGTGCAGGTGCCAGCTAAGCTCCTCCCACTTTCTAGTGTAGTGTTGTGTGGGGATTAAACCTGTGTTGTTTCTGTGGCATATTAACCCTTGGGGTGCCACACACGCAACAATACAGACATAAAAAAACACAATACATACATCAAATACACCATACAGACATTAAGTACACGATTTAGACATCAAGTACACAATACAAACAACAAAACAACAATTTGTACATCAATATACACACCAAATACACAATACAGACAACAAATATAGAATAATCACAACAAAAATATAGCAACAGATCACTATATAGTGCTGGAGTATAATGCACTTTCTTCATTAAATAGAGCATGCCAATTAATGAATTTGGCACAACGTATCTGTGGCGCAGGGAGATGAGTGAAATTTCCCTGAACATTTTCGCCAATTTAAAATTCATCCCAAACATTGACCATTCGGTTCGCTACCGGAAACGCAAGTAATTTATTAAACAATTGGCGAATGCGAATTTGTTCGGGAAAGTCGTTCAAGATTTATAATGGCCATTAACTTTCCCTGATTGTTTGAGACCAAAACACTCACCGGAAGAACCGCTGGCTGGGTTCAACTTTTAACATCTCGGCTCCAAGACTTCTCCCGAGCTGCACCAATCCGCTGGATTACTCTACACCAAGAAATTAGGACTATCCACAATTTGCATAGTTATAGGCGCTCCCTAAAAACACATCTTTTCAGAGTGGCCTATCATTCTTCCTAATCAAACTAATTTAGACATAGGTTATCCACTACTTCCCTGAACATAACTGTCTAACTCCGTCAGACCCAAAAGCTCTACACAGACAGGCTAGTGGCCACTTACTTCAATCTTATTAATTCCACACTTTCTCAAGATCTTTGGACCATTATTGTAAATAAGCACCTGTACTCTGTGTCACATCCACCTTATTGTAGATTGTAAGCTCTTGTGAGCAGGGTTGTCATTATTTTGTTTTTCAACTATTAGACTGTCCACAACTGTTTCTTATGACTGTTTGTATATAAATCTCTGACTTGTAAAGTGCTGCGGAATTTTTTTGGCACTATATAAATAAAGATTATTATTATTATTATTATTATTATTAACATATGGTTAAGATTGTTCCCAGATAATTAAATAGCTGCGTTTAACCTCCTGAGACCTATAAGTCTTATAATACAGTTATTTTATGTTTAATGTAAAAATCTAATAGAACAAGGCCAATTAACATTATCTACAGTCTTGAAATTTAAAAAAAAATGTTCACATGACCTCCTTGACCTTTACTATGCACCATAGTGCACTGTGGGTCCAACTCGGAAAAACGTTTGCATGCACAGCATAATAACATTCACTTATTCTACAGTTTACTGCTTAAAAACTTAAATAGTTACCAAAATTACCAAGTAAAATAAATGATTTAATAATAAAAATAATAACAATAATTTAATTATTAAAATAAATAATTTAGTTTATCTAAATAAACGAAATTTAAAAGTAATTATATTGTTCATACGTATCATCAGAGATATCTTATCAATTTAACTAAAAGTAAGCATTGTTGCTATGGTAACTTGTACTGCATTTAGATCCACTGTGCACTACAATGTACACATACTTTGCAGGCGACCCATGCCAATATAGCTAAAATATTTGGCATGTGATGCTTGTACTATGAATCAGCAATTAAAGTACTAATTAAAACTGCAGAGTACAGCTCTGCAACTGTTATTATAACCTAAATACAGCCAAACCTTTCTTCCTCCCATAGAACACGCTAGTACTCGGTGACGCCATCTTTGTTTCCAAAACTGACTATCGATAGGCGCTCAAACCTTAGTGTCATATGAAATGAGTTCTATGTGCACTACAGATTCCACCAGTTCTAAACCACTTCAAGTTATGCACAATTAAATTATATCATTTAAAACCATTGTACACGACAGTGTACGTGTGGTCTGAGGATAATAAATCAAGTGACGTATGGTCTGGTTAAGAACCTGACCATGGTCCACTGGTGTGCAGAATGTCAAAACAAGTTGCGGTCAGTGATTGGTTTAAAACATAACATTTACTAGATACATTTAAAAAGTGCACCTATGGTGTCACCCATACAAGAGACCATTAGGAACACACATAAAACACAAAAACTGTGATAGGGGAGAACAAGCTAAACCTGCCTCTCCTCTGTTAGCAGCGCGTTAATCAACGTGATGTCCACAGCGAGCAACAGAGAATGTTCATTTATTCAAAATTAACAACATCCAGCTTATAACATGAGAATAGGATCAATCTGGTTTCTGGAGAGGGAGAGAGAGATCTGCTGTGACTTTCAGCTTTCAGCTCCACACTAGAATGTGCATGCAGGGAGCAGGGGGAGAGACATCCTGTCTCTGACTGAGGACCTTTTTTTTTTTTTAACTTTGTTGACATCTGAACAATATGCATGCAGACATAAAATCACATAATATTAAACAAACAATAGTTGTTGCAATACATACCGATCAATATGCATTAGGCCAACACCCCCACTCAACAACTACTTATTCTGTTAGTCCCATAGTGGTTCTCAATCCTTGGAACCTAGGTCGTGGCAATGGCTTGGTCAAAATGTCAGCTACCATCTTATCAGTCTCACAATAAACAAACTGAATTATGCCACGATCTATCAAATCACGTAGATGATGATATCTGACGTCGATGTGCTTGGTTCTAGCACTGATCTTCTCACTGCATGCAAGTTTAATGCATCCTTGGTTGTCCTCATATATCACCGTTGGCTGAGTTAACGGTTTACCAAGATCATCCATCAGTTGTCTTAGCGAAATGATCTCCTGACTTGCTTAGGCTGCGGACACATACTCAGCTTCTGTGGATGACAAAGCAACAGATACTTGTTTACTACTAGACCAGGAGATTGAACTTTCTCCAAGTTTAAATACGTATCCGCTTGTGGATTTACGATCATGCAAATCACCAGCCCAATCTGCGTCAGCATAGCCGGTGAGTTTTAGATTTCTTGCTGCAGATAATTTTAAATTTACCCCTTGTGTCTCTTTTAAATATCGGAGAACTCTTTTAATGGCGTTCCAGTCCTTTTGGCGCGGCTTCTCCACATATCTGCACAATATTCCAACTGCTGTTGTAATATCTGGTCGAGTCATAGTCGATATGTATAGAAGTGCCCCCACGACCTGTTGCCTAACAATGAGAAATATCGACAGGCAATCTTCTTCCAGTTTCAGGTAGGATGATTCCATTGGCGTTGATTGTTGAGGGGGAAGTGATGGCATAATTAATAATTAATATGACACATAAATATATATCTCTCTTTGTGGGCATGTATGTGTATATATCTATATTTATGCCCACATTGGTGTAATAGGCCATAATAAATGTCCCTTATAACATTGGCCAATTCAGCTGTATCTGATGGAAATCTCTTCATCTACTGACATGGTTAATTACCATATCAGAAGATGTCCATTCTTGCATTTCAGTGTGCGAAGCCATCAGATAAGACTCTTAATTTAAATATCAAAGATCTACAGGCTGCTGGCACAAAGGGTTATTATCACCCCTTTCTTCTAACAATCTACAGCAGCCAAGATGTCTAAGGTGAGATAGATGTAGACATCACGTATCTCTAAGAAGTATTATTCCCATTGTTTGCCAATCTATAGTGTCAGGAGACACCTCATTTCAATATTGCACGGTGAGCGTGCACCCTTACAACCCTGTCAGAAGTGCACAGATGAGGAGGTGGGTCCGTCACATGCACAGCTGAGGGACAGGTTAAAAGGCACTCAGACACAAAAGCTCTCTCTCTTTCTACTTGGATCCACCATGGAATAGGACATCAACATCTGGCCTAAGTATCATCTCATATCTCTATATCTTTCCTGTAACTCTTCCTTCCCTCTCTCTCTCTCTCTCTCTAATAATATTCTGTCTATATTCAGGGATAGTTAGGGGCAGGTGAATGAATGTAATTAATTAATATAGTGTGCATGTATATTTAGGTAATGTGGGTATTAGTAACTCTGGGTGTTTTACATCATTGTAACAGTTATTGATTGTGTATTAGTTATCGTGCTATCTAGAAATATATTTTATTGTTGTAGACTTTTGGGTGTGTTTAATAAATATTCATTTATTAGAACAGACTTGTTTTCATTAAGTCGTCAGTAGATATATATATATATATATATATATATATATATATATATAAATACAGATAATCAGCATAGGAACAGAAAGCGGTAAGGAAGGGAAGATTCTGGATATCGGTGATTGTAGTCATAACCGACAACAATAACCGATAAACAGAACCAGCCCTACAACATTGATACACCTTTGGCTTGTGTCATGAGCAGGTAGTTTTTGCATTTCATCCCATGACTGTGGCTCTGACTCAGGTAGTGTCTTGACAATGTAGGATAGACGTTTAGCTGGTATCCCTTTGTTTGATCTTTAAAAAATTAGAGAGAGGGGGAGCGCACTAAGGCGGTAAATGAGGGACACCAGCGTGTTATTAACAAAGGTAATCCACTCACCTGGTATGGTTGTGAGAGTCACAACCACCTGTAGAAGTTTTGGCCGCTGTAGATCCTGGGATGCAAATACATACGGTATAGGAGATAAAGAGCCGGGGTTTGTCCGCGCTAGCCCACAGGGAAAACCGAGGATGCAAGCAAACCTTTATTTACACTCAAGCCAATGCGTTTCGTGGCCACCTGGTCACTTCATCAGGGCAGAAATGCTTGCATCCTCGGTTTTCCCTGTGGTCTAGCGCGGACAAACCCCGGCTCTTTTTCTCCTATACCGTATGTATTTGTTTGATCTTGACGATCGTCTGATTTCAGGTTCACTTAGGCTTTTTGTTGTTCCTTCAGTGGTCAAAGAATCTAGCCAGACTTCTACATTCTCCCTTTTGTTGTCTTGTGATTGTGACTGAGATTGTTGTTGTTGCTTCATCTGAACTACTGGCATAATATCACAAAACTTGGGTGGCACAAAATTCTCATCAATCACTATATCTTTGCTTATTGTGACCTTGTTTGTCTCTGGGTGCAGAATTCTATAACCTTTCTGGGTTTCACTGTAACCTACCAGAATGCCTTCCTTAGCGTGAGATTCCCACTTAGTTCGTTTTTCTTTGGGAATGTGTGCAAATGCTTTGCTTCCGTAAATCCTTATGTGCTGTAGTTTTGGCTTTGCATTATTCCATTGCTCAAATGGAGCTTTCTCTGTCGCTTTACCTGGTAGTCTGTTCTGAAGATAGCAAGCCTTCATAATAGCTTCGCCCCAATATTCTGTAGGCAGATTTGCATCAAATAACATACTCCTTCCGCTTTCACAGAGTGTTCGGTTCCTTCTTTCTGCTACACCATTTTGCTCAGGGTTGTATGGTACAGTAGTCTGAAATATGATTCCATTTCTCTTTAAAATGCTCTGTGTCTCATTACTTGTATATTCAGTCCCATTATCTGCACGTAGATTTTTTTGGCATTCTCCCAAACTTGTTATATACTTCAGCTAGATATATTTCAAGTTTCTCTGGAACTTCATTTTTGCTGTGAAGTAGGCCAGGGTCACATTTGCGGTTGGACCCTGGCCTGCCGGATTCCGGTTTCAACTTAGCAATTTTTCCATCACCGCATAGCGTTTCCGCTATGCGGTGCTGGAAACCGCAGTCCCTAGTTACCCGGTGTTTACCTGCACGACCTGTCACACAGGCAGCGGCTCGGAGGGCGTTTTACAGCGCCGCACAGGAAATCGTGTCTGCAACGGTTTCCTGTGCGGCGCTGTAAAACGCCCTCCGAGCCGCTGCCTGTGTGACAGGTCGTGCAGGTAAACACCGGGTAACTAGGGACTGCGGTTTCCAGCACCGCATAGCGGAAACGCTATGCGGTGATGGAAAAATTGCTAAGTTGAAACCGGAATCCGGCAGGCCAGGGTCCAACCGCAAATGTGACCCTGGCCGTAGATAGACAACTGTGTATTTTGAATTGTCATCAATTAATGTAAGAAAATATCTCTTCTTTCCAGGGGTCTGAATACGCATTGGGCCACAGATATCTGTGTGTATTAAATCTAGTGGTTGTTCTGTTCTTGTAGTACTTTTCTTTGGAAAGGCCTTTCTGGACATTTTCCCTTTGATACAGCTGGTACACCTCATTGTCTGGTTACATGGATCAATTGTAATATCATCAGCTAAGTGTTCTTGGAATAACTTTCTTATTGCTTCTGGGTCTCTATGCGCAAGTCGTCTGTGCCATACATGAATATAGTTCTTGTGCATTTCTTGCTTAGCTGTGCATACACACTCTTTACATTTCAACTGATACAGTTCATCTTTGATTTCTCCTTTTGCTAGTGTGTGACCCTCTTTTGAGAGCTATCATGCTTAAACGTAACTTCATTCCCTTGTTTTGTAAGCCTTTTCACAGATAATAGATTACTTTCAAGACTAGGCACATATAGCACATCCTTCACAGGAATCCTTCTGCTTTGAGTTGCAGAGATGTTACAATCAATATAACCATCTCCTATGCCTTCTGAGTTCATACACTGACCATTCGCCATTATCACTTTCTCTGACTTGCTTTGGTTAAGCTTAGTAAAGAAGTCTCTGTCATTGGTCATGTGACTGGTCGCACCAGAATCTATACACCACGCATGCTTTGATTTAAATGCATTGACTAATGTGAATGCAGCCTCAGTATTCACAGGATCATTATTTTCAAATACAGCACTCTTAACTCTTTGTTTACTGTTTTGCTTCTTCAGCTGATTCATTTTAGCTTTCCAGACTCTGCATTCAGCTTTTAAATGACCTGGCTTCTTGCATACAAAACATTCACGTGTTTCTTTAGGATGGTTTCTGCTGGTGGGCTCATCCTGTGTTTGTAAAGCAGTTTCCTTGTTGCATACTTTGCTGCTCACACTTTCTGCCTTTCTCTTATATTCATCTACAAGCTTTCCTCTGACGTACTCCAATGTAAGCTCATCATCTGGGCGTGCATCTAGTGCAGTTACAAGCGTGTCATAGCTTTCTGGGAGACCACTAAGTAGTAGTGCTGCTACATGGAAATCCTTCACATCTTCCCCAATGCCCCGCAGGCGCTCTACAGTCTTTAGAGTGCTTCTAATGTAGTCCTGCATGTCCTGGTCACTGTGTAGCTTAGACTGATATAGCTTTCTCATTAGATAGAGTTTGTTACTTAGATTTATCCTCTCATGTACTTTCTGCAGCTGCTCCCACATTTCCTTTGCAGATTCACACTTACACACATGCACAATCTGATCATCCTCTATGCTGAGTGATATGGTGCTCTGTGCTTTCTGATCCATCTCTAGCCAGTCCTGTGGTACTGGGTCAGGCTTGGGCTCCTGAGTGTATTTCCATGTACCTTCTCTTATCAGCAGCATCTTCACCTTGAATTTCCAGGATTGGTAGTTCTGGTTATTTAGGCTTGGCACTGTAAACTTTACTGAGCTGCTGGTAGTGGCCATCTTTACTTCTTCTCAGTTTGCTGTTGTCTTTCAATCTCTGTGCTCTGGAGGTTTGGGACTTCTGTATCTCCTGGGCCCATAACCTGTTAGTAGCGCGTTAATCAGCGTGATATCCACAGCGAGCAACAGAGAATGTTCATTTATTCAGAATTAACAACATCCAGCTTACAACATGAGAATAGGATCAATCTAGTTTCTGGAGAGGGAGAGAGAGATCTGCTGTGACTTTCAGCTTTCAGCTCCACACTAGAATGTGCATGCAGGGAGCAGGGGGAGGGACATCCTGTCTCTGACTGAGGACCTTTTTTTTTTTAACTTTGTTGACATCTGAACAATATGCATGCAGACATAAAATCACATCATATTAAACAAACAATAGTTGTTGCAATACATACAGATCAATATGCATTATGCCAACATTCTCCTTAGCACAGTAATTGACGCCTGTATCCCTGAGCATCAAATGATAGGGCCTAGAACTCAGATGAATCCTTTTAGACTGAGATTTCAACATAGGTTGGTCTTGTTTACAGGCATGTCGCTGTGTACATACAATTAATTACCAGTTCAGGTTGAAGTCATCATCTGGGTGAACATGAAAATATTATCAACCGAACAGTGTGTGTGAAACAAATACTCTGCCCTACTCAAAAGGAAGAGTATCACCAGGTTATTATCAATCTCCACACTTTCACAGTCTCCTCGTTGCTCCATGTCCTCAACTGGTGACACGCCAACTAGCAGACTGATAAGCGCATTACTTTGCCATCTCTCTTATGTTCTTCTCCCGACGCGTCCCCATCACCAGAGGAGTTTGGCCATGCAGGGACCACCAGTCAAAGGTAATCCCATGTTATAAATGGCAAATGGTGGTTTCACATATGGCCTATCAGCATTCTTCTGTGCCACTTTTGACAGGTGGTCCTTGCATGGCCAAACTCTCCTGATGATGGGGCCAATGAAATTCAGAGCTGGAAAAAGGACACATTAAAATCTTGCGTGCGAATTGCCTAGCAATACGGCCCATAGCTGCTACACTACAGCAGCATAACGTTATTACCTGTTTGTTCTGCTTTTTTACAAGATAAAGCTAGAGAAAACTTTATAATGGAAATTTGGAGCTTGAAAATCTTTATTTTTTCTATTGTACTACATTTTCAGGAGGCAGCCAGATGTGCTTCTCCATCAGGACACCACCAGCAGCACTGAAGACACGTTCTGAGAGAATGCTGGCTGCCGAGCATGGCAAAACCTCCAAGGCATGACTGGCAAGCTCAAGCCACATATCCATTTTTGAAGCCCAAAATGCAAAAGGGTCCAAACCCTCTTCCTGCACCATCCTTTCCAGGTGTTTATTTTGTGTCAGACTTGTACTCAGTTCTGCCTGTGGATGGGTTGGTTTAAAAAATTGGTCAAAGGACTCCATGAAATTGTTTCTACATTCATGACTTGATGTAACCTGGGTTGTAAGTATGTGTTAGGGAAAACCAGTCCTAAGCTTGTCTACCAGCTTCCTTTTAATACTCCAGCATGTCCATGTCCCTGTCTAGGGCAGGAATCATCTGGCTAAATTTACTCTTGTACCATGGATCCAACAGTGTGGCAACCCAGTAGTCGTCGCTAATTTAAATCCTAACGATTCGGGAATCATGTTGCAGAGAGTGCATCAAGAAAGCACTCATGTGTCTGATACACCCATTAGGCCCAAATCCTTGTTGTGTTGGTGGCAGTGTAAAAATCGAGCTTCCTTCCTCTGGCCTCTCCCATCGAACTCAGACAACAGAAAGGGGAATCATTTCTTCCTCATCTCCTGACTGTTCTATGCCCATCACCTCTTCATATTTATCCTCCTCCATTTGTTCCTCAGTTGCTGCACATGCATCACCAGTTTGTCTGGTACGTGAGCTCCTCTTCGTTGCTCTACTCCACCAATGTGTGAAGACAGTCCGAACCTTAGAGGTCTTGATATCCTTTTGCATCCTCCTCTTTATCCTCCTCCTCTTCCTGCGGTACATTGACCTCATCCTGCAGACTTTTCAAAGTTTGCTCCAGCATGTAGATGACTTGAATAGTGATGCTAATGACAGCATAATCAGTGCTAACCATCTTAGAGGCAATCATTTTGAAGTTGGAAAGTTGTGACATGGAGTGACAAGCTCTGAGGACCGTACTGTTTGTGATATTGAGGTGGAGGAACAGGAGACAGGAGGGCAGGCCACTTGATGCTGCGGTTTCCATGAACTGTAGCAAAAGCTGGGCCTCATCCACAACTTGTATTGCTCTGCTGCTAGCAAATAAAGAGACTGGAGTACTCTGTAACAGAAGATGTCACTTTGTTTAGGACATGACAAGGAACCAATGTTTGGTTACCACAGCTTTTAGTAACTTTAACAGTAACACCTATCCCCATGCACACCACCAACACCAAGCCTACTTCCCTTTACAACAACCTTTTTTCCATTACCCTTCCTACTACGAACTTGAGATTTCACACTCAATTTTATATACTTAGATTTGGAAAGTACTTGTCAGAGGCTGAACAGAGCCTTTTTTCGGGGAAAGCGAAGGATTTGAGAATAACAGGTTACAGGCCAAAAAATACATATTTAAGGGAATCTGAAAGATTTGAGAATTACAGGTTAGAAGCAGTGTCTTTTTAGGGGAAACTGAAGGAGTCACAGGTTAGAGACCAAACAGAACCTTTGTAGGGGAAACTGAAGGATTTGAGATTCACAGGTTATAGGTCAAACAGGACCTTTTTTGGGGAAAATTTAAGATTTTAGATTCACAAGTTAGTGGCCAAAAAAGCCTTTTTATGGGAAACCAAAGGATTTGAGATCCACAAGCTACAGGCCAAAAAATGCCTTTTTAGGGGAATCTGAAGTTTTTGTCAATCCCTTTCTGTATGCAAAAAACCAACACACAAGGATTTAGTAATCTCACTTATTCTCAACCCTAAATGTCTATGTCCAAATGGACACTTCCTTCCTCCTATGATATCTTAAAAGTCATCGAGTATCTAGCTGTCTAATTGTTTAACATGGAGCACAAGCAGCACTGTCCTTCGCAGTAACACTGAAAGTGGTGACGACGGCAAATTGCTGCTTCTTATATCCCTAGGAACTTGTGACTTTGATAGCCAATGAAACAAGCCAGCTAATTACACAAACCATTGTGTGTTAAACTTGTGGATATTTTATGTGCCTTGATTGGCTGCAGACCAGGAACATTCATGCAGAAAATACCAGGAAAAAAAAAAATCTGGTGCTCCTCTGACATCTCCCCACATCCCCCCTTATCAAACTCATCTTGCACGCTATCCTACACTGTCAGAAGGTGGAAAAAAAAGCATTACTTAATGTAATAATGCTTGTTTAATACGATCACTAATTAAACAAATCCTCGTTTGCTGATTTTTTGGGAAATTGTTAAGATTTCTGATCCTGAACCGAATATGCCATGTTCAGACTGAATTTGAAATTGGCGAACATGTTCAGGAGGGTTTGCTCATCTCTACTCAGGATCTACTCAGGATCCAGCAATGGTCTTTCATGCCAGAAGAGGTCTGGAGGAGGTCACAGTCAGGAGGTGAGTCATTCTCCATGCATCTCCCAGCAAGCCTGATGTTACAACATCTGCAGCTGGTGCCACAGCTGGTGGATTGACACATCCAGGCGTAAAATGAGGAGGAGAAGGAGGATGAGCATGAGGAAGAGGCAGAGGAAGTAGAAGCAGAAGGCCCTGTTTCCCAGTCTTGTGTAGCACCCCTGCCAGAGACCTTCGACTAGGAGAATGCCATGTGGGGACCCCTGCCTCCTCCAAGCAATTATCCTATATGGCATGAACCACCCCAGACTGTCTCCCTTCTTGAAGAGATTAGGCTCGTGAATGCCATCATCAGAGAGTGGTTACATGGGCCTAAGACCAATGACTTCGATGACCAAAGATTCTGAGGCATGGTGGTGGCATTCATCCAGGAGAGGGGCTTCATAGCCAAAGAAGTCATAGGTGCTATGTGAACTGGTCCACCCTGCTGCATGTTCTGTCGGATGGAGGCCAGGCCTCTTTTGGTTCGCCGGCAAGCTGAACACAAACCCACTGCACTATTTATCCTGAAGGTCCTGTTAGTGTTGCCCAAATTCCTCCCATCACTCCTAGAGGGCGGGTCATCTCCAAATTCCTCCATCCTCTTCTACAGCAGTGGCCATGATGGGGTATGCTGGAGGAAGGTGGTGGCAGACAATGCCCCTGGAGGAGTAGTCCCGTCGGCCTCCCGAGATAGTCCAGTACCATGTGGAACAGTGACATAAATCCCAGAAAGCATGGAGAAAGCTGCTAGACAGTTTTAAGTCCAGTTGAAGAGGACTTCCCTAAAAAAGGCACGTTGTTGGATCGCTGACCCCTCCTAAGCATTTTGTCCAGAGAAGGAATTTTTTCAGTTGCGCAAGGTGTCCGAAGCTGGGGATTGTTGCCTGGCAACCTCGCGACCAGGGGCCGACACAAGGCCGCCTTCAGCGCATGTGCAGATCGTATGTTGAAGGTGGCTGACCTGGGACGCACTGCCCATGCCCGGGTATGATGCGGCGTGATGCGGCGGCCGGCATCCGCGTCATACACCCAGGAGTGCAGGGCGGGAGATTTAAATCAGGACATTGGTCCTGAAGGAATGATGGCGCCCATTGGGGCGTAATTAGAGCAGCGAGGCGGGGGCAGCGCGGCCCTGGAGATGCTGCCCCTCGGTCAGGAATGCTCCCTTGTCAAAGATTTTGTAAGTTTATAAACTGTTCTGTTCCACTATTATAAATGCCATACAGGTCAGAGAGGGATGGTTAGGAAAGTAGTAGGCGGCTGCAGGGACAGGTAGTGATAGGTTAGGAGGGCTAAAAGAGCTGACAGGTTCCCTTTAAATAAAATATTCAATGGTATGGTTATTTGTTTCCTCACTGACTTGGTAAGTAATACTGGATATCTGATTGATGCCTCAACACTACTAACCTCTAGCCTTGACATTACCCAGCTGGCATCAACTCTAAATAGCATTAGTCTGTTTGCCAATGTACCTGAGCAGTGAGAGAGTCGGGGTGAAGCACTAGAAGTGGCGCATGTAATGGGGGCACCACTCCTGGGGCAGCTGCGGCCTGCTAATTTTTTTCAAGTTTTTAAAATCTTTTAAAATTTTAAAGATTACTTACCTTTTCAGCTTTTCAAGTGGGTGGATGGATAGATACATGTATGTAAAGTACAGATTGATTTATAGATAGATGAAAAACAGCTGTATAATGTCCCACCACCCTATATATTGTAAACTTGAACTCTTTAGAGCCTTTCATGTTGTCCTAAAGGGTTTTAGTCCGGAATTTAGCATTATAGAACTAATTAATAACAAAAAAATTTGATAAAAAAAACTTGGGGTACCCCCTGTTTTTCTTTGCCAGCTAGGGTACAGAAGACAGCTAAAGCCTGCAGACCACAGCAGGTGGCTTTATCTCGGCTGTTACCACAATTGGGCAGAACCACACACAACTTATTTAAATTATTTATTTATATAGTAATCTGACATCAGTTTGGTTGCCATACAGAAAACCATCACAGATGCCAGCAGACAGGGGGTGGGTAGGGCTAAGGCTAAGGTCACATATAGCAATCCATTTTTGGAAGTGATTTCCTTGACCAATCAATTTTTTTGGGGTTCTTTTTGAGCCTCCTGTACCTCTGAACGTTTTTGGACTTAGTCATTTTTTGACAAGGCACCAAAAAAAAAAAAGGATCCGTTTTTCCATAGGGCCCATGTTAAATTTTTTTTTTGAAAAACGGCTCCCAGAAACGTTGCAACGTTGCATTTTTCTTTTCTTAAACTGATAGACTCCAAAAAAAAAAACAATGATCCTTGTAGAGAAAATGTGCTCTTTCTAATGATATCAGAATTAATATATTTTAGGGGTACCCTTTTTGAGAAATTTGACCTAAAAATAGGTAAAATTCGATTTTTTTAAGTTTTTCATCATATGTGGGTGTGAATATTTCCACAAATACATATGCTTTGACCGTGATATTGCAGGAATGCAAAGTCATGTAGATGTTTGTTGTACAGGGCAAAGCACCAGTTACTATTGGTTTTTGGTCTTGAGTTATATATGGGCAAAGTTTGGCATAAATTTTATGGAACGCGTTTTTCAAGATACTTTGACACAAAATTGCGGCCGAAATATTGTTTTGTCATAGGCGGTAATAATTTTATCATGTTTAGCAGCAAAAGTTGAGCTAGTATGCCAAATTTCAGCATCACAGCCAGTATAGAACTCTTATGGCTATGTGCCTAAGTTTGCAAAATTCTCTTAGCTGAAGCCGCAGGCTTGGTGGAGCCTCCAGTGAAAGGTCAACAGTGCCCAATGTATTTGAGATCTGGCCCTAAAAATATACAGAACCTCTTTTCAAACATACATGTACATCCTTATAAATTTTCAACAAAATTGGAGAAGGTCGAGTGGGGACCACTGGTCCACTTGACATGGAATGACCCCAGTGTACCTTATCAAAGACTCTTATGTCTCCCTAAGATAATGTTGTTAAACTGACAACTCATGGGAAAAATGCCACAAGAAGCTCTTAAATTCAGAATTTGTCTCTTGGATGGAAGTCCATATAAAGATTTACATCCAGATAACCTTATCTCTAAGGCTGGAGTCACAGAGCCGTATGAGGATCGATCGCATGAAAATACCCTGACTCTCCAGTGACTCCCCTGACATGAGCATGTCAGCTGTATAGAACTACATGAAGCTGTCAAGCTCAGGTCAGGAGAGTCATGGCCAGCCCGGGCATTGTGATGTTATTCTCACACGAGTTATATGGTAGCCTAAACGAGTGAGGCAAAACAAACCAATAAACTTTCTGGTATACATTCCTTTTAACACAATAAATCATTACAGGTTGGCACCTTTCACTCATATTTTTCTGGCAGACAAAATCCATGTCTCAATATCGGAGTTAAAAAATTGTAATTAACGTTAACAAATTTTTAAATTCAACATGATAACGAATTAATTTGTAATAATTACATACTACATTTGTAATATTCTAAACTGGCCACAAGATGACAGCATTATACCAATAAACAGAGAACATATACTGGTGAAACCTTTAAACCTCCGATACCCATTACAAATACAAAAATATTCCTCCATAAGGTGCGCATACACATTAGACTAAGGTTAGCTGAACCTGTGGATACGGATGGGTTTGTCTAATACGTATGGAAGAAAGAGATTACTAATGATTCCAATCCAAACTGTCCTGGATTTATCAGGACTGCCCAAACTTGAGGAATCCTTCCCACAGTCATCTGTTGTAGCTGCTTTACCATTGAGCTACTGCCTACACTGAAAGACATAGGAAGATTGGTATTCTTGACCTGTAGTGCAGACAGGGAACATACAAGCAGATAATTCAGATACCTTGAGATCTGTACAAGTGAGTCAGATTTTTTTTCTTCCAATAAATCTACTATTAAATAATGATTACCAAAATTAATCTACAGCCAGGGGTGCATGAAGCCCTCCCGCTGCCTGAGCCGCGGATGAGGAGTGGGGGAAGGGGAATGGGGTGGTTGCTTGCTGTTAGCGCCGGCCGTGGGTGTGGAGCAGGGGGGAGGTGCTGTTAGCGCTGGCCGCGGGTGAGGAGCGGGGGGAGGGTGCTGTTAACGCCGGGGTGGCAGGCAGAGGGAGAGGCTGTGCCTTGCCATGCTGCAGCTGGCGGCGCCCATCTCACAGGAAGCCGCTGTGTGGTGCAGGCACCGCCACCTTCTACACAGCCACTCCCCCTGCCTGCTTGCTGCCTGAGTCTCAGGGCTCACACTGTCCAATGGCCCTGTCTAAAGCCCATTATGCATCAATCAATCATAGTTATCTGACCTAATCTCCATGAAAAGACACTTCCTGACAAAGTGGTGGGCGAAACGTACATCAAGGTGCTGAGCAGTGCGGTTAGTAGGTGGACTGGTTCATATGTAGATTTATGGTGGCTGATTTATATGAATAATATGGGTCTGTTTGTTGGACTTTACTTGTAGTTTCCTGAGTCTGATGGAGCTCCTCTACAAATGTGTGTTGATAACAGTAATGTACAATGAAGCCTCCCATACATTCTGTAGGATGTTGCTCCTGTCTCACTGATTGGTATTAGCCATATACTGTGAGTTTGTGTACTTTGTAACTGTACTGCTCTTATTTATGAGGATGGTTTTATTCTAAGTGTGTTCTCCAATTCTTTAATAAAAGATGTTATACATTTATAAATGCCTAATTGTGATTTGACTTTATATGCCGCAAATCTTTATTGGTTAAGTATAAAGTAATGATACATTCTAGCGAAATAGCCATTTTATTTTCATTTACTTTTATCCCCCTACCCAGGATTTGAATCTTTAAACATTTTAGCATGAACTAACGTTCTGAACCACGGGCTCTGGTGATGACACAGGAAAAATTGTGTGTACTTGAAGCTGCATTGCAGGCGCTGTCTCCACAGGCAGATTACAGTGATACATGGAGATACATCTGTATATATCAGTGTATTTCTATGTTGTATACACTCAAGGGAGAATAAAAGACATTTTTTTCTATATAAAATTACTAAAAAATAATTAAAACAAATTACAATCTAATTTTTTATCTGCATTAAAAAAAAATAATTAACATAATAAATCAGCAAGATACATTGCAGATGTATTTGGTGTCCCTGTAATCATAATGACCTGAACAACACAGTGATCAGATTATTCATGGTGATCAATAAATGGTATTAAAACATGATTGATTTTTTTTCTCTATTAAATCCATAATGGCCACTTTACACGCGGCAACAGGTAGATAGAAAACGGCAGGTGTCGGAGACAATTGTACCTTTTACCTTCAAAACACCTTGCAGATACCTGAATTACACGCAGCCACTTCAAGGTGTTTTGAGGGTAAAAGGTACAATTGTCTCCGACACCTGCCGTTTTCTATCTACCTGTTGCCGGTGTAAAGTGGCCATAAAACGTAATAAAAATGTTTCACTAAGGCTATCTAAGGATCATACATAGCATAAGGGTACCTTTACACGCCGCAACTGCGACGAGAAATGTTGAAGGCGATATGTCACCCTGCGACAATCACCGTCAAAATCCCTCTCAATTGCGGCGTGTATTTGGGGAATTTGGCGGCGATGTGTCGTCTCGCCACGGTTGCCTGATTTCATATTGCTGTCAATATTTCTTGCCGTGGTTGCAAAAGGTACCGTTACACCAGTACACCTAGCGGGAGATATCTCCGGCGACGCTCGGGGGCGCGCACGTTCTTGGCGCCCCGTCAGCGTCGCCATTGCATGTTTACATGCGGCGATACCTCCGGTGACGCACCGGCGATCTTATAGGTGCCATCGCCGCTTGGGTGTCCAAAAACCCCAGCTGCGATTCTGTAACATGGGAGCCTATGGCTTCCATCGCCTATAAGATCGCCATCCCCCTGTTACATGGGGTGATGTGTACACATCGCCCCAGAGTGCTTGCCTGGTTTCAGAGCACTGCTGAGAAACCGGGCATCCACTCAAAGGCGTCGCCATTGCCTATTTACATTAGGCGATGCACAGGCCATATCGGCGGCGATTTTATAGGCGACGCAGGCAGAAACCGCCAGGCATCGGACACAATTGTGCCTGTTTCCATGAAATCACCACGAAGTGGCGGCGTGTAATTCGGGTAATTTCTTCCTGTGTTCCGCAGTTCCTTCGGATACCTGTTTCTGAGCCGTGCTCAAAAACAGGAAGGAACAATTCCTATGGTGGCGGCGTTTAATCGGGGCACAGGCACGGTATTTGCGTGGCCTAGTGAATTCCCTGGGGCATGCCACAGCGTCATGGTTACAACGCCCCATCAGCGATCATTGGTGGGGGCTACTGTGTAACCATTGGCTGACCCTGCACAGGGCGCCATATTTAATGAGCTGACCAGTCACAATACACAGTCGCAATAGCGTCATGTATTAGCCAGCCTTCCTGCGCCGGCTGGCCAATCATGATGCTATTGCATTGTCCAATCACCGTACGAGCGTCACGTAATACACTACTCTGTCACGACTATGTACTTGTGGCGCGAAAGATGTACGCCCATATTCCCTTGTGGTAGCGGCGTGTAAATCGGAGTAGGTATTCAACAGGTAGTAAGCCGAGGCACCCGTCGGCACTTCCGGGGAACAAAAATACCTTCAGTAGAGCACTTTGTGTCGGCATCTATATGCGGCATCGGCAACCGTTAAAAACGCGCACGTGCACGTGCGGTGCCTACCGGTTGCTACCCTCAGTGGTGGCGTGTAAATGTACCATTAGAATTGCGTTTTCAATGCACATTTTTCCAGATGACCGCAAGAACAACACAATAACAATCTTCTCTTATTTTGCTTGTTTTCTGCGTTTTTTATGCTTTTTTCCCCCTTATTTGATGCATTTTTGGTGCAGATGTGAATCATAATTTTTTTTTTTTTTTTTTTAATACTACAGAACAGTTTGATGCTGCGCTTTAAAATGCAACAGAGTTTTTTTTTTTTTTGCCTGCGCTTTTTCAGGCTCCACTTTTTCAGGCTCCACACAGAAGCCTATAGAGAAAAAAATCACCCAAACTGCCCATTGCATGAGTATCTTTAAGGTAGCGTCACACGGGGCAACATCTCCGGCCACATCGCCGGCAACTGAGGACCAAGTTGCGGCGACATCGCTGGAGAATTTCCCCATGTAACAGGGTGATTTCAACAGTGATAGTTGCTTCAGCAACATCGCCAGGTTTCAGAACAATATCCTGAAACCTGGCGATGTTGCTCAGGCGATGTGCCTCAATCGCCCTGTCTGACAGCAACGTTGCCGGAAACTTCCTCCATAGATTCCCATCTTAAGGATTGCTGCCAGGGTTGAGTTTAACCCTGGCAGCGATAGTTGCTAGCAACTTCGTTGATGAGTTGCCGGCAATGTCTCCTTGTCAGACAGCTCATCAGTGATGTTGGGAGAGCGGCCAAAAAACGTGCTCGCTCCCGGGAGTTGCCGGTGATGTGGAACCATGTGACGGTAATGTTTACATGTAGTGTAAATGCTGCATTTTTTCCTGATTATTTTTTTTTTGCATAGGCTTTCTGTAGGTTTAACTGTCCAAGCAAGTGGATGTGATTTCATGTGCTTTTTTGTTTTCTATAGTAGCATCTATTTGAAGCCTAAAAAATACACATAAAAACTGTAGTTACTGTTTTTAAGTGCAGAATCGAAGCTTTTCTGTACTATTAAAAAAAAAAATTTAAAGGGGTTGTCGACTACTACAACAACCCCTTCTGAATTGACTTGTTTCCTATATTGATCATCTGATTTGAGAACATGTTCTCAAATCTGCGATTAACGATCCAATGATTTATCGTAGACGTATCGCGATGTTACACGCAATGACATCCTAATGATGTCGCTTGAATGCCTCCAAACCCGTGACGTTTGAGCGATATCATTCAGGATATCTTAACGTGTAACTGGGCCTTAACTGTGACTTGGGGCTCACGTGACATTGTGATGTCATGTGACCCCCATATCCAATCACCACTGGCTTCCTGTTCCCTACTTTTCTTCATGCCAAAGGAGCTCTCAACAGGTTGTTAGCACTGTTCTGCCTGTTGATAGCTCGTTTGATACAACCGCGGAGTACATCGCCTTGTCTGCGCAGTCTGTTACTGGAGTGGAAAAGTCCTTGGAGATCTAAGACTTGTTGATCTTGACAAAAGTTAGGTGGTCTATACTTTCAGGGACAGCCTGACGCATTTATCCGTCAGGACACACCCAGCAGTGCTGAAGACATGTTCTGAGAGAACGCTGGCTGTCGGGCATAAGAAAACTTTTATTGCATGAATGGCGAGCTCAGGCCACTCCTCCCTTTTTGAAGCCCAAAATGCAAAAAGATCAACGCTCCCCCTGATGACATGTGTCCCCTACTGCTTTGTTGATTTGGGAGAGCAGGCTTTTCTGGTTATCTTTATGGGAAAGAAGAGCCATAGCGTTTTTCTGGAGCTCTTGTGCTACCAGTAATGCAGAAGTCCCCAAAAGTTTGGTTAACAGATGCTGGACCTTGGTGGAGTCTTGTTTTTTGGAGGCTTGAGTTGAATGCCATTGTTAGCAATATGGGTAAATAACACTTTGGACCAGTTCACATTTATACTGTGCTCTATGCTGAACACTTACATTCGGGTTTCCAGTTACATCTCCAAAACATGTAATTCAAGTGAAACCCCCAATGAATGCATTCACTAGCGAAGCAGTAGAGTTCAGAGGTGTCCGTCTTTGCAAAGGTGCACAAAACTGTGGTTCACAGCACTTTTGCGCATGGCTAAAAAGATAAAAAGACTCATATAGAGATGTACTCCGCTGGACCCCAGGTCAGATGGGGGTTTAGAGTGACTCCCTCTGCCTTATTATAGTGAATTTTATGTTGGAAATTTTTTCCTGAATCACATTCATTCGTACCCTGTGAACATTTTCACATTTTTTCATGTTACACCCACAATCTTAAATTTATTTTATTGGGATTTCATGTGACTTACCAATATTTGTGAAGTGTAAAAGAAATGATGTATAGTTTATAAAGATCTTAAAAATATAAATCTGAAATATTTGAAATGTCTTTTTCAGCACCGCTGAGTCAATACTTTGCAGGACCGCCCTTTGCCGCAATTACTTCTGCAAGTCTTTGGGGTATGTCTCTCTTGCAACTTTACAAATCTAGAGGCTGAAATTGTTGCCCATTCTTTGCAAAATAACTCTAGCTCCAACCAAGAGTAAAGTATTAAAAGGCAAAGTTCACTTGCTAAACTTTGGAAGTGCAAATATACATTGTGAAAACAGGTCATGTCTATGTAAGTAGTACCGTAACTGACAGTAATTCATGCATGCTTGCTTGTTGCCTTGGTATTGTTAAAGGTATAATAAGGACAGTTATACTAATGAACATTTATAGTTTTTAAATTGAAGATTCATGCTGTAAAGAAGAATTTATTTTGTATATATGCTGTTTGCTGGTGAGTAAAAAACCCTCAAATTAATGAGAATATTACTGTTTTGGTGTTTATTTGATTTGATTTTAGATAAATGTTATGTACAGAATAAAATACAGAATAAAATGTAATATGTATGTAAATGTAATATACACTCAATTATATATTTTCATTTTACACCTTAAGGACAAATCAATAGGTTTTATATTTGTCAAGTCCAAGAGATGTTCCCTTTTCTATTCTTGCTTTAATATAACTGTATTTAGGCTTATTTGTGCAAGACGAGTTATCTTTTTCAATTTTCCCATTGTATTGGCATTCGATTAACACAATATGGTAATTTATTATTCAAGTGAAATACGAATCATAAATACAGTGCCTAGAAAAAGTATCCATACCCAGGGACCTTTTCGACATTATTTCATATTACAACCAAAATATATTTTATAACAATTTTATGTTATATACCAATATAAAGTATTTGTGACGTACGTAGGAAAATGATAGAATATTTTGAAAATATTTTAAAAATATAAAACTAAAAATTGTTATGTGCATTTGTATTCATTCCCCTGAGTTAATACCCTGGTGGCCCAATTTCAATGCAATTACTGCTGTAAGTCTTTTGTGGTCTGTCTTAGGCTGGGGTCACAGTTGCATTTTTCACAAGCGTTTTTGGAGACCTGCGTTTTCAAAAACGCATGTAAAAAAACGCACCCATAGGCCCCCATGTTAAAAAACACATGCCCTAATAGCGAAAAAGCATGTGTGACAGTACCATGCGTTTTTGGTGCATTTCCAAAAACGCATGCGTTTTTTAATATGGGGCCTTATGGGAAACGCATGCAAAAACGCATGTACAATTAGTGCCATTCAAAAGCGCATGCGTTTTCCATAGGAGCCCATGTTATAAAAGCGCATGCGTTTTCTACAAAAAAGGCTGGGGTCACAGTTGCCATGAGTTTTTTTTAGTGATTTAACAAAACTCATGCGGTTTTTCATGTGAGCATGAGTTTTTTAAGGTGTGTGATGGCTCCCTGCGTTTTTTTGGCTGCGTTTTTAAATCTGCACCAAAAAATAGTGCAGGCACTCCTACGAACACTTACAGAAAAAGAAACTCACACAGGATGTAAATATAACCTGTATTCTCTACTTTAATACATCGTTTTCTTCAGCAAAAGGGATAGCTAGAAAGATAAGAGGGGGTGCAGGGACAGGTATAACGACACGGGGGGGTCAGTTTGTGGGGTCATGCGCGCCGCTCTGAGGAGCCCGGAGCTTTTCAACATAACAGATTATAGCAGGATACGCCCACCTGAGTGGGTGTAAGGTCTCTAGGGGGACTAGGCACCCCCTAGAGACATTATTCAAACATCTATTTATTAAATTAATCATTTTAATATACATAGAACAGTTTGCTCATCCACGCGGCAGCAGGGATGAGCAAACTATCCGGTAACCGGATTGATCAGGATTACACATCCGCTCTGAAAACTGCAGCCTGCATGATTTTTACCGCAGGCTGCAGAGCTGGAGACAGAAACCAGATTGCTTGTGAAGCAATCCGGTTTTTAGCATTGGCTTCTATGGGGAGCGTTTCTTGATCCGGTTTTGAGCTTTTTGAAAGCTCAAAACTGGATCAGGTTTTAAAAAAAAAAAACGTAGATGTGACCCTAGCTTATCTCTCTCTTTGGGCAGAAGCTCAAACATTGCACTCTAGCACACGTGTAAGGCCCCTTTCACATCAGCGGTAAACGCTGATCGCGGCAGTTGCGGTGAAAAAACGCAACTGCCGCGACTACCGCATAACGGCCGCGATTGCGGCACACTTGCGGCAAGTCCCATACAATGTCTATGGGGCTTGCGGTAAGTGTGTGGCAGGTGCAGCAAGTGCGGTTTCGGCACTTGCAGCAGGTGCAGCCGCGAAAAAAACATGGCATACCGCGTTTTTTTCACGGTTGCACCTGCCGCAAGTGCCGAAACCGCAACTACACCGCACTTGCCGCACCTGCCGCAAGCCCCATAGACATTGCATGGGGCTTGCCGCAGGTGAACCACAAGTGCGGCCATTATGCAGTAATCATGGCAATTGCGTTTTTTTCACCGCAACTGCGGCGATCAGTTCAAAACACTGATGTGAAAGCAGCCTTACTCTGTCAAGCAAAGAGCATGGCCGAGTACCTCGATTCTCGATTGCGTATCAAGCAGTGCCCAGCATGCTCACTCATCACTAATAAATATACTTTGATCTAAATCATTCCATTGTAGATCTGGCATTATATTTAGGTAATTTTCCTGCTGGAAGGTGAACCTGTGCCCCAGTCTCAAATCTTTTACAGCCTCTAGCAGTTTTTCCTCTAGAAGTGCTCTGTATTTAGCTCTATCCATCTTCCCATTAACTCTGACCTGCTTCACTGTCCTTGTGACAAAAAGCATCCAACAGCATGATGCTGTCACCACCATGTTTGCAGGTGGGGATGTGGTTTTGAAGGTGATGTGTAGCATTAGTTATCTGCTATACATTGCATTTTTCATTTAGCCCAAAAAGTTCTACTTTGGTCTCATCCAGCAGAGCATCTTTTTCCACATTCTAGCTGTACGCCTTACATGGCTTTTTGCAAACTGCAAATTTAACTTCTTATGGATTGCTTTCAAAATGGCTGCTATTGACACTTTTCCATATAGGCCAGATTTGTGGAAAATACAACTTACAGTCATTTGCGGTAGATGAAAAAGACAGCACTCACTAGTTGTTGCTCTGTTTATTGGTAACCTAGGAGGGTTACATCAAGCGGGGAGTGGGTGGAGGAGGCTTGAGAGTCTCAAGCCTCCTCCACCCCCTCCCCACTTGATGTACTCCTCTTAGGTTACCAATAAACAGAGCAACAACTGGTGAGTGCTGTCTTTTTCATCTACCGCAAATGTTGTAAAGACTCTTTAATGACGGGCAACTACGGCTATTGGTGTTTCCACAAGGAGTAAAGGCAGGACTGAGCTGAGCTGTTTAGATCCGTTGTGGTGCCCGGTTCACTATCTCTTTAATGAACTACAACTAACAGTCATCCTGTGGATAAATTCTCTCACCTTGGATGTTGGTCTCTGCAGTTCCTACAGAGTGACCATGGACTTCTTGACTGCTTCTCTGATTAGTGCTCTCCGTGTTTGGGATATCAGTTTAAGTATGCAGTTGTGTCATTCTCCTATTTTGAAATGAGGGATCAAAGAGTGCTCCATCAGAAGTTCAGAGCTAAGGCTATGTTTTTAAGCTAGCCCAGCTTTATTATTATCCACAGCTTCGTTTCTGAGCTGTTTGGTTTGGTCCTTGGTTTTCATGATGATGTGGTTATCCCTACTGTTCTCAAACTGCCTTCACAAAACAGCTGTAATTATACTAAAAATAAATTATGCACTGGTGGTCTTTACTAAATAGGTAACTTCTGAGGCAATTTGTTACCTGGAATG
Organism: Allobates femoralis; assembly: GCA_033576535.1. Taxonomy (NCBI): domain Eukaryota; kingdom Metazoa; phylum Chordata; class Amphibia; order Anura; family Aromobatidae; genus Allobates; species Allobates femoralis. Next base: position 178,625,252 of record JARQOC010000006.1, on the reverse strand, counting down.
TTATTTAGGGGTTATAAGACTACAGGGGGTTGAATACAAATTAATTTTCAGATTTAAATTTCCTTTACACTTCACATTCATACTTAATACTTTGTAAAAGAAGCACTGACATGAATATTTTTTATTAAATGAGTGTACATATTAATGTAGTGTACTGTAAGTGTATTAATATATTCACTTACTGCCACTTTCGCCAGCATAAAGCGCTGTTCTGCGTTTTAGTGACGTCACCACAACTCCGATCAACCGGCACCCTCTATGCTCTATTTGTGACCCAGAAGTGGCTTTTAAAAAATGAGTGTATCGAGCATCCAAATGAGGCTTAACAGATGTATTCTAAAATAGACTTCTGGTTCACATATAGAGTGAGCTGGCTTGTCAAAATTGCAGTGACATCATTAAGAGGAGCAGGACGGTGCTGGATCCCGAAAAGAGCAGCAGTAGATGAGTATATTAATATACTTTCACTGTGCTACATGTATATATACTTTAATACAAAAAAAATATAGATGGGAGAGTGTCTGTAAGCCCTCAGCTGCCTTGGCTACATACTGACGAGAATGATAGTGGCTCCTTTCCTCTGTCAAACACCATAGGTGTTGTTGCAACTGAGGGGTTAAACTGACAAAAGTGCTGGAAAAACCTTTTGGTATTTTATGTAAATAAACTGTAGGTATAGCTATTCTCTTTTTCTATTATTTGGGAATTTTCCCAAGACACATTTATTTTAGCACCATCTGTTACAGGCTTGTTCTGTAAGCAAAGAAGCTATTTATATTATACTTTTTATTTCAGAATCTATTGACACATTACAGTGTTTTGTTCAATATTACAGCACTAATTGTAATACTTTTTAAGTAAATATTTAATTTTATTTTAGACCAATTGCGGGAGGCAGCGGCAAGACCAGTGGTAGATAGGGAAGGAACCCATCAAGCCGCTACTTCTTGCTTCCCAAAATGAGACGCACTTTGGAAAACCAATATCCTGACATTGCTGAACCCTGGTGGCCACCCAGCAACTTCCTATAGCCATAGCCATGTAGCACACTGATATCTGGAGTGTTGGCATGACATTCAGCAGTTTCAGTGAGTCACTGACTTTGCTTACTCAGTGCTCTCATTCTCTTCAATCACTTAGTTCTAGTCACTTCTATCAGTTGAGAATGCAATTGATTTGAGCACCCTTAGGGCAGGAGCAAAGGACTTGTAATCATCACTGCATTGTGTTGTTCAATAATCACTGCTTTACCATATAGAAGATGAAACAGAGGCTGTGCTTGATGGGAAGCCAGGATTAGCTAAGTTTAAGCCTTTTTTTATTTTTCTTATATTAATTAATAGAGGCTATCACAAGAGAGGCTATGGGGGACATCCCATGAAGGATTGTTGGGGACATCACAAAAAGGTCTTTATGGAATATCACAAGGGGGACATCATAAGAGATGCGGTGGGAGATATCACAAGAGGGTCTGTGGGGGACATTATACCTGGTCTGGTACATCATTTTATATGGGAGACTGCATGGAACATTATACTGGGAAATGTGGGGACATTATACCTGAGAAATGGGGACAGTATACTACGTGGGAACCCGTGGTGGAAATTATACTGGAGGTTTAAGGTAAATATACCTGTGCTGTGTGAACATTATACTATACTAGATGGAGGCTTAATGTTATCGCATCAGGAAGGAGGTGATATCATGATGGGGGGTGCTGGGGATGGTCGCCAACCTCCCCTCTGTGTGCTCTTCCCTTGTGCTGTCTTCTCCCCTCTGTGTTCTCTCTTTTGACCTGTATCCATCTGTGTGCTCTCTCCCTGTGTGCTGTCTCTCTCTACCCCTGTGCTATCCTCTCTCCTCATGTGCTCTCTCCTTTTACCTTTTTCCCTCCTATGTACTCCTCGTGGTAAAATTAAAACAAAGTATGTAAAAGGTAGCATTTTAATAACATGGAGATATTAATTACAAAGGTGCTTTATTTTTCATTGTATCTATGTCACGTCACCGTCAAACTCGGCAACTGTTAACCCTGCCCCACCCACTAGGCGGTGCCAGATTCCTTTGGCTAGGGATGCCACTATTAGGGGGGCCATGTCCTCATTGGGACCTGCTCTTTTGGTTCCTGTCTCTGTCGCTGGGTATCGCCATGTTCTTCCTGTGGGTGATGCTGGTGACAGGAGAGAGATCCCTGCAGAGGCATCTGGAAGGCGCCGGCTTCATTCTTCTGTCAGAAGTGGGATGGTTGGTACTAGTTGTGCATCACCATCTGGCCTGGGTGTAGGGGCGGTCTGGGTGAGGTCATCAGGTTGTGAGCTCTGGCCTATGAGAGAGAATCTCATACTTCAAATACCCTGGGACCTGTCCTGCAAGCCGCCAGATATAGTCTTTTTTTTCCCAGTGATCTAGTTTGTGTTCTGTTATATTTCTTCTGACATTGGTCTTGTTTTTTGACCCTTCTACTGCCTGATGATTTTGTACCTTTGCTGCCCTCCTGGTTTTGACGCTGCCTTCTGACTACATTTTTAGATCCTGATTTTTCTGCTCCCTGTCGTCCTAATCTTTTTCCTTTCTGGTGGCCTCCCTGCTCCGGTCTGCTGCTCACCTATAGGCAGCTACCTTCTGGGCTCTGCTGTAATTCCAGATCCCTGTATAGGGGTAGAGGGTCTCTGACTTCTCGGGGTGCTGCCTTACCGATTGCTCAGCCTTTGCAGTGGACGGTCGCCACAACCAACATAAGTACAACCAAAACACATTTTCTTCTATTATCTATTTCTATATATCATCTATTTATCTCTCTGCGTATCTCATATCTATCAATCATCTATCTATAGAGAATAGAGACCAAAGCATGTTTTTTGGGACACAAGATGACAGCAAGCCAGGGGAGATGCTGTTCAGCAATCTATCTTTATTAGTATTGTGGCTTCACAACATGTTTCGGCAATTAACGCTTTCATCAGGTGTAGCCAGTACTGCTGTACAGACACTTTATGTAGATGTTAAAACAATTAACTAACAGGTGTAATCAATGACCTATTAATTCAGTTACTCATCACCTCTCTATTGCCATATGTGGGCAGATGATTATCACTGAAAAGAGGTGATCGGGTTTGGCTGATAACAGAGAGAATAGCACACTGAAAAATACATAATAAATTCAATAAAATCAAGAAATGTAAAGTATATAAAAAATGTAAATGGACAATAAACTACATACAAAACTTAAGCAATGGCAATTAATAAAAACTACAAAATGGCAATTAATAAAAACTATAAGAAAGTTCATACCCTGCCTCCCTCCTCTCAGTCACTGGGTATACAGAGGAGCACCTCTCTTTTCTGTTCTTTTTTTTTCACAAATCATCTATGTCTCTATCATATCCGTATCCCATATCTATCACTCATGTATCTATGTCTCAGTGTATCTATCATCTATATCTATATACCTCTCAATCATTTATGTATTTTATTTGTATCTATCATTTATATATATATATATATATATAAACATTGTGCCACTGCGTGCACTCATTAAAGCCTATTTTTTGCATTGAACTTTGTGTGCTGCCTGGATTTCTGCTCTCTCTCTCTCTCTCTCTCTCTCTTTATATATATATATATATATAGAGAGAGAGAGAGACACAATGAAAAGGTTATGAGCAGCGTTCCTTTTACAGCAGATATGCTGGGTGCTTTTCAGTCTCTGTGATGGGGATCAACCATCACCTTCATCAATACTTGCAAAAAATGAGGCTGCAGCACACACAATTTGGAGTGTTTTCTTTGCCTTTATTGGCATATAGGCATAGTGAGGCGACGTTTCGGTCCTCAGACCTTCTTCCAGCAGTCACTTAGGGCAAATGCTGGGAATTTTATACATTCTCCAACATCAATTATTATTATTCAATTTACAGTGCTATTAGTGTTTCTTTGTACATAAACAGTTTCCCTTTATAATGGGATTAACACAGTAGTTTATATACCTACATATATGGTTACTTCTCTCATTAAAACGATAAAATTCTCTCTACTTACAGTTATATTTTCCACATAGATCAGTTGCAGCTCAGGTGCCCGCTTGATTGTTATTAATTATTAGATAATTATAGCAACATATGTTGCTCGCCATGTGCGGTCCTTCCCTGACCGCGCGCCGCCATTACGGCGTTGTTTACCAACTACTGCGCCTGCGCATGTGTGTTACGCTTCCCTAGTTACACCTCATTGCCGGAAGCGATTCCATCGCCATCTTGGAGATCTCGCGCATGCGCTGTGGCATCCAGCGTTTGTTTGTGCGCGTCTTTAGACATTCCCTTCCTGTGTTCGCATATTTCATCAAAGTATTGTCAAATCACATTATAAAGTTAATAAAATTAATTTATATGTATGCTATGTGCCAAATATATATTATAAGTGTCATTATTTGATAAAATTCTACCTCTAACTCTAAAATTTAATTTAAAGTGACAGTGCATTTCTATGATGTGGATTTTTATTTTTATTTTTTATTTTTTATTGCTATGTATCCTAATCTTTTGCCTCACAAATTCATGTGCTAAAGCTTTCACCACTATGTATTCCATACCCAAGTTTTATTACATGGGTCGCCATATACAAATTACACTGTGGCTATTCGTGCTATGTATTCCATACCCAAGTTTTGTTACATGGGTCGCCATATACAAAATACACTGTGGCTATTTGTGCCTACATTGGGTAACCTGTTAAAAGTGCATCCCAACCTGGGTTGTAGCACTCCCCTGTCAGTACAGTGTTCAGGGAGATTTCTCTCAATTCACACTACCTGCCCAAGGTAAAAACAGGAATTTCCCATCCCTTAACTATTTTTATTAGCCATTAGTGTTGGTTTATAACCATATATTTATTGCTGAGGCAAAAAGAAAAGAATAGAAACCTTTATTTCAAGCAATTATTTTTTATTTTTTATTTTTTTTCATGATTATTCATTTTTTATATAAAGTGCATTATAAGTGCTTCATCAGTGCTTTAGTCAATAAGTGCATGAATAGTGCAAATATATTATTAATTGTCTGTAAAAAAATTTTTCTTTGTGTAAAAGGAAGGGAATATCATTCTTAAGGTAAGTTACGTTTGGTCTGTGTAGTTGGTCCTTGAATGTGTCAAAATAGCGGGCACCCGATATGCAAGTGTTCCATCTTCCATAAAATCCTCCTATATAACAGGAAAAAAGAAGATAAATAAATATATGAATAAAAATAATTATAAGAAACCATGAATCAAGCCGTTGCATAGTATATCGTAACTACAGTGCTATGTTACATTCAGTGATAGTGCATTAAAGTGACTAAAAACCACAAATACTTGAATAAGAACCAATCTTTAAAGGGCTGTATGCAATTTGAAATCTACGTTGAGTCCCTCTGGTTTTAGAGTTTGCAACCTATGGATCCACTCCAATTCTTTGGTTTTCAATAGGCCAACTCTATCTCCACCTCTTCTGGGCATTGGCACAGTATCTATTAGCCTAAATTTCAAATCCTTTTCCTTATGGTTTGCCTCCGCAAAATGTTTCGACACTGGTAAATTCATGATCTTTTTTCGTATCGTGTAACGGTGGTGGGTGATTCTTACTTTAAAATCTAGGGTGGTTTCTCCTACATACAGTAAATGACAAGGGCATTCAAGAAGATAAATAACGTGGTCTGAATTACATGTTAAAAAATGTTCAATTTTGTACTCTTTACCTGTTGTGGGATGGGTGAATTTGTTACCTTTAATCATGAAGGAGCAGTTTATGCAACTGATGCAGGGATAGCATCCTGTTCTTTTTTCTCTAGTTAGTGTGATCTGTCTTTCTCTTTTCATTGTACCAATGTCAGACCTGACCAATAGATCTTTGACATTTTTCCCTTTTCTGTATGATATTAAGGGGGGATTTTTGTACTCCTCAATCTGGGGTAAACATTTCTTTAACATTGTCCAATGTTTTTGGACAATGCCTACTATATTCTTTGTTTCTTCCCCATATGTTAGTACTAAAGGGACTCTCTTTAGTTTGTCTTTCTTCCCTCTTGTATCTCCTTTGGTCTCCCTGTTAGCCAATTTTCTCTTTTGTTGTTGCAGTATTTTATTAGGGTACCCTCTGTTCTTAAATTTTTCAATTAATTTGTCTATTTCTACCTCCCTATCTTGCTCGTTACTTACAATCCGGTTTACTCTGATCATTTGTCCAAGTGGAATGGCCTTTTTTAGGCTACTTGGATGACCACTAGTATAATGGAGAAGTTTATTTTTGTCAGTGGCTTTTACAAAAAGCGTTGTGTCAATCTGACCCTCCTTCAGAAGTACTTTGACATCAAGGAATTGCATTTCTGTTATGGAATGCACTTCCGTAAATTTTATTGTGTCATCAACCGTATTTACGTATCTGTAAAAGGACAAAAATTCATTCTCAGTTCCTTTCCATATAATAAAGATATCGTCGACATATCTCCACCACCTCTCCACATGGGAGAAGTGGTGAGACGTGTAGACGAACTTTTCCTCCAAGAAGACCATAACAGCCCCTGCATATGAACATGCCATTCGAGCACCCATAGCGGTCCCCATCAATTGTAGGAAGAACTCATCACCGAACAAGAAATAGTTTTGTTTGAGTACTATCTCTAACAAATCCATAATCAGTTGTTTACATGGGTCTGTATAGTCTCTTGTTTTTAAAAAATCTGCAATTACTTTAATTCCCATCTCATGCTTGATAGAGGTGTATAATGATGTTACATCAAAAGAGGCCAATATGTACTCTTTATTCCCCATAAATTTGGTTTGCTCCTTAAACCTTGCAAGCTCCTCAAGGAAATGTCCCGTGTCTTTGAAATAAGACTTCCCCTCAGTAGCGAAAGGACTCATGACTTTCTCCAAAAAGATTCCAATATTGTAAAATATAGATTGTATTCCTGCCACTATGGGCCTGCCTGGTGGGTCAATTAATGATTTATGAATTTTTGGAACCAGGTAAAGAACTGGTGTCACTGGATTTTCTTCATACAGAAAGTCATGTAGATTTTGATCAATAATTCCTCCTATCAAGGCAGTACTCAGTACCTTTTGTATGTTTTTTTTGTATTTCAAATTTAGGATCATTTTGTAACCTCTTATACACCTGATTGTCACCTAACTGCCTATAGACCTCCTTCAAATAAGTCTCCTTGTCCATGATGACGGTTGCTCCCCCTTTATCCGCTGGTTTTATTATTAAACCGCCATCATGGACAAGTTCTTGCACTGCCTGGATCTGTTCTTTAGTTACGTTCGGATTTGTTAGTTCATTTTTAGCTGTGTTTCTCAAAATTCTTATTTCTTGTTTTACTGCTTGTTCGAAAGCCTCTACTATGGGGATATCATCATTTGGCATAAAGTTACTTTTACGTTGGATACCTAGTTTCTGTAAATTTAATTCACTAGTATTCAGTCCCTTTTCTACGGTCTTGTTATGAAAATGATATTTTAAACCAGGGTCTCAAACTCAGCTGGGTTGGTGGGCCGCACATAGAAAAACATTTATAGTGGGGGGCCACATCTCTTGTAGGACTAAGTGATATTTTTAGTAATACCAGAATTTCTTGCTCAATGTAGTAAAGTACAAGTCCTGATCCCTTTCTTGTAGTAATGTCCCCATCCTGTAGTAATGTCCTTTTCTACTGATGTCCCCTATCCTGAACCCCTTTTCTACTGATGTCCCCCATCCTGATCCCCTTTTCTAGTGATGTCCCCCATCCTGATCCCTTTATCTAGTGATGATCCCTATCCTGATCCCTTTTTCTAGTGATGTCCCCCATCCTGATCCCTTTTTCTAGTGATGATCCCTATCCTGATCCCTTTTTCTAGTGATGTCCACCATCCTGATCCCTTTTTCTAGTGATGTCCCCCATCGATCATGGTCCCCTTTTGTAGTGATGTCCCCACACTGATCTCCTTTTGTAGTGATGTCCCCCATCCTGATCCCCTTTTCTAGTGATGTCCCCCTTCCCATTCCCCTTTAGTAGTGATGTCAACCATCTTGATCCCCTTTAGTGATGATGTCCCATCCCGATCCCCTTTTATAGTTATGTCCCCCATCCTGATCTACTTTTATAGTGATGTCCCCCATCCTGATCTACTTTTATAGTTATGTCCCCCATCCTGATCTACTTTTATAGTGGTGTCCCCCATCCTGATCTACTTTTATAGTGATGCCCCCCCATCCTGATCTATTTTTATAGTGATGCCCCCCATCCTGTTTTACCTTCTTACACACTCAAATACACACTCTATCACACTCACACACAAACCCACACACAAACCCCCCCCACACACACACACACACATACTCTCAAACACACTCTCACACATTCTCATACACACTCTTACACTTACACTCATACGCACACTGAAACTCGCACACACTTTCTTATACACACATCCTCACTCACACACTCACCCTCACACACACACCCTCTCTTACACACGCACCCTTTTCTCACTTTAATGATGCATCGTTCCAGTGCAGGGGGCCGCCGCGGTCCCCACTGTACTGACTTCCGGCCTCCACTGTGCTATGACTTCCTCCAGCCGCCGCTCAGACAAGCTCTGTTGCTCATCAAGATCAATGCAATCTACCAGCCAGAGGCCGGCAGGTGACGTCATATTCTGCCGTCAGCTGCGGGCCTCTCATTGGCTGGCAGCTTGCATTGATCTTGCTAAGTGGCAGAGCTTGTTAGTGCTGCGGACAGAAGTCATCACACAGCGGGGACTGCAGCGGCCCCCTGCACTGGGGCAATGCATCATTAAGTTGTCCAAGGTGCCGCGGGCCGCATAGTGAAGCCCCAGGGGCCGCATGCGGCCCTCGGGCCGCGAGTTTGAGACCCCTGTTTTAAACGTACACTTCTGAAAAATTGGTACATTTCTTTTTCTACCGTAAACCAGTTTACATGTGTCGACATACTGTAAGACAAGCCATTGTTCAAAATTTCTATTTGACTACATGAAAGTTCTTTACCAGACAAATTAACAGTCAATTGTGATCCTTCTTCCGGCTCCCTTTGAACTGTTGTCCTTTCGGTTTTTCTTTCTTTTTTCTGCTGGCGATGCTGTTTCCTCCCTCCTCTTCGTCCTCCAGATTTTGGTCTCGGTCTACATGAATGAAGGTTAGACAGGTTATATGAAAAAACAGGTGTTTTAGTTTTTTTATGAGAGTAGTATTTGTAACGACCTCCTCTTGCCATTTATTTTGTCCTTCTCTCTGCCAGTTGTACACCAGTCCTACACGGTAATCCTCCGTGTCCCGTGCCCATTTCTGTCGTTTTGTTTCCTCTGTATCTTTTCTCTGTTTGTCTAACTTAATCTTTATCGATTCCTTGAACTTTGAAAATTCTTCATCTTTCAAAACACCCAAAAGTTCATTTTCTATATCTTTGATGTTGTCCTTAATCTTGATTGTTTCTAATTGTATATGCTCCATGTTTAATAGCATCACCTCCATTGCATACTTGTTTGATAAAGCAATAAACTTGGCACAAAAATCATTATCCTCTAAAAATAGCGTTGGATTTATATTAGACCTTAAACCCCGAGGAATTTTCTTATTTTTATAATACTGACCAAGCATGACTAGGTGCATTTCTAAAGACAATAATTTCTTAGAGTCATTTTCATACTTGCATTTCAAAGAAATTGTTGAGGGTATACTCAAAAAATCTGTGTTTCCTTCAGCTCCTTTCAGAATCCGGCTCTCATCGTCTTCTGTGTAAAAGCCTTTGCCTGGTTCCATATTGAAGAAGCGCTCAATCTCATATAGATATATATAACACAATGAAAAGGTTATGAGCAGCGTTCCTTTTACAGCAGATATGCTGGGTGCTTTTCAGTCTCTGTGATGGGGATCAACCATCACCTTCATCAATACTTGCAAAAAATGAGGCTGCAGCACACACAATTTGGAGTGTTTTCTTTGCCTTTATTGGCATATAGGCATAGTGAGGCGACGTTTCGGTCCTCAGACCTTCTTCCAGCAGTCACTTAGGGCAAATGCTGGGAATTTTATACATTCTCCAACATCAATTATTATTATTCAATTTACAGTGCTATTAGTGTTTCTTTGTACATAAACAGTTTCCCTTTATAATGGGATTAACACAGTAGTTTATATACCTACATATATGGTTACTTGTCTCATTAAAACGATAAAATTCTCTCTACTTACAGTTATATTTTCCACATAGATCAGTTGCAGCTCAGGTGCCCGCTTGATTGTTATTAATTATTAGATAATTATAGCAACATATGTTGCTCGCCATGTGCAGTCCTTCCCTGACCGCGCGCCGCCATTACGGCGTTGTTTACCAACTACTGCGCCTGCGCATGTGTGTTACGCTTCCCTAGTTACACCTCATTGCCGGAAGCGATTCCATCGCCATCTTGGAGATCTCGCGCATGCGCTGTGGCATCCAGCGTTTGTTTGTGCGCGTCTTTAGACATTCCCTTCCTGTGTTCGCATATTTCATCAAAGTATTGTCAAATCACATTATAAAGTTAATAAAATTAATTCATATGTATGCTATGTGCCAAATATATATTATAAGTGTCATTATTTGATAAAATTCTACCTCTAACTCTAAAATTTAATTTAAAGTGACAGTGCATTTCTATGATGTGGATTGTTATTTTTTATTTTTTATTTTTTATTGCTATGCATCCTAATCTTTTGCCTCACAAATTCATGTCTCTATCATATCCGTATCCCATATCTATCACTCATGTATCTATGTCTCAGTGTATCTATCATCTATATCTATATACCTCTCAATCATTTATGTATTTTATTTGTATCTATCATTTATATATATATATATATAAACATTGTGCCACTTCTTGCGCTCATTAAAGCCTATTTTTTGCATTGAACTTTATGTGCTGCCTGGATTTCTGCTCTCTCTCTCTCTCTCTATTATATATATATATATATATATATATATATATAGAGAGAGAGAGAGAGAGAGAGAGAGAGAGAGAGCAGAAATCCAGGCAGCACACAAAGTTCAATGCAAAAAATAGGCTTTAATGAGCGCAAGCAGTGGCACAATGTTTCTGTGCTGGGAAGTGCACCTTTCTCAAGTACACAGTGTTCAACAAAGTGTGGGTTTATAACATGTTCAGGTGAATATTCCAATTAACAATCATTACATCAATTACAATAAAAGCAATGCATCATATATAGTACATCATTGTAATTTCCATCTCATAAAGTGCATCAAAAACTTTTCCAAAGTGCTATAGTGCAGGAGTCATATATAATGTACTTCCATCTGCTTAAAATCCATAATTACGTCCAATAGGTGATTCATAACACCTGTGAATAGATAATAAATGCATTTAAAATCATCATATCATGTAAGCACCTGACAGCCACTCTCATAGCCCAATCACGGCTTTTCCGGGTCAGCTAGTGCGCAGGTGCAGTATTACAGCATCTAATTCGTCCAAGATTCGCGCATGCGCATTAGCGATTTGCACCGCCGCCATATTGGAATAGGGCAACTGTGCCAGCAGTGCTCTACATACATAGATAACCAAGTAAACTTTACTGCTATGTTATTTAACATGGCGGTACCATCAGGGAGCCTTTTATAGTTACATGTTCAGTTAGTTTTAGCAAAAACAAGAACAATTCCCAACAAAGACTCCCTAATGGAATTATTAGGTGTATGTCCCTCAATGGGTTAAGCAGCTCCAGTCACGTGACCAAGCAACTCCATTATAGTGTAAAGAATATTCCACTCAATGAAAATACATATAAGGCCAGTTTGTTATAATTAGCTAAGCCCAATCACGCCTCTTAAGGCTTTACTATAGAAATATTAGCACCTAGATTTCATCTTTTATAGGGAGTATTTCCAAAACAAGAGCAACGTTGGAAATGATTTGTGGGACTGCAGGGACAGGTATTCAGAGGCTTGGGGGTGATTATGAGGGGTCAGGATCCCTTTAAATTCATTTTTTATCTATTCACAGGTGTTATGAATCACCTATTAGACATAATTATGGATTTTAAGCTCATGGAAGTACATTATATATGATTTCTGCACTATAGCACTTCAGAAAAGTTTTTGATGCACTTTATGAGATGGAAATTACAATGATGCATTGCTTTTATTGTAATTGATGTAATGATTAATTGGAATATTCATCTGAACATGTTATAAACCCACACTTTGTTGAACACTGTGTACTTGAGAAAGGTGCACTTCCCAGCACAGAAACATTGTGCCACTGCTTGGGCTCATTAAAGCCTATTTTGTACATTGAACTTTGTATGCTGTCTGGATTTCTGCTCTCTGGATCCCTCTCACAGCTGGACACTGTGATTTTCAGGAACTTTGCACCAAATCTGCTAAGTATATCTGTGCTCTTCTGTGTTTTTCTGTTTTGTTATCTATCTACAGTGTTGGCCAAAAGTATTGACACCCCTGCAATTCTGTCAGATAATACTCAGTTTCTTCCTGAAAATGATTGCAATCACAAATTCTTTGGTATTATCATCTTCATTTAATTTGTCTTAAATGAAAAAAAAAAAGAGAATGAAGCAAAAAGCAAAACATTGATCATTTCACACAAAACTCCAAAAATGGGCCAGACAAAAGTATTGGCACCTTCAGCCTAATACTTGGTTGCACAACCTTTAGCCAAAATAACTGCGATCAACTGCTTCCAGTAACCATCAATGAATTTCTTAGGGCGGCTTCAGACTGCGGCAGCGTCCGGTCCGGGGCTGTCAGAAGTGACAGCCTGGAGCGGAGTTTTCCTCCATAGAATCCTGTCGGGCTGCACGGAGCTGGATCCCGGCGGGTGGTAATTAGCTGCTATCCGGCTGCTGTGTAGCCGGATGAATCGTGCAGAAGTGGGGATTTTCTGCCGATTCCAAAAACGTTGCATGCACCGGTTTTGGAATCGGCAGAAAATCCCCACTTCTGCACGATTCATCCGGCGACACAGCAGCCGGATAGCAGCTAATTACCACCCGCCGGGATCCAGCTCCGTGCAGCCCGACAGGATTCTATGGAGGAAAACTCCGGTCCAGCTGTCACTTCTGACAGCCCCGGACCGGACGCTGCCGCAGTCTGAAGCCAGCCTAACAAAGCTCTGTGGAATTTTAGACCATTCTTCTTTGGCAAACTGCTCCAGGTCCCTGATATTTGAAGGGTGCCTTCTCCAAACTGCCATTTTTAGATCTCGCCACAAGTGTTCTATGGGATTCAGGTCTGGACTCATTGCTGGCCACCTTAGAAGTCTCCAGTGCTTTCTCTCAAACCATTTTCTAGTGCTTTTTGAAGTGTGTTTTGGGTCGTTGTCCTGCTGGAAGACCCATGACCTCTGAGGGAGACCCAGCTTTCCCACACTGGGCCCAACAAGCAGTCCAGTGCCAGAGGCAGCAAAGCAACCCCAAAACATCAGGGAACCTCCGCCATGTTTGACTCTAGGGGACAAGAAAGAGGAAAGTGTACCCCTGTAGAGCTAAGCACAACCAAAATATTTAAGTATGCAAGTGAAATTTTAATTATAAGGTGTGACGGCAAAAAGAGGCAAAACAAACAAACATGATTACCATGTTTGTTTTGGCTCTTTTTGCCATCACACCTTATAATTAAATAAAATTTCACTTGCATACTTAAATATTTTGGTTGTGATTAGCTCTACAGGGTTACACTTTCCTCCTTCTTGTCCCCCTCTAACATACACTTGTGCTGATGCACCCACCTTACCTGGGCCAGACAGCTGCAACCCTGATCCTTGTTTTATGTTTGACTGTAGGGGCCGTGTTCTTTTCTTTGAATGCCTCTTTTTTTCTCCTGTAAATTTTATGTTGATGCCTTTGCCCAAAAAGAGAGAACATTCTTCCAAATCGTTTTAGGTTTTCTCAGGTAAGTTTTGGCAAACTCCAGCCTGGCTTTTTTATGTGTCGGGGTAAGAAGTGGGGTCTTCCTGGTTCTCCTACCATACTGTCCCTTTTCATTCAGACGCCGACGGATAGTACGGATTGACACTGTTGTCCCCTCGGACTGCAGGGCAGCTTGAACTTGTTTGGATGTTAGTCGAGGTTCTTTATCCACCATCTGCACAATCTTGCGTTGAAATCTCTCATCAATTATTCTTTTCCGTCCACATCTAGGGAGGTTAGCCACAGTGCCATGGGCTTTAAATTTCTTGATGACACTGCGCACGGTAGACACAGGAACATTCAGGTCTTTGGAGATGGACTTGTAGCCTTGAGATTGCTCATGCTTCTTCACAATTTGGTTTCTCAAGTCCTCAGACAGTTCTTTGGTATTCTTTCTTTTCTCCATGCTCAATGTGGTACACACAAGGACACAGGACAGAGGTTGAGTCAACTTTAATCCATGTCAACTGGCTGCAAGTGTGATTTAGTTATTGCCAACACCTGTTAGGTGCCACAGGTAAGTTACAGGTGCTGTTAATTACACAAATTAGAGAAGCATCACATGATTTTTCTAACAGTGTCAATACTTTTGTCCACCCCCTTTTTTATGTTTGGTGTGGAATTATATCCAATTTGGCTTTAAGACAATTCTTTTTGTGTTTTTTTCATTGAAGAAAAAATAAATGAAGATAATAATACCAAAGAATTTGTGATTGCAATCATTTTCAGGAAGAAACTGAGTATTATCTGACAGAATTGCAGGGGTGTCAATACTTTTGCAAACACTGTATCTATCTATCTATCTATCTATCTATCTATCTATGGCGGCCGTCACACGCTTCAATCTTGTGAGCGATATTGTTAGCGATCACATGCACGCTCGTTCGCTAACAATATCGTTCACATCGCTGGTGAGCTGTCACACAGGCAGACTCACCAGCGATGTGGAGCAGCGAGATCGCTGGTAACTATGGTACACATCGGGTTACTAGGCGCCGCGTGGCGCTTAGTAACCCGACGTTTACCTTAGTTACCATCTCCCAGCATAGGCTCTGCCGCTGGGAGATCGTTCATCGCCGTGTCACACACCACGATGATGCAGATTGATCAAGCGATTATCCCTTGATTTGAGCTCTGGCTCACAAATCTGCGATCAAACAATCAAGCGATTTTACATTGTAAAATCGCTTGATTACACGCAGCGACGCACAAGCGATATCGCTTAAGCGATCAAAAAGCAGATGGCTTCAGCAAGATCGATCAAGAAATTGATGCGTGTGACGGCCGCCTATGGAATAGAAAAAAGGAATCAGCACAAACTTGAGTAATATAAGGGATAGGGCAGTTGTGGGGTTTTCTCTGGGTCTCCTTTGTGCCCGTTTGATTGTTCAGTATGGTTTCTCTGCGTAATAAATCTATTCTACTAAGATATTATTAAATACCATATACATAATTATAGTGAAATATTGCACATTTTCTGTGCTTTGGGCAGATTTCTGCCATTTGCAAGCTTCCAAGATGGCGGCACCGTAACTAGTGCAGACTCACGTGCATGTGTGATGATGTCATTGATAATGTGTATTCTGGGACATGCTCAGTGTGACTTGGAAGATGCCGATAACAGCGTTCATACAGTATGATATGGAGTGGGCTATTCCAAGTGTTTCAGTATGGTAATCTTTACAATTTATTCACATAGGTGTTGTACATTACTAATTACCAACAATTATACTGTATTGATGAAATACGATTACCGGTATATCACTTTTTACAATTAGCACTATTATGGCACTTTATATGATTCAGCACTATGAGGCACTTTTATAATTCTGTAATTGTTCTGTTAAGAGGAACTTTTTATATTAATGTACTGATTGATTAGTGTGATTATTCTGTATAAAAAAAGCACTAATTATACACTGCACTGTGCTTGACAAAGACCATTTTGGTTGAAATGTTGTGCCACTGAGGACAGGATTAAACTTGTCCACATCACCTTGAATTGGAGTGCTGCCTCTTTTGGGGAATCTATCTATTCTATCTATCTATCTATCTATCTATCTATCATCTATCTATCTATCTATCTACAGTTGAAACCAGAAGTTTATATACACTATATAAAAAGATACATATTAATGTTTTTTTCACTATCTGACATGAAATCAGAATAAACCTTTCTCATTTTAAATGAATTAGGATTACCATAATTGCCAAATGTCAGAATAATGAGAGAGAAGCATGTTTTAAAGGTATTTTTATTATTTTCTGCAAAATCAAAAGTTTACATTAGTATTTGGTACTAGTGATGAGCGAGTACGCTTGTGACTACTCGGTACTCGCACGAGTATCACTGTACTCGGGCTACTCGGCGAGTACCGAGTAATCTCGCGATACTCGTGCTGTACTCGGGGTCCTCATCCCTGCATATTGGCGCTCTTTAGAGAGCCAGCCCACATACAGGGATTGGCTGGCAGTCACTGCAATGCCACAGCCATGTTAGTTGTGGCATTGCAGTGATTGGCCGTCCCGCACAGCGTGACCGAGCCTTTATAAGACCCAGCCACGATGTGCTCTGCACACAGCCATCCAGACAGTCAGTGTAGGGAGAGTGTCTGCTGCTGCTTAGGGACAGATTTGCGGCCCTCATAGGTAGATCCGGAGCAGGGCTGCAAACTGCTGCTGACCACAACAGTCCTTCTCAGGACTAATCTAGGAGGTTATAGGTAGGGTGATCCAGATCGGAGTCCAAGCTTTCCAGTGACCAGAACAGTCCTCAGGAGACTGTTGGAGCTGACTAGCTGTATACAGGCAGGGTCTAATATCCATATCCAGCTTTCCTGTGACCAGAACAGTCACCAGACTGTAGTACTTGACTAGCTCTATACAGTCAGGGTCTAATATCCAGCTTTCCTGTGACCAGAACAGTCACCAGACTGTAGTACTTGACTAGCTTTATACAGGCAGGCTTTAATATCCAGCTTTCCTGTGACCAGAACAGTCACCAGACTGTTGTACTTGACTAGCTCTATACAGGCAGGGTCTAATATCCAGCTTTCCTGTGACCAGAACAGTCACCAGACTGTAGTACTTGACTAGCTCTATACAGGCATGCTCTAATATCCAGCTTTCCTGTGACCAGAACAGTCACCAGACTGTTGTACTTGACTAGATCTATACAGGCAGGCTCTAATATCCAGCTTTCCTGTGACCAGAACAGTCACCAGACTGTAGTACTTGACTAGCTCTATACAGGCAGGCTCTAATATCCAGCTTTCCTGTGACCAGAACAGTCACCAGACTGTAGTACTTGACTAACTCTAGACAGGCAGGCTCTAATATCCAGCTTTCCTGTGACCAGAACAGTCACCAGACTGTAGTACTTGACTAGCTGTATACAGGCAGGGTCTAATATCCAGCTTCCTGTGACTAGAACAGTCACCAGACTGTTGTAGCTGTATACAGGAAAAATGCACAAGGCCGTTGACAAGGGACAAGGAAGTGGACGTGATGGTGGTGCAGGCAGAGGCCGAGGTCGTGTGCAAGCACTAATTTCGCAACAACAAAGTGGCACATCTACTCGCTCGCACGTCCTGTCCAAAATTCTTGGGGCCCGCAGCAGTACGCCGCTCTTGAACCAAGACCAGTGTCAACAAGTTGTTACTTGGATAGCGGATAATGCTTCAAGTCAGATTGGCAGCTCCACAAACACCCTGTCTTCCACACGGTCAAGTGTCAGTAGCCGTGATACTGCACCACACATTTCCCAACCTGATCCTCCTTCCTACCACCAGGCCGAGTACACGTCCACGGACATTACTGATTCTACACTAGGACATTCGGAAGAGCTGTTCACGTATCCATTCGCAGAATCTGGCCTCTCGCCAGCTCCTGTTGAAGTGGGTGATGAGATGGAATGTACAGATGCCCAAATATTTGAGCAGCCACGTTCTCACAAAGGGAACGTTGGCAACGTGTCTCAACAAGGGGTGGACGATGATGAGACACAAATGCCAGGAAGTCAGGAGGAGGATCAGGGTGCGGAAGAGGAAGACGACGTGGTGGATGATCCAGTAGCTGACCCAACCTGGCAGGAGGATATGCAGAGCGAGGACAGCAGTGCACAGGGGGAGGGAGGCGTAGCTTCCCAACAGGCAGTAAGAAGCAGGGTCGTGTCCGCAGGCAGAAGGCAGGCAACCGTTCCCCGGAACAACAACACGACACAAGGTGCCTGTGCAAATGTTAGGTCTTCCCGAGTCTGGCAGTTTTTTAAGTTGGCTCCAGATGACTCTAAAAAGGTCATTTGCAACACCTGCCATGCCAGCATCAGTAGGGGTATGAAAACTAGCAGCCTGACCACCACCAGCATGATCAGGCACATGTACTTCCTACAAAGTCGGGTGCTTGGCTGACAACAGAGTCGAGGAGCGGTGTTTGCTGATGTCAATGCTACGTCTTCGAGTGTTGTGCGTGCGAGCCAATCACCTGTCCATGCTGGCCGCGAACAAGCCTCTGGCCCTGCACCTGACGTTGGCCACGCACAAATAACACCACCATCAAGCACGCCTTGTCCCAACGCAGCGTTCAATTATCCATTCAGCAAAACTTTGAACGCAGGCGCAAATACGCTGCCAACGCCCCACATGCCACAGTCCTAAATTATCACATTTCGCGACTGCTTGCGCTAGAAATGTTACCTTTCCGGCTGGTGGAGATGGAAGCATTCCGCGACCTGATGGTGGCTGCTGTCCCACGTTACTCGGTCCCCAGCCGCCACTATTTCTCCAGATGTGCCGTCCCCGCATTGCATAACCATGTGTCACAAAGCATCACACGTGCCCTGAACAACGCTGTTTCAGCCAAAGTCCACCTAACCACAGACACGTGGACAAGTGCTTGTGGGCAAGGCCGCTACATCTCCTTGACGGCACACTGGGTAAATATTGTGGAAGCTGGGACCCAGTCTGAGCGAGAGACGGAACACGTCCTTCCTACACCAAGGATTGCAGGCCCTACCTCAGTCAGGGTTTCACCCACACTCTACAGCTCCGGAATGTCATGCTCCTCAGCCTCCTCCTCCTCCTGCGCATCCTCAGCGACTTTACCCTCCACACCAGTCCCAAGCTGGAAGCACTGCAGCACTGCCTCTGCGAAGCGGCAACAGGCTGTGCTGAAGCTAATATGCATAGGTGACAAACCCCACAATGCAGAAGAGGTGTGGACAGCTCTGAAACAGCAGTCAGATCACTGGCTCAGCGCCGCTGCTCCAATGAGTATCAAAAAACATTGGAGTGCTTTGAAACAAGATATCTTTCAGCTTTCAGCGCCGTTTGCGTCTTCCGGCCCACAGACTGGTGTATGATGTCCTCACGCGTTGGAATTCAACTCTGCACATGTTGATCAGGATATGTGAGCAGAAGAGGGCAGTTGTTGACTACCTGCATCACCTAAGCCGTCGGGAAATGAGTCAAACTCCACACATAACACCTAAGTAGTGGAGATGGATGTCTGACCTATGTACCGTCCTCCAAAACTTTGAGGACTCCACCAAGATGGTGAGCAGCGATGACTCCATTATTAGCGTCACCATACTGCTACTCTGCCTTCTAAAACGGTCTCTGCTGAAAAACAAAGAGGATGCTTTGCAGGCGGAGCGCGATGACTTGGAGCGAGAAACAGTAGTGGGTGTGGGTGATAACACACAGCCCAGCCTCATCTCATCACAACGTGCAGTGGAGGACTATGACGAGGAGGAGGAGGATGAAGACATGGAGCAACTCTCTGGCCAAATTGAGGATATGACATGCACACCAGTCATACCCTCGCTTGAGCGTGGCTGGCCAGAGGACAGGTGAGATGAGGAGGAGGAGGAGGACAGCATGTTCAGTCATCGTGTTGGTCAGGATACTGAAGTGATGGCTGTTAAGAGTCTGGCGCACATGGCTGACTTTATGGTAAGCTGCCTGGCTCGTGACCCTCGCGTTCAGAACATCTTGTCCGACAATCAGTACTGGTTGGCAACACTCTTAGACCCACGCTACAAGAACTTTATGTCTCTCATTCCTGAAGCGGAGAGGTCAGCCAAAATGCAGCAGTTCCAGAAGGCCATAGTCACGGAAGTAGGCAAAGCATTCCCATCACAAAACGCTAGCGGCATAGGTCAGGAATCGGTGGAGAACCAAGGCGTACGGCCGAGAGGGGCACAAGTCCAATCCGCCAGAGGTAGGGGAACAGTCTTTACGATGTGAGACAGTTTTCTCAGCATTTCTTGTGGCACTACCCCACACCTCAGGGGCTGTGGTACGTGAGGGGCTAAGTTTGGCCAGATGCTGAAGGAGTACCTTGCAGATCGAACAACTGTACTGCGACATTCCTCTGTGCCTTACAATTATTGGGTCTCCAAGCTGGACACGTGGCATGAATTGGCTTTCTACGCCTCGGAAGTCCTGGCCTGCCCTGCCGCTAGCGTTTTGTCAGAGCGTGTTTTCAGTGCCGCAGGTGGAATCATTACTGATAAACGCACCCGCCTGTCAACTGAAAATGCTGACAGGCTGACTCTGACCAAGATGAGCAAGGGTTGGATTGGGCCAGACTTCACCACACCACCAACAAATGACAGCGGAATTTAAATTTTGTTATGGGAATTTGCCATGTACCTCCACTCACCCATGGGTACACACTTCTGGACTTTGGCTAATCGCTGGACTGCTCCTCCTTCTCCTCATGTGCCACCATGATGACCGTTACAATAGTTAGGCTGTTGTTTCAGGTATACCCCCAGTTGTAAATTTTTTCGCCCATTCTTTTAGAATGGGCATTACAACGACAGGAGACCCGCTCCTTTTCAATGGGAAAAATGTTTTGAGGCCCTCATGCATGTCTCTATCCAGGGACAATGTGGAGCCTCCCAATTTTTGGCTGCCCTGCCAAAGGGCTATACTACAATACACCCACTTCAGGTTTACAGGCCCTCCTGCACGTCTCTATCCAGGGACAATGTGGAGCCTCCCAATTTTTGGCTGCCCTGCCAAAGGGCTATACTACAATATACCCACTTCAGGTTTACAGGCCCTCCTGCACGTCTGTATGCATGGGTCATTGTTGAACCTCCCAAGTTTTGGCTGCCCTGCCAAAGGGTTATACTACAATACACCCACTCCAGGTTTACAGGCCCTCATGCATGTCTGTATGCATGGGTCATTGTTGAACCTCCTAAGTTTTGGCTGCCCTGCCAAAGGGCTATACTACTATACACCCACTCCAGCCCTCATGCATGTCTGTATGCATGGGTCATTGTTGAACCTCCCAATTTTTAGCTGCCCTTCCAGAGGGCACTTCAGGTTTACAGGCCCTACTGCACGTCTCTATCCAGGGACAATGTGGAGCCTCCCAATTTTTGGCTGCCCTGCCAAAGGGTTATACTACAATACACCCACTTCAGGTTTACAGGCCCTCCTGCACGTCTCTATCCAGGGACAATGTGGAGCCTCCCAATTTTTGGCTGCCCTGCCAAAGGGCTATACTACAATACACCCACTTCAGGTTTACAGGCCCTCCTGCACGTCTCTATCCAGGGACAATGTGGAGTCTCCCAATTTTTGGCTGCCCTGCCAAAGGGCTATACTACAGTACACCCACTTCAGGTTTACAGGCCCTCCTGCACGTCTCTATCCAGGGACAATGTGGAGCTTCCCAATTTTTGGCTGCCCTGCCAAAGGGCTATACTACAATACACCCACTTCAGGTTTACAGGCCCTCATGCATGTCTGTATGCATGGGTCATTGTTGAACCTCCCAAGTTTTGGATGCCCTGCCAAAGGGCTATACTACAATACACCCACTCCAGGTTTACAGGCCCTCATGCATGTCTGTATGCATGGGTCATTGTTGAATCTCCCAATTTTTAGCTGCCCTTCCAGAGGGCTATACTACAATACACCCACTTCAGGTTTACAGGCCCTGATGCACGTCTCTATCCAGGGACAATGTGAAGCCTCCCAATTTTTGGCTGCCCTGCCAAAGGGTTATACTACAATTCACCCTCTTCAGGTTTACAGGCCCTCCTGCACGTCTCTATCCAGGGACAATGTGGAGCCTCCCAATTTTTGGCTGCCCTGCCAAAGGGCTATACTACAATACACCCACTTCCTTGCAATGGGCACTTCAGGTTTACAGGCCCTCATGCACGTCTCTATCCAGGGGCATTGTTGAACCTTCCAATTTTGGACTGCCCTGGCAAAGGAAAATACTACAATAGACCCACTTCCTCAAAATGGGCACATTATGTCAAGACAGGGCTTCATGTACGTCTCTTCTCAGGGTCATCGGAGTTCCGCACAATGTTTTCACGTAAAATCTTTCATGTAATCACAAAAAGTAACATACACCAGCTGTATCTCACAATTGGGTATGTGCCCTTAACATTTCCACCCTGAATATTCATTTTGGTGTCATTTTGGAAGGTTTTCTGGTGACTCCGTAAAATTGGCATGAAACTCGGACAACGTTGTTCACAGCTGTGACCTTTGAGTGAGAAATGCTTACAGGGGTCTTCCCCATGGTGTTACCATGTTATTTGAGCACTCTTCTGAGACTTTTGTGACATTTTTAGGGTTTCTACATGCTGCCGGCAGTCATTTCATAAAAATACTCGGGTCTCCCATAGCATAACATTGGGCTCGGTGCTCGGGCCGAGTACACGAGTATCTTGGGATGCTCGGCCCGAGCTTCGAGCACCCAAGCATTTTAGTACTCGCTCATCACTATTTGGTACGATTGCCCTATAATCTGTATGACTGTATGACTTGGGTCAAACATTTTGGATATTCTTCCACAAGCTTCTCACAATAGTTGGAAGCAATTTGGGCCTATGCCTCTTGACAGAACTGGTGTAACTCAACCATGTTTGTAGGTCGCCTTTCTCACCCCTGCCATTTCAGCTTTGCTAATAAATTTTCAATAGGGGTTAGATCAGGGATTGGTGATGGCTACTCCAAAACATTGACTTTATTATCCTTAAGCCACTTTGTAACCAGTTTGGCAGTATGCTTTGAGTCGTTGTCCATTTGGAAGACCCATTTCAACCCACGTTTTAATTTTCTGGCTGATATCTTAAGATGTGGCTTCAGTATTGCCACATAATCTTTCCTCATGATGCCATGTATTTTGAGAAAGGCACCTGTCCCTTCTGCAGCAAAAAAAAGCCCTACAAAATGATGCTGCCACTTCTGTGTTTCACAGTTGGGATGGTGTTGTTAGGCTTAAAGCTTCTCCCTTTTTCCTCCAAATGTAACGATGGTCATTGTGGCCAAACAGTTCAATTTTAGTTTCATCAGATCACAGAACATCTCTCCAAAAGTTAGGTCTTTGTTCCTGTTTGCACTTGTAAAAAATAATCCGGCCCTCTTTATGTTTCTTTTGGCTTAATGGCTTCTTCCTGGCAGAATGGCCTTTCAGCCCATGTTCTTACAGTACTCTGTGTTCTTACAGTACACTGTGGATAATGACACAATCTTACCAGCTTCTGCCATCATCTTCACAAGGTCTTTTGCTTTTGTTCTTGAGTTGATATGCACATGTCAGACCAAAGCACGTTCATCTCTGGTACACAGGACCCATCTCCTTCCTTAAGGCTGGCTTCACATTTGCGTATGGGAAGGCAGCGTATTGCTGCGTTCCCATACGCAGTCAAACGCATGCGCACTGCGTTCCTATGTTTAACATAGGAACGCATGGTGCCTGCGTTTGCTGCGTTCGGGTGCGGATGCGGACGATATCTGCTGCTTCCGGTGTCCAGCATCCGCACCCGGGACGCAGCCAGTTGGGTTTTTTTGTGCGTTTGGGGACCTTGGACAATCAGCAAGCATCCCCAAGCGTACAAAAAATGCATTGTCTTCAATGGGTCCGCAGTGTCCTCTGCATGACACCGCAGGAGAACGCTGCGGACCCATTGAAAAATCTCCCGGTGGCCGCCGGTGATGTCACAGGAGCTCACCGACGGCCACCGGGAGATCAGCTGAGGCTCTGCTGTCCTCCTTCTCCCCGCCGCCTGTAATCTCCTAGCGATGTCGGCGGGGAGAACAGCTGATCTGAGAGCTGTTTGAATCTTCCCGCGCCGACATCTCCTCTCAGTGTCGGCGCGGGAAGATTCAAACAGCTCTCACATCAGCTGTTCTCCCCGCCGACATGTCCCGGAGCTTACCGGCGGCCGGGGGGGGCGGAGATCTCCGGCGCTGATCTCCGCCCCCGGCCCGCCCCCGGACAGCGCCGATTGGCTGCCGGGCTCCCTAGTGATGTGTCCGCAGGCGGACATTATCCGCTGCGGACACATCAAAGTGTCCCTGCTTTTGACAGCGTTTGTGTCTGCATGCCATCAGCATGCAGACACAAACGCTAATGTGAAGCCAGCCTTAGTGGTATGATGGTTGGACATTCACATCTTGTTTGGACTTGCGATACCACTTTGAGGTATCTGGAAATGGATGAACCAGACTTGTGCAAGTTCACAATTATCTTCCTGATATCTTGGCTGAATTTTAGTCTTTCCTATGATGCTACACAAAGAAGCAGTGTGATTCAGGTGTGCATTAAAATACATTCACAAGTGTGTCTCTAATGAACTCACATGTTCCCAATAAAACTATCTGAAGCTTTCAAACACATAACATGATATGGGCTGTCCTAAATTGTATAAAGGCATAGTAATCTTAGTGTATGTAAACTTTTGACTTTGCAGAAAGCAATAAACTTTTATTTTATTTTTATACCTTAAAACATTTTCTCTCTTAATATTCTGGCATTTGGTAAACAAAAAAAATTATGGTAATCCTAATTACCTAAAACAGGAAAGATTTACTCTGACTTCATGTCAGATAGTGATAATAACATGCAAATGTATGTGTTTTATATAGTGTATGTAAACGTCTGGTTTCAACTGCATCCATGTATAGTCATTCTCATCGATTGTGTCATGGCATGAGAGGAAGTTATTTTATTATTTTATTCAATACATTTTGTATCAAGCTCATTTAAAGACATGTTATGACTAAGGCTTGCACCTGAACCGAAACGTGTCAACATGTATCCAACCTTGCTGATATTATGATACCTGTTTTATACACTCAAGAAAGAAGGAAGCACTTATTGGATTTCATGTGGTCTGACATCTACTTTTCTCTGGATATTGTACCAGCCCAGCCGACGGGCAGTGAGTCAAGAACTGGATTCTGCTTTGGATTGTCCTGGAATATTCATATGGTGAGCAGAACACACTCCTTTATCCCATGAAATGCGAGCTTCACACAGAGACAATGACTCCAATTCACGAACATGATTTTGTAAATCGGGAGATGTGTTTGATGTAGTGTCAGATCTAGAAACCAACTGGCTTGTGGTGTTATTTGAAAAGTCCGTAGTGTCAAAAGAAGGAAAGGATCAGTACACTACCAGAAACAAAATACGGTAGTTATAAAAAATAAATATACATGTATTTGAATAAAAGGAACAAGGAAGCAGGAAAACTTGGTAAGAAAAAATAGATTTCCAGCTCAGCCTTATGTAGTCTCTGTCCTCTGTTGAGGAATTCAATGAGGAATGAATGGATCCAGCTTCCAGAAAAGTGAGTTTCTTTAAAGCTTCATTTTATTGGAAAAATAATTTAAAAGAAAAACTTAGTGCATCACATGAGATATCTCATTGTTCATGAGGGGTACTGTATAGATATAATAGCAAGACGTCTTTTGAATGACTAGCATTCTTAGACTAGGTTAAAGAGAAAACTCACTCTGGGTTGGATTCTAATGTTGACGTAATATGAGCAAACTTAAACATGTGGAAGCATAACTCATAATACCTACTATGCAAAATATCTCAAATTAGAGATGTTATGAGACATATTACCGATAAGTGAAACATTAAAACCAACTATGTAAAAACAGACACATATGAAATAGATACAAATGCAAGGAGCAAAGTGCAGAAATATATTAAAATGATAACAATGGACATTATTATAAAAATGCCTTGATAGTACAACACAGTTCCTGTTCTCAAATTTAAACCCGTGAGTAATTGTGTTTTTCAAGAAAAGATCTAAAAGGTTTTTCTTTCATGCAGGGATCTCATGTGGTCCCCACCTCACTATGTAAAGGGACATGTACAATAGCATATAGTGAGATGTTGTTAGCGCTTCTGTTATGACAATTGATCATACGTCTAGAGACATTGTAAATGTTACAGTAAGGCTGGGGTCACACATAGAAATCCGTTTTTGGAAGAGATTTCCATGACCAATCCGTTTTTTTGGGGGTACTTTTTGAGCCTCCTGGGCCCCTGAACATTTTTGGACTTAGGCTGGGGTTACACATGAGCCCTTGGTCCGTTTTTGGCTTCATTTTTGTTAATTTTTTTTTCTAAGTCCAAAAACTGACAGAAAACGGATTGGATGTAATAAACACCTTGTCCGTTTTTTTCTGGACCTCAAAACCTTGCTCTGTCCGTTTTTGAGCCCAAAACGCTGGTAGCAACGTTTTTGGCATCAGTTAAAAAACGCATGCGTTTTTTTAACATGGGGCCCTATGGGAAACGCATGCGTTAACGCATGGCATATATAGCCACTTGCATTAACGCATGCGTTAACGCACAATAGTTTTTAAGGAAAAATAATGAAAAAATGACTAAGTCCAAATACGTTCAGGGGTGTAGGAGGCTCAAAAAGCACCCAAAAAAAACCGGATTGGTAATGAAAATCACTTCCAATAACTGACTTCTATGTGTAACCCCAGCCTTAGTCATTTTTTGACCAAAATTCTCAAAAAAACGGATCCGCTTTTTAAGGCACCCCAAAAAAACGGATCCGTTTTTCCATAGGGCCCATGTTAAAAATTATTATTTTTTTTTTTTTAAACGGACCCCAAAAACGTTGCTAGCTCAAAAACGGACATAGCAATGTTTTTAAGTGCAGAAAAAAAACGGACAGGGTGTTTATTACATCCAATCCGTTTTTCTATCAGTTTTTGGACTTAGAAAAAAAAAATGCCAAAAATGAAGCCAAAAACGGACCAAGGGCTTATGTGTGACCCTAGCCTTAGTGAGTTCAACAATATCATAAATGTGTTCTCTTAGGCTGCCTTCAGACTGCGGCAGCGTCCGGTCCGGGGCTGTCAGAAGTGACAGCCTGGACCGGAGTTTTCCTCCATAGAATCCTGTCGGGCTGCACGGAGCTGGATCCCAGCGGGTGTTAATTAGCTGCTATCCGGCTGCTGTGTCGCCGGATGAATCGTGCAGAAGTGGGGATTTGTCTGCCGACTCCAAAAACGTTGCATGCAACGTTTTTGGAATCGGCAGAAAATCCCCACTTCTGCACGATTCATCCGGCGACACAGCAGCCGGATAGCAGCTAATTAACACCCGCCGGGATCCAGCTCCGTGCAGCCCGACAGGATTCTATGGAGGAAAACTCCGCTCCAGGCTGTCACTTCTGACAGCCCCGGACCGGACGCTGCCGCAGTCTGAAGGCAGCCTTATTGTGCATTTTAATTTCCTGATAGTGGATCCAGTATATTTGACATCACATTCTTTGCGCTCAATGACATACACCACGTATGCAGTATTGCAGTTCATAAAAGTGTTAGTATGGTTGTGCTTGCTTAAAAATATTTCTTTTGAGAAAAAGTGCATGTCTTGTAAGGGAATTGGTCGCATTAGTAATAGCCACTAACTGAGAGCCATGTTTTTGAACCTATTGCCGCACCTGGGTTTTCATGCAAGCTTGGAGAAAGCAAATTGCCCAAGTTTACAACTTGCTAACTTCTCCAGTTTTTCATGGAGATTACTGGAGGTCAGTCTTGAATTCAAGTCCACAAGAGCCTAGTTTTTGCTCTCATAAACTTGCATTGTGAGGTTGTGACGTAGTTTCTGATATCCACGTCAGAAGTTGCCATCACAAAATAGGACCAAAGCAGCACTGGTAAAAGATGAAGACATCGGAGAGTGAGGCTAGGGTCACATTTATTAGTGAAATTGCGTTCAACGCATTCAGATCTGGATACAGTGAACGCAATTGGCTTCAGACAACCAGCAATCCGGGAACCGGATTGCTGAAGCCTCAATCTGGTAACCGGATTGCTCTGGATGTGTAATCCGGAGCAATCTGGTTACCGGATAGTTTGCTCATCCCTGTGGCAGCCGGATGTACATTAAGCCG
Organism: Allobates femoralis; assembly: GCA_033576535.1. Classification (NCBI taxonomy): domain Eukaryota; kingdom Metazoa; phylum Chordata; class Amphibia; order Anura; family Aromobatidae; genus Allobates; species Allobates femoralis. Next base: position 178,597,095 of record JARQOC010000006.1, on the reverse strand, counting down.
ACTCCTGTCAGCTCTGTACATTTTTATGAATGAAGCCGCAGCTCCCCTGTGAGCAGCGCTCATACTATATGTAATGTACGTATAGTATTTGCGCTGTCCAGGGTCCTGAAGGCTTATGCAGTAAATCTCTGGGCTGTGCACCGCCATAGATCTACTGTAAATGCCTGCAGGACCTCGGATAACGCACATACTATACGTACATTACGTATAGTATGAGCACTGCTCACAGGGGAGCTGCGGCTTCATTCATAAAAAAGATATTAACCTATTACATGCCAACCTAAGCAGGTAGCATGTCTCTAGGGGGTGGGCACCCCCTAGAGACAAGAAGGGCATAATTATTAGCATTAATAAATCTTTATCCCACAGTTAAGAACTTTGCTTATCCCAGCGGCAGCCGGGATAAGCAAAGTATATACTGTTACCTCATTGCTCAGAATTACACATCCTGAGCAATCCGGTTACCACATTGCAGGGCTCAGAACCGCTCCAAAAACTGCAGCCTGCATGATTTTTCATGCAGGCTGCAGAGCCGGAGGCGGTAAACGGATTGCTTGTAAAGCAATCCAGTTTTTACAATAGGCTCCTATGAGGAGCGTTTCCTGCTCCGGTTGTGAGCTTTTTAAAAGCACAAAACCGGATCAGGTTTTTAAAAAACAAAAACAGATGTGTGACCCTAGCCTGAGTATAAAAACCTGGCTAGGGGACTTAGGTTAAAAGCACCACTCCAGCGCTGAAAAATAAAGAAAAATGCTGGAGAGGTATTTTATGTCTTGTGTGTTACAACAATGTTACAATAACATTTCTTTAAATTGTTTTAGAGAACAATTCTCAACAATGAAGCTTATTCAACTTTTCAGTCTTCTACTATATGGACTTCTCCTGAATGCACATATTACTACAGATAATGGCAAATGTGAAGAAAGTACCAGTACATGTGCAGTTATATCATGTGGTACACAAAGCCATAGTGGATTGCCTGGAAGGGATGGAAGAGATGGCAAAGAAGGTATAAAAGGAGAAAAAGGAGAGCGAGGTAACTTATTAATATTACAGTATAATTCTACAATTCATTGTTCACAAAGATATTGGACCTCTGTTATGTGTTAATATTTCTACAAGTTGGTGAGGTGATTACCGTAGCTTTTAATTTCTGCTTAAAAAAGATTTATTGACAACACGATTTAGTTCAGTTTGGCAAGGCCTTTCTTTTAAGAGGTAGTGAGAAAGAGTTAACAAGCCTTAGGGTACGGACACACTGGCGTGAAACTTGGATGACTGCAATGCGACTAAAACTCGCATTGCAGTCAGACCAATGTTACTTAATGTCCAAGAGCACATTTTCGAATGTCGGTCATTTTTTTCTCATCCGATTCACGGATGACGAGTCAGTTGCAACATGGTGCGACAGTATGCAATTCATGGTGGAGATTCACCAATGCAAGTCTATGGGTCCGACAAAATGACGGACCACAGTCGGATCGTACTCAGACCCTCCGACTCAGATCCGATTTTTAATTGATACATTATCATTCTGTAGCTCAGACAACTCGAAAAAATGTTCCTGTAAATGATTATACAGTAATAGTTGCTGAGAAAAATAGCGGATTGCACTCGGATGTGATCTGAGAAAAATGTCGGACAGTCGCATCGCAGTTGGATGCAAAACGGACCAAAATTCGAACAACACTCGTACGACTCTCGGATACATCAGTCAGACCGAATATATACTCTCCAGTGTGTTTCCAGCCTTAGTTCACTTCTCCAGTTGGATTGAAACTGGTCAATGAAAGCTCTAGCTGTGATGTGCTATAGTTTTTAGGGCAGAAGTAGCTATATAAGGTAATATGAATATGGACATTGCTGTAAGTCCATCCATAGGATTTCACACCTTAAACTATTTATTTGTGCATGTTACTCTTACAAAGTCAAGTCCAGCATTACTTTTACATGGCTTGTCTGTTCCTCCATTACTGTGAAATCAGTGTTTTTATTAATATTAGGCTGTAGATCTGAAGCCTCTGACACTATGACTCTATTACACACTAAAAACTATATTTTGCAAAAATGTATTTGCTTTACCATTGCCATATTCTGAGAGATTTAACTTTTTTTGTCCAATGAATAATTCTAGGACTTATTTTTTTGCCATTTACTTTTTTACATATCACTTTATGATCACTTTTAATTCCCTTTTTTGTGTCAATATTTTGAAAAAAAATCCTCTTTTGCTATGTTTTATATATTTTTTACAGTATTCACCTTAAGGAATAACTAACAGGACAGTTTTATAGATTGGGTCATTCTGGATGTGGCAATACCAATTATGCTACGTTTCTTTGTATATTTTTGTTTAAGCACAAATGCTGCATTTTAAGTGGCGAAGTGAGTTTTTACAATTTTTCTGAGCTATTTTCTGTGTTTTTTTTTTTAATTTTCTACATATTTTGTTTAACATTTTTTTACTTTTCACAGAGTTTCACTGTTGGAAAATGAATATTTCTCATCTTGAATCACTGATCTTATATACTGCTGTACTTATTTACAACAGCACATGAGAGCTGTCAGTTTCTCACTGACTTTGCATGTTTATTGCAGGGAGACAATCCTGCCAAAAGGGGTCTTTTAGCCCCCTTTTAACCTCTTAGATACTGTGGTCACAATTTTCAGGACTCAGAGGTGTCAGGATGTAGGTGAAAATATAATTTACACAAAACAAAAAAGATTGTGAATCAGGCCTGATGAAGGTGTTTGCCAAAACACATTTAGGTGGAGGTGAGGCGCCACTTTCATGTTTGACGACAGCTATGTACTACCCAGATAATGATGTTTGACCTGAATCTCAGATATACAGGATGGGCCATTTATCTATACACCTAAATACAATGGAAATGGTTGGTGATATCAACTTCCTGTTTGTGGCATATTAGTATGTGGGAGGGGGAAAACTTTTCCAGATGGGTGGTGACCATGGTGGCCATTTTGAAGTCGGTCATTTTGGATCCAATTTTATTTTTTTCAATGGGAAGTGAACCTTTTGAGAATTTCATAAGAAAAACAGTGGTCTGCTTGAGTTTAACGTAACTTTCATGAGTTATTTACAAGTTTATGACCACTTATAAAATGTGTTCAAAGTGCTGCCCATTGTGTTGAATTGTCAATGCAACCCTCTTCTCCCACTCTTGACAAACTGATAGCAACACCGCAGATGAAATGCTAGCACAGGCTTCCAGTATCCGTTGTTTCAGATGCTGCACATCTTGTATCTTCACAGCATAGACAATTTCCTTAAGATGACCCCAAAGATAAAAGTCTAAGGGAGTCAGATCGGGAGACCTTGGTGGCCATATAACTGGCTCACAATGACCCATCTACTTTCCAGGAAACTGTTCATGTAGGAATTCTTGGACCTAACACCCATAATGTGGTGGTGCACCATCTTGTTGGAAAAACTCAGGGAGCATGCCATCTTTGGTGCATAAAAAGGGCAACATATCATCATGTAGCAATTTCAGATATCCAGTGGCTTTGAGGTTACCATTGATGAAAAATGGCCCCACTATATTTGTACCCCATATAACACACCGTACCATCAATTTTTGTGTTCCAACAGTCTTGGAGGAATCTATCAAGTGTGGGTTAGTGTCAGTGGTGGTTTTGTTTGTTAACTTCACCATTCACAAAAACGTTTGTCTCATCACTGAACATAATGTTCTGTGTAAACTGAGGGCCCTGTTCCAATTTTTGTTTTGCTCATTATGCAAATTCAGTGCGCCGATCTGGGTCATCCTTGTTGAGATGCTGCAGCAGCTGGATTTTGTAAGGGTGCCATTTGTGAGTAGTTAATATCCGCCAAAAGGATGTTCAACTGATGCCACTTGCGTCCACATTTTGGCAAATCCAACACTGAACCTGTTTCACGAAATTTGGCAAGCAGTTTGCCAACTGTAGCATGGGAGATGGGTGGTCTCATAGGGTGTTCTGCATTGAAATCTGCTGCAATGACCCAGGTACTGCATTCACCAGATATCAACACAATTTCTATCCGCTTCTCACATGTTAACCTTTGCGACATGTCAATGGCTGTAAACCAAGAGAAACTTGAAAATAACTAATGAAAGAATAAAGTTACGTTAAAAGCAAGCACACCATTGTTTGTCTTATGAAATTCTCAATCAGTTTGATGTGTCACATGACCCTCTTTCCATTGAAACAAATAAAGTTGGATCCAAAATGGCCACTTCAAAATGGCCGCCATTGTCACCACCCATCTGGAAAAGGTTTCCCCCTCCCATATAGTAATGTGCCACAAACAGGAAGTTTATATCACCAACCATTTCCATTTCATTTAGGTGCATCCATATAAATGGCCCACCAAGTACATATAAGCTTCTTGAGAAAGATTCCATTGTGACCTGAAACATTGCTACAGAAAAACCAGGGCCAATAAAGGTCTGTAAAATAATTTTTCTGAGTGCTACCTGCTTTCTTTTTTTTTGTATGTACCCCAGCAATTGAAATATTGCAAGGTACGGTAGGCATTGCACCTGAAGTAAAATTCCCTATGTGCTGCTCTATTTTTTTCTATGTCGATCAATATTAGAGAACAATGTATTATCACTTGATTTTATCAGACAGAATGTAATCTACATTGATCAACATTTGAAGGTTTTTGTGTAAGGGTACACCATGCCACTAGAACAGTGCTTTCCAAAATAACCAAAGTTCATCAACTTAAAACATTTATTGTACACAAAACATCATGATCATAATTAGAGAACAGCAATGACTGTAGCACAGAGAAAGATGACAACTAAATTTTGTGAAGGTTACAACAGTCACTAATCAGTGGCAATGTACAAGCCTTTGCTTTGAATGACTTCAGCAAATTTGCGGCCAAAGAAGATCACTAATCTCTTATACTGCTCCGATGTGATTTTGGACCACTCTTCTTCCAGTCTCTTCTAAAGTTCTGTGTCTGTTGTTGATTTCTTGGCCATAATTTTGTCACCAAGGATTCTCCAGAGACTTTCTATTTCATTTATGTCAGGACTCTGGACTCAAATATAATCACTGCAAAGGAAGCAAGTGCAATAGGGTCTTATCGTTTTAAAGGCAGAGTGGCTTTGAAGCCGTGATGATCACTGCTCACCTTTTTAAGTTGTGTAGCACACAACCAACATAAGAAACACGTAATAGTGGCAGCCTCAGGACCCACACCTCCACGTGCAATGTGATAGATAATCCAAGGATTCAAAGGGACAATGTGTTACTGGTCCACGCTGCCACAGAAGACACGTAGCCAATAGCTTCATGTTACTTCAGGTCTAATGGATCCATCCTACGCGTTACAGGCCCTGCTATGCTCCTTCATCAGGGGACATTATCATACCTGAAAATTGCTGGCTGATTGAGTGCTGAAAGCAGGTAAGGAATTATGTGTTGTTGAAGAAGGTTCTGATACACACTTGTATTCTCTTTGCCATGTAGCTGAATGAGAGGTCCAACCTCTGCAGCAGAAAATATTCCTCAAACCATGACACCACCACATTTCACTGACTTCTTTTGCACATGTTGGGTTCAGGCTTTCCCCAGTTTGTCGATAACATAATGCTTCCCATCAGACCTAAATAAATCAAACTTGCTTTCATCACTAAAATGAACTGTGGACCACTTCTCCTCTGTCCACACAACATGCTCCTCACCAAAGGTGAGTGTAGACTTTTGATTCTTTTTGCTAATGAGAGGTTTTGTCACTGCAGAGTGGGCTTTCAGTCCAAATGCTCTTAAACATTGTGACACTGTATGATGAGACCAGGGTAGTGACTGGTCTGCTGTCTGCTGGGAGCTGGCAGGGGGTGGGAGACCGGGCTGCGGATTGTTGGGCGCAGGTGAGGGGGGGGGGTGGAGACTGGGCTGTGGAAGCTGGTGAGATTGTGTCATTATCCACAGTGAAATGGGTACTGTATCAACATGGGCTGAAAGGTCACTTTGCCCGGAAAAAGACATTACTAAAAAAAGATTTAAAAAAAAGCTTAAAATAACCAGATTGATTTTTCCAAATGCACACAGGAACAAAGACCTACATTTTTGGAGACATGTCATGTGGTCTTACAAAGCTAAAATTGAACTGTTTGGCCATAATGGCCATCATTATGTGTGGAGAAAAAATGGTACCTTTACATGCCGCTACAGAAGGTTGGAAACAACCGGGTGTCGGAGACAAATGTATCTTGCACCGTCAAATCAACCCGAGGTAGCGGCGTGTAAACTAGCTTGTTGCCACCCGTCACTTTCGGCACCTGTTTCAGAGCAGTGCTCTAAAACAGGTTGGTTTCAACCCGATGGTAGCGGCGTCTAAAGGAGGAACAGGAAGGTTTTTTCAACACCTAGTTACATCCCTGGGGCGTGACAGAGACTCCGGGATACTGCGCCCCATCAGCGATCATTGGTGGAAGCTCCTGCGTTACGATTGGTTGTCACTGCATAGGGCGGCATATTTAAGGAGCTGACCAGTCACACTACACAATTGCAATAGCATCATGTATTAGCCAGCCTCCCTGCGCTGGCTGGCCAATCATGATGTTATTGCATTGTTAAATCATCGTACGAGCGTCTCGTAATCCACAACTCTGGCACGCCTATGTGTTGTCCCTGCTGCCCCAGGTCCTCCCATATTAGCTTCTGTAGCGGCGTGTAAATGAGGTAAGGTGCTCTACAGAAGGTAACTTGAGCATCCGGCGGTGCATCCAGAGATAGATTAAACCTTCTGTAGAGCACCATGTAGTGGAGTGTAAAGGCGGTATCGGGTACCGTTTGCAACCGTTGGAACGTGCTCGTGCACGTGAGACACCCGGTTGTTTCCAACCTTCTGTAGCGGCGTGTAAAGGTATCATTAATGTACCTTTACACACCGCTACAGCAGGGTGGAAACAACCGGGTGTTTCACGTGCACGAGCACGTACCAACGGTTACAAACGGTACCCGATACCGCCTTTACACGCCGCTACAAGGTGCTCTACAGAGGGTTTAATCTATCTCTGGATGCACCGCCGGGTGCTCAAGTTACCTTCTGCAGAGCACCTTACCTCATTTACACGCCGCTACAGAAGGTAATATGGGAGGACCTGGTGCAGCAGGGACAACACATAGGCGTGCCAGAATTGTGGATTACGAGACGCTTGTACGATGATTGGACAATGCAATAGTATCATGATTGGCCAGCCAGCGCAGGAAGGCTGGCTAATACATGACGCTATTGCAAATGTGTAGTGTGACTGGTCAGCTCCTTAAATATGCCGCCCTATGCAGCGACTACCAATCGTAACGCAGGAGCTTCCTCCAATGATCGCTGAAGGGGGGCGGTTTCACGGAGGCTGTGTCACGCCCCAGGGAGTTAACTAGGTGACGAAACAACCTTACCCTACCTTATTTAGACGCCACTACCATCGGGTTGAAATCAACCTGTTTTAGAGCACTGCTCTGAAACAGGTGCCGCAAGTGACGGGTGGCAACAAGCTACTTTACACGCCGCTACCTCGGGTTGATTTGACGGTGCAAGATACATTTGTCTCATAAACCCGGTTGTTTCCACCCTGCTGTAGCGGCGTGTAAAGGTACCTTTAGGGTACCTTTACACGCCGCTACTGGCGGGTGGATACAACCAGCTACAGGCTACAAATGTAGCTTGTAGCGGCAAAATACCCCGTTGTAGCGGCGTGTAAAGACGGTAGGAGGCACCCGGCACCAGATACATCTGTTTCCGAGCACTGCCCGGAAACAGGTGGCTACACAGGCGATTGTAGTGACCTGTAGCGGCATGTAAAGAAGGAACAGAAGGGTTGTTTCTACACCATGCGATGTACCTGGTATGTAGCTGGGGCGTGACACAGCCTCCGGGTTACCCGCGCCCATCAGCGATCATTGGTGGAAGATACTGCGTACCGATTGGCTCTTCCTTCACACTCTCCATCTTGGCTGAGCTGTCCCTTCAGCACTACAGATACGCGCCGGATGCACGATCACATATATTCGTACAATTTACGCCGCGACACACTTGCGGAACAGCAAAGTATCAATGCGGCAGTGATCCTTATATAGTGTGCACATTCTCCACACATAATATGGAATCATGCAGTACACAGCGCACGAGTTTGTTGTACGCACCGGCTTAGCTTATTGTACTGCAGATGCCGTAGAAGTGCTTCTGCCGTGTCACTGCGCGCACTATATAAAGTGCGCATCGTCATACTACATGCAATGGAATAATGCATTACACAGCGCACAAGGTTGCGTTACGCACCGCCCTGTGGGATGTTGTCCTGTAGGTGCCGCAGAAGTGTTTCGCCCGTGTCATTGCGCGTACGGCGACTTGGAATCTTGTGTGGCCCCGGCAGCGGCCGTCATGACGTCTAGTTGGTTTCACTTTCACTCTGCCTGCAAGGTGCCAGCCCCTCCTCTGCTTACAGCATTGCAGTCATGGCCGCCGCACAGCGCGCTGCAACGTGGGGGATGGCGGAGCTGATCATCCTGATTGATCATTGTGACCGTCAGGACTATTGGGGCCACCATCACCACCGGCACCCCAGGCTGCGCAATCGCCGCACCGTTAGGCGGATCCAGCGGTCCCTGATCCGCCAACTGGGGGTAGAGAGGACTGTAAAAGCGATCCAAAAAAAGATCGCTGACTTAAAGCAGAAGTGCCCGGGTCGCATACTGGACATCCGTGCCAGGATTGCCAGGCTGCGTGGTGAGTAATTGTTTGCCCCAAACACACACCGCCACATGTGCATGGCCCACAATACACAAAAAAGGATGGAAACATATGACAAGGGACAGTGTGGCCTACACAAGCAAACAGATCTTCACAGTGTTGTGGTCCTCCAGTCAGCGCAAACAATGTTTCCTACCCACAGTACATGCATACAACATGAGTGTATGCATCCAGCATGACCTTCTTGATTCTAAGTTATGCCTCAAATACATAGCCACACAAGCTATATGTAGGAGAAAAATGTGTTGTTAAGAATTAATCAAGGCCTTTGTATTTATTTATTTGAAAAAAAATAGATGCTGATTCGTAATCTGAAGAAGGGCACCATGCCCCACCCCCAGGTGGCCCATCCACAACACCGCCACATCAGGCTGAAGTGGCACCCTTGGCCCCAAGCTCCACACCTTCCCCAGGGCCTCAGGAGCCAGACCTGCCCTCACCTACCGGGATAGAGGACCTGGAGGAGCTGTCAGCACCTGCAAGCCCGCTGGAGTGTGATGAGCTGTCCTCATCTGGTTGGCTGGAGGAGGACGAGATCACCTCCCCACAGGAGGCCGAGGAGCTGGAAGCACCTGGCGGGCCGGAGGAGGGTTTGCCCCGTAGCCCAGGACCCCTTTTGCCCCCAAACCACGTAATGTGGCCACGGAGCCCCAGCCCGGGAGTAACACCACCTCCCACTGTCTCGAGCTCAGTGGCGAGTCCTGGGGTAACCATGTCCCCACACAGTGACTATGGTGGTAAGTGTTTTATTTTGCCACATACACCCTGCACACTGCTTTTTAAATTTTCTCTTGGACACCAAGATTCTTCTAAACATTGTTAATAATGTTGTTTACCCATTTCTGCAGATGGGGAACGTGCTGGTGCATCAGGATGGAGCTTGACCCCATCACTCTCCCCACCTGATGGTGACGTGGAGCTGGAGGAACAGGGTAAGGGGATGCTTTGGGTCAGTCGTGACTAGCCATCACCAGCGACTGCTGTGTACTAAAATGTGTGTTTACTCCCAATACAGGTGTCCCTACCATGGAGGCATTCATCCTTGCCCATCAGGCTTTTGTTGGGCGCATGACCAGGGCTTTCCAGCGTGCCCTGCAGGACCTTGCCCGGTTGGGTGAAATGCTTGAGGCCCTACGGCCAGAACATGACTCACAGCCATGAAGTTCATGGCTCCAATGTTTTGCGCCCAAACATGGCTCCAAAAACAGTTGTCCTAGTTGGACCTAAAAATTTAAAACGTTGCCTGGTTGGCTTTTTATGTGTTTTTTGTTTTGCCCCCGTTGGGCTCTTTTCTTATAGTGTCCCACATTGGGACCATGAGGAGTGTGGACTGGCTACCCCTTTGCCCTCTTTACCTATACTGGCCCACATTGGGACCATGGGGAGTGTGGACTGGCAACCCCTTTGCCCTCTTTACCTATACTGGCCCACATTGGGACCATGAGGAGTGTGGACTGGCTACCCCTTTGCCCTCTTTACCTATACTGGCCCACATTGGGACCATGAGGAGTGTGGACTGGCTACCCCTTTGCCCTCTTTACCTATACTGGCCCACACTGGGACCATGAGGAGTGTGGACTGGCTACCCCGAGCTGTAAACAGCATTCTGTGTATTTTGTCAAATGTCTGACACACATGTATGTTGTAAATACAAATTGTGTGTAACCTTTTTGTATGTCCTTGATGTCACAACACAAATGTTTTGTACATAAAGATGTCCATTACGTAACTATGTGACCCATATGACCACACCTCTTTTTGAACGTTCAACCACATTTGAAAGGGACATATGGTGGTCGTGCTCTGAGGCCATTTACCCATATTTTGATGCATTGGCCAACTACATTGTGACCAGAAATATTCAGCCACGCTGACCCCAAAACTCATCAACGTTAATAAAGAGACAATTGTGTCAAACCAAAAAATTTAATCTTGACTAAATCGTCACAAACACAAGGGAAAAAAATGCTATTCAGCACACAGAACAAAACAAACTTAAAAAAAAAAAAAGACCCATCCATTGTGGTCCATATGTGAAAGTCCAGATGGCCAATTAAGTGCATTGGCTACTAGTGTCCAACTCCCTCCTCCTCATCCTCTGTTGGCTCCGACAATGCCGGCTCCCCCCCCCTCTCATGGCAGCCCCGACCTGCCCGAGAGTGTCCGGATCTAAGACGACGTGTTGGGGGGGATTAGGTGTGCGTCTCGGGGCCAGTCTTCTCACGGTGCGTGATGGGGCCGCAGGGGAAAGGGGCCACATTTGGTGGGGAACTGGGGATGGGATGTGGCATCCCCATTGCAGGGCCCCATCTTCCGCAGCACCAGCGACAACGTCGTAGACCCGCTGAGCGATCTGTCGTTGGAGCGGCTCCATCCTTGACAACCTGTCGCTCATGTGGAGGGCGTAGCTCGAGATGTGGGTCCGCTGTTCACTCAGCAGTACCCGGCGGGCCAAGGTGCCCAGCTCCGTCTCAGGTGGTGCTGGACATCGTCTTCGACGGAGGCCAGAGCTGGGACCTGGGCCTGGACCCACATCACTCGCTCCGTCCTCCTGCTCAGCCGCAGATATGCTCGGCTGAGCATATCAGCGACAGGTTGCTCCGGAATGGAGCCGTCCTGCTCAGGGGCCTGTGAAAAAAAAAAAAAAAAAACAACAATTACTAAATGAAACATCATATCACTAAATCGGCCATAGGCCTCCAAAAACCACAACCACACACAACACCAACCCAAAATGCAAACCACCGAAACACCGATGGTCATTGACCACAATACCTGTACATCTCCTGTACACTCACCTGTACCATTCCACGTACTCTGATCAATACATAATTATGTGGTATTCACAGAGCCCTACACCAAAAAGGACATGTCACCACACCACCTTGATGCAGCCTCAATTTCCGGCCAGGGCCATGTGGGCCAGCTTGATGTTGTGAGTCAAACTATAAAAAACAGCCAACCCACATACAACAAACAATACACCACATGGGCCAAAGGCAACACACATGTGTGCCTTCAACATTTAGTACATGTTGCTATGTCCCTACTTGAAGACAAAACCAAGTCCTATTTACAAGATTAACTAAATAACCCAAACATAAACATAGGTTGGTGTCATTGACAATTTGGACCAGGGCTCTGTGGATAGATTTGAGATAAAAGCAGGCAAGGCCCTGCAGACACATAAAACTTAGGAAAGCAAGGTTTCCCAGGCCCACGACCCAAATATCAGAATGGGGTGGTTGTGAAGCATGCAGACAAGCACACATGTGAAGCAACCATTGTGGACCACCACCATGACACAATTACCCACCTCCTGTGGTGCAGATGGTGATTCTCCAGGGCCTACATGGGACGCAGCAATGGGGCGGTTGGACTGCGTTGCACGCGAGCTCCCCTTGCCAAGGATGAAGGTGAGGAGCGGACAGTACCATAGGGTAGGTAATGGTACCTCCTCAGCTCCAGCCCCTGACCGACGGCCCTGGTATAGGAGGTGAGCCCACATGAACGAAGCCCGCATATTCTTGATCTTGAGAGCCACCATTGCCTGGTCCCACCTCCTGCCTACCCTTGGCTCCAGCCTATTGGCCAGGGCCACAAGAGGCCTGTAGGCCTCGGTCCTCGCTGCGTGATTCCGATATTCTGGCAGCGAGGAGCGCCACAGGCACTCGTGTCACTGATACTCCGTGAGAAGCTGGGTCTCAAATTCGACGCTACACCGCGGCATCTGTGTGTACAAACACACAAAAGCAAACACTCAGTACACGTGGCATACAAATATTTAAACATGCTTAGGTAATTATTAACATACATGGCAGCCAAGTTGTTGCTTTTGTCAACATTAGGCTGTTTGCCAACATGTTAGTTGGCATTTGTGCAAAAGTTTCTCCATGTGCCACAGCTCAAAAGGCCTCAACATGTGTTCACAGATTAAGCTCCTGACATATGTGGCCAACTACAGATGGTAGGAACAAGGTTTCCAACCAAAAAAAAACCTCTGTAAACATACCTAAACACAGAGTGGGGGAACATACCTCCAGGGGCACATCTGCACCTGCACATTGTGTGCAACATATTATCTTTGGCCTGCCCACAATGTTAAAGGTTGACCATATGTCAAATGAGGGCTGCCTGTGTGACATGACTGCACATGGTCCCGCTCATGGCCAAACACATCATCATCTTGCTCGGACTACACCCATGGACACCCTACTTGTAGGCCATGAACCAACCATCCCCGGCACCAATTGTGCCACATTGCAGGGATTAATGGGGATGGGGAGAACAGGGCCCAACCACACCTTGATATTTTGCAGTGCTAAATAACGACAATCAAATATATATATTATGATAATGCAGCAATCTAGGGACTACATGGCTATTGCCCGACAGAGAATGAGCCATGCAGATCTATATTTCCAAACACAAACTAAACCAGAAGCACTAAACAACATCTCCATACACACATTGGCTAAGCGGCATGTGTCAGACGCATCTGCGTTATGTACAATTGCATGTCAAGGACCAAGCACGTGGGATAACTCACCGTCAGAGCAACAGAAGGATCACAGGACACCAGTAGCTCAATGCACATAGACGTCTGGACAAGGTGTGGTGGGTATTCGGAAAGCTTTATAGTCAGCTAAACCAATCAGAGAACAAACAATTAGGCACATCATTATCATACACCTGCAAGCAGGTATAGCGGCAGCTAACGGGTGCGGATCGCTCAATCGTGATTGGTTGGCGCTCCTTGAAAAGCTGCGCATCCCGCCAGACGTTACGCTTGCTGGCCAAAGCCATTGAGTAAGTATTCGTGGTCACACATGGAATTAGCGGCGGGTGGGGTGGGGCAGTCGGTATGGTTTTTTGCCAGACGCCAAAGACTGCTTTAGCGGACTAACCAGGGGTTTTTAGTTGTGGGGGGATACATTAGCGTGGTGTGCTGAATATGACTTGCCATTTTGTATAGGGGGTGACATATTTTCAGTGATACATTGGTGTTTTTGTTTCCATTCACCATACAGGAGAATGGCTGCTGGACTGTAGACAGGAATGTGTTACTCATGTGGACTGCATCGATTAGATCATACTGGTTGTGGACAACGGACACTGGGACCAACCGGGCTAGGATCAGACATGGCTTTGAGGTGTGTCGCACCAGACATAGAACAGATGTGGAGATAACCCGTGCAAACACATGTGTAACCACGTTCCACCATGATAATTCATGTTGAATCTGGTTTGTCACATGTATGCTTACTCAGCCTGGCGTGTCCTGGTACGTAGTGGATGACTGTCTGTTATTGGGAAAATACATATGCTGTTCTGAATGGATTCAGTGACATGTTCATGCGAGTTTAGTGGTGACACATGTCCCTTTGTTACTCACATAGGTCCAGATGTGTGACTTTCATCCCCTTAACTTAAGTGTTGATGGATAGGAGGCCAGTATCATTGTGCATGTTCCATTTGGTTTGGGCCCACTAGTCGGTGTTGTCCTTGCATGGCTTCCAGGATGTCTTTTGTGGCCACACGAGGGATCACATCAGCTTGCCTATAGTGTGTCATCCTAAAGAGGTGTGGCTTGATTTACATGCTGACATGTCCCCATATTGTTGTATGTACTGATGTTCTGTTTTGTAATGTACAGGTGCTGATATCGAGGATGCAGAATATCCATGACCGAAATGTTATCGTGGCTCTTGCCTTGGTGGAAGAGCAAATGTGGCTTCAGGATCGGTATGACCGGTTGATGCGTCGCAGACAGCGGCGGCTGTGGAGCCGGGATTGGCTGCGCCATCGGGAGACCCGGAGCCACATGCAGCTGTTGCGTGAGCTGGAGCTTAACAATCCCGACGATTACCAAAACTATCTCCGTATGTCCGAGGACTGTTTCACCTTCCTTTTGGAGTGTGTTGGGCCACTGATAGCGCGTCAGGACATTATAATGCGACCATCGGTATCAGCTGCGGAGCGTTTGGCTATAACTTTGCGGTTCCTGGCTACAGGGCAGTCTATGACATCCCTCACATACTTGTCACGTGTCTCCCTGCCCCTGCTGAGCCGCCTGATCCCTGAAACGTGTTTGGCCATCTAGAGTGCTCTGCAGCCATCCTACATGAAGATGCCAGAAACTGCCGCAGAATGGATGGAAGTAGGCCGAGGCTTTGAAACCCGGTGGAACTTCCCGAACTGCAGCGGGGCATTGGATGGTAAGCACGTGAGGATTACTAAACCCGCCAACTCGGGCTCTTTGTTTTACAATTACAAAGGGTATTTTAGTATAATCCTCATGGCTCTAGTGGATGCGAACTATGAGTTCCTCTACGTGGACGTTGGAATGAACGGCCGCAACTCAGATGGGGGTGTTTTTGCACGCAGCTCCTTGGCACAACTACTAAGGACTGGTGAGCTGAACTTACCCTCAAATGACGAGACGTGCCAACATCTCAACTTTGCATTTGTGGCGGATGAAGCATTTCCACTTCAGGAGCACCTACTGCGGCCATATCCCCAGAGGGCCCTTACTTCTGAAAGACGCATTTTCAATTACCGGCTATCCCGGGCCCGCCGTGTGGTTGAAAATGCGTTTGGGATAATGGCGAATAGATTCCGGGTTTTTCATACACCTCTGCATATGAAACTGGAGTCAATTGACGCGGTAGTGATGGCCTGCTGTGTGCTGCATAACTTCCTGCGTCGTAGGGATAGAGCATCATACACGCCAGGAGGTTCTGTAGAAAATGCAGACGCCACAACAGGGGAGGTCCGTCCAGGGTCTTGGCGTGATGACGACCATGGTGTTGCTCCACTCCAGCCACAGAGCCATGGTCACACTCAGCAGGAGGCCAGGGACAGTAGAGATGCTTACTGCTCCTACTTCAATGGCTCTGGTGCAGTGAGCTGGCAGAACCAGCACATCTAGTGTGGGTGGTTCTGGAGGATGGATCAAAGGTTGCCATGGTGGTGACAGCAGGGTTGCTGCGCCGTTTTGTGTTATTATGTGTGCTTTCATTATGTGCAGAGGTTTTAGTTAGTTAGTTAGATTAGGTTTTATTTCTGTTTTCTGGTTGCTGCACTCGTTATCATGTGTGCTCATTTTGGGATCCCAAATTTATGTTTTCACAATGTATAATGCTGTTTGAATGGCCATTGTCTTTCCTTTGT
This sequence comes from Allobates femoralis, assembly GCA_033576535.1. Taxonomy (NCBI): domain Eukaryota; kingdom Metazoa; phylum Chordata; class Amphibia; order Anura; family Aromobatidae; genus Allobates; species Allobates femoralis. The sequence continues at coordinate 178,581,149 of JARQOC010000006.1, read as the reverse complement.
GTATGTTTTTTTTTTTTCCTCCAAGGTCTGGATTGATGAAGTAAAATAAATATTTTGTCCTTGGATCAAAAATACTCTGTGTGAGCCTGATTACTTGGGGATGGAGGGCAGTGTGATCAAGGTTTTGGTGGGGGCCAGTGATGTCATAGCCACCTATGGCTGGGATGGGCAGACAATATGTGTGGGTAGCCATGATTATTGGGAAGGTTTTTGTCCAACAGTGTATGTGACAAATGTGTGTACATAACCCTTTGGTTTTGGTGTAGGCAGAGGGTCACCTGCACACAGCACATTGATGCAGGACATAATATTGTCAGGTGGGTTTAAGGACATAGTCACACACATCATGGACATGTGGCATTGGGAGCTCCTCAAGGACATTGACATGTGTTACCACATATACGAGCGCCATTGGGGCTGTATTCACAGATTGTTATCCAGACATACCACACATAGGACAATTTCTACACAAAACGCACATACTGTGTGTTGTAAGCCGCTACTGTGTGTCGCACAGACGCAACTTACCGCAATCGCCACATCGCTGCTGTCACAAGCGCTTATCGTGCGTGACAAGGCAAACACTTCTACTACGCACACATAGCCCAGCACTGATATTTTAATACACATGAAGTATGTGACTGTAAACCGCTCCAGCGTGACGCATAACCATCCCGTTAGCTGAATCCGCCACACTCTGCCATGTCACAAGCGCTTATTCCGTGCCACAGTCCGATCACTACTACGTCACGTGTCCGCCATCCGCCCTTTGCGTCGTGCCCAATCAGAACTCGTGATGGACTGTGGCACGCCTATATGTTTTACCTGCTGCCTTTGTTCCGCCCAGATTACCCTGTGGTGGCGGCGTGTGAAGATGGTAGGCTAAGCTACAGATGGCTACTTGTGGCACCCGGCGGTGTATCCGGGGATAGATGTCACGTAGCGTAGCGTACCTTGTGGCGGCGTGTAAAGATGGTGCGTTTACCGTTTGTAACCATTTGTGCGTGCTCGTGCACGTGAAGTAGCTGGTTGTATCCACCCGCCAGTAGCGGCGTGTAAAGGTACCCTAAGGGCTACAGGTAACTTACTGGTTGCAGTGAAATCATGGAGAGATTATTCCATTTGTACACAGCAACAAGATAGGACCTTGTCTCCATGATTTCACTGCAACCAGTAAGTTACCTGTAGCCACCCAAGAAATGTAGCCGCGTGTAAAGGGGCCCTTAGGGATAAGTTTGAAACCCTAAGAACGTCATAAGTGTGAAACATGAGAGTGGCAGCATCATGTTGTGGAGTTGTTTTGCTGCAGGAGGGACTGATGCATTTCACAAATAGATGGCATTATGAGGAAAGAAGATTACGTGGCAATACTGAAGCAACATCTGAAGACATCAACCTGAAAGTTAAAGCTTGGCAGGAATGTGTCTTCAAAGTGGACAATGACCTAAAGTATACTGATAAACAGGTTGCAAAGTAGCTTAAGGATAACAGTCAATGTTTTGGAGTGGCCATCGCAATGATCTGATCTCAATCCTGTTGAAAATGTATGGTCAAAGCTGAAAAGTCAAGGGCGAGCAAGGAGACCTTCAAACATGGCTCAGTTACATCAGTTCTGTCAGGAGGAATGGGCCCAAAATTCCTACTAACTATTGTAAGAAGCTTTTGGAAGGTCATCCAGCGAAAAAACGGAATGGTACCATCCAGTTTTGTCAGTAATTGGCTGGATAGAGCCCCGGTATTTACTATATCTGGGCCTGATTTAAAAAAAACACATGAGCGAAATTATCCTTAGGAGACCTTTAACACCATACCATCAGTGAAGTTTGGAGGTGTAAATTTCATGGTATGAGGTTGCTTTTCAGCGTATGGCACTGGCAAACTTTATATTATTGAAGAAAGGGAAAAATGTACTAAGATAAACATCTGTTGGCATCTACCATGATAATAAAGATGAAACACAGTGGTCATTTCAGCAGGACAATGATCCCAAACACACAGCCAATGAAACGTTTAATTGGTTTCAAAGGGAGAAAATAAAGCTTTTAGAATGGCCTAGCCAAACATCTGACTAGAATCCAATAGAACATTTCTGAAAAGAACTAAAGCTCTGAGTTAATAGAAAGAGATTTGAAGAGTTTGTGTGGAAGAACAGTTCAAAATCAAAAGAGCAATGAATGCATCTAGTTTCTCCATACAGAAGGCGCCTTGAAGCTGTCATTGTCCACAAATGTTTGTGTATGAAATATTAATTAAATTTCAGTTAGCTTGTTTAATACTTATTCCCTGTGTCATTTCTCATTATTACACAAAATTTATGAATATCTGTGGTTTGATTTCTTTGCTTGTGTGGATTAGATGACTTGTTACCAACATCTGGTTAGAAATTCATGTCAATTGCCTCTTTAGAATTATATTTATTTAGAAAATTGATTATGTATTTAACAATTATTCCTCCGGCTGTATGTGAGCAGAAGCAGATAATAACACTACCAGATATAGTACTAATGGGCAAGTGGGATCGACACATGTAAGGGAGGTAATGGTGCTGATACCACATGTTTATGATCAAGTGTTCGACAAAGGGCATCTGCCACCTGTTCTATGTATTTTTCTTTACACTATAATATCACTCGGCTTTTTCAATGACAGCATAAATTAAACTTTCTACTATTCAATATCTGATTTATTCTTTGATTTCCTCTTTGTCACACAGGTGTACAGGGATCTCGAGGAATTCAGGGACCCCCTGGAAAACTTGGTCCTCCTGGAGTAAAGGGTGAGAGAGGCTCTATTGGACAAAAAGGAGAACAGGGTGTCAGTGCTACTTCAGGTACAATAATGATAGTGTTCTGGTATATATTGTGCCCTTTGAGGTTTCTTGGTAATATTTTGGATATTTATTTCACACTAAAGGTGATTTGCACTTTTCCAACTACAAAATGCTAATTTACAGGCAGTAAACAAGTGAACAGTTGAATAAGTGTAATACAGGACTGAGATATATATTGTTCACAGGATTTGCTTAAAGCCTGAAATTATTGAGACATATACAGTATAGTAGTAGGTTTGTATAAAAGTGCTCATGTAATGGGGTTTTCAGCTTTCAAAAAATGAAACCAAAATGCTAAAAAATGAACAAAAGTACTAATTTACTAAGATTCAATGTTCCCTTCCAATGCTCAGGTTTGCAGTGGCGCTGTGACATCACATTGGCAGTGCACATTATTGCTAATGCTAATCATTGCTTATGCCATATGCTTTAACACCGGTACTGAGCTCAGTGATTGGCTATAGTGGTGATGTGCACCATTGACATGAAATTATCACTGCAGATAAAACGAGAATCAAGTACTGTCAGGAAGATTACATTGGACTCAGTGAAAGTGAACTGCTGTTCAGTTCGTTATTTTCATTAATGCAGTTTAGTGAACGCTTAAAACCCCTTTAAATTGGTGTTAGGCTGGAGTCACACTTGACATGAGTTTTTTAGTGACTTAAAAAAACGCATGCGTTTTTCCATGCGTTTTTTCATGTCAGCATGAGTTTTTTAAGGTATATGATGACACCCTGCGTTTTTGCATGCGTTTTTAAATCCGCACCAAAAAATAGTGCATGCATTATTTTTTGGTGCGTTTTTTAACATGGGCCCCTATGGAAAACGCATGCAAAAGCGCATGGTACATTAGTACCTTTTAGTGCCATTCAAAAACGCATGCGTTTTACATAGGAGCCCATGTTAAAAAAACGCATGCGTTTTCTAAAAACGCATGCATTTTTTTAACATGGGTTCCTATGGAAAACGCATGCGTTTTTGAATGGCACTAATTGTACATGCGTTTTTGCATGCGTTTTCCATAGGGCCCCATGTTAAAAAACGCATGCATTTTTAGAAATGCACCAAAGACGCATGGTGCTGTCACACATGAGTTTTTACTATTAGGGCATGCGTTTTTTAACATGGGGCCTATGGGTGCGTTTTTACATGCGTTTTTGAAAATGCAGGTCTCAAAAAACGCTTGTAAAAACCGCAAGTGTGACACTAGTCTTAAACATTTTTATTAAAAATATTTGATTGCTGTTTAATTTTTTATTTAAATGCATTTGATCCCAGGTTGCCAATCTAATTTTTTTGTGAACATCACAGCAAACAATTAAAGGAAAACTGTCAGGTCAAAAATCCATATGTAACTGTTATCAGTTTCTAATTCCTTTCTCTAATCTCTCTCTATTCATGTGCTTCTTTTATTTATATTCCCCTCCTATCTTCTGTAAACTTCAAATAAAGAGATTCACTCCATCTTTCAATCACAGTGAATGATCCACTTAGTTCTCTGCTGTCCACTGCCCATACGATGTATATCTATGTCACATCACAGCACATGACATCAGTGTGTGTGTCTGTGGGGGAGTGTATTCTCCTCTCTGTCTGTGTTTGCAGCCAGTAAAGAGGTCATATACAACACAGAAACTGTCACAGCAAGGATGCCTGCTTAGAGAAAGAAATGGAGTCTAGATAAGATAAGGCAGACCTACAATCACTCTCTCCCTGTGTCCTCAACAGAATATATCTCCTAAAAGTGAAACCACAGTGCCCGGACAGCAGAGGAAGGAGGGAGGGGGGAGGAGAGAGCTGCTAAGAGGGAGTGCATAATTTCATGACAATTTAACACTGCTAGGACTAATCATGTCTGCTCATAAAGGTACTGTCACACACGGCAATTTTGCTAGCAATTTCACTGGCAATTTGCTGGTTGCAGTGAAATCATGGACACATTGTCCCATTTGTACATGGCAACAAAATAGCCGTGTGTGACGGTACCTTCATGGACAGGACTAAGACCCTCTCTGCAGGGTTTGACAATGCTAATAACATGGAAACTACAAAGGGTAGAATAATAATTTTACATATTTTTAAAAGGGCTGCTCAGGTCCTATTCAAGGGTAATATTACTGAAAAATGACCTGACAGTGTCTCTTTAGGTACAATTCTTTTTAGGGACAATGTTTTTGTTATCCAATATACCTCTTACAGTTACTCAATGAGGTTTAGAAGAATGACATAGTAAATTAATTATATATTATTTCTTTTTTTTTTTTTCTCAGAGGTTGAAGTCGTCAAGGAACAATTAAGTGCATTTAAAAGAGAACTAGAGACATTTCAAGCAAGTCTTTCAAAATATAAAAAAAGTAATTGTACACTGATATTTTTCTGACAGTCTTGCTATATCCTCAAAATGTTTTAATGGTATACATAGATAATAGTGCATCTCAATGAATTCTAATATCGTAAAAAATTCCATTTATTTCAGTTATTCAATACATAAAGTAAAACACATATACACTGTGTGTAGAATTATTAGGCAAAGAAGTATTTTGATCATATGATACTTTTTATACATGTTGTCTTACTCCAAGCTGTATAGGCTTGAGAGCCAACTACCAATTAAGTAAATCAGGTGATGTGCATCTCTGTAATGAGGAGGGGTGTGGTCTAATGACATCAACACCCTATAGGTGTGCTTAATTATTAGGCAACTTCTTTTCCTTTGGCAAAAAGGGTCAGAAGAGAGATTTGACGGGCTCTGAAAAGTCCAGAAATTTGATATGTCTTGCAGAAGGATGCAGCAGTCTTGAAATTGCCAAACTTTTGAAGTGTGATCACCAAACAATCAAGCATTTCATGACAAATAGCCATCAGGGTCGCAAGAAGCGTGTGGGGCAAAAAGGCACAAAATAACTGCCCATGAATTGAGGAAGATCAAGCGTGAAGCTGCCAAGATGCCAATTGCCACCAGTTTTACCATATTTCAGAGCTGCAACGTTACTGGAGTATCAAAAAGCACAAGGTGTGCTACACTCAGGGACATGGCCAAGGTAAGGAAGGCTGAAAAACGACCACCTTTGAACAAGAAACATTAGATAAAATGTCAAGACTGGGCCAAGAAATATCTTAAGACTGATTTTTCAAGGGTTTTATGGACTGATGAAATGAGAGTGACTCTTGATGGGCGAGATGCATGGGCCAGAGGCTGATCAGTAAAGGGCAGAGAGCTCCACTCCGACTCAGACACCAGCAAGGTAGGGGTGGGGTACTGGTATGGCTGGTATCATCAAAGATGAACTTGTGTGAGCTTTTGGGTTGAGGATAGAGTGAAGCTTAACTCCTGGACCTACTGCCAGTTTCTGGAAGACAACTTCTTCAAGTAGTGGTACAGGAAGAAGTCGGTATCTTTCAAGAAAAACATGATTTTCTTGCAGGACAATGCTCCATCACATGCATCCAACTACTCTACAACGTGGCTGGCCAGTAAAGGTCTAAAAGAAGAAAAAATAATGACATGGCCCCCTTGTTCACCTGATCTGAACCCCATAGAGAACCTGTGGTCCCTCCTAAAATGTGAGATCTACAGGGAGGGAAAACAGAACACCTCTCGGAACAGTGTCTGGGAGGCTGTGGTGGCTGCTGGACGCAATGTTGATCATAAACAGGTCAAGCAACTAACAGATTCTATGGATGGAAGGCTGTTGAGTGTCATCATGAAGAAAGGTGGCTATATTGGTCACTAATATTTTTGGGTTTTGTTTTTGCATGTCAGAAATGTTTTTTCTAAATTTTGGGCAGTTATATTAGTTTACCTGGTGAAAATAAACAAGTGAGATGGGAATATATTTGGTTTTTTTTTAAGTGACCTAATAATTCTGCACAGTAATAATTACCTGCACAAACAAATATCCTCCTAAGATACACATAACAGGGTCCCCCCAACCTAAAGTGCTTCACCTAAACACGTTAAACCTTACAAAATATCGCCACAGATCACATCTATATTGATATTTTTTCAGTGAATCAGCACATCCAATATTTATGGCAAAAAAATCACTTTATTGATTAAAATTAATTCATATTAAAAATATTTACCGTACACAACATGTCTAAAACGGGAAAACAGTCCCTATCATGCACAATATAATAGGGTAGGTTACAAAAATACACAAATAGCAGCAATTACTAACAGGGGAACAGAAAAAATACTTATAGCACCATCACACTTGTAATGTTCTTAATCCCTCTCCTATATCTAAAGGAAATTTCCTACAGACCTGAACGGTCATTAAATAAACATAGATTAGATGTTAAAGTATTTATAATACCTGGTGCCAAAATGATCCTTGTGAAAAATCACTCCTTGAACCCCTGCTGCCACAGTGCTCCTGCCTCAATCCCATAGCCGATGTACGTTTCAAAGTTGTTTTCTTCAGGGCGTGCATTGTGCTATGTGGAAGTTTCCTATTTTATATAGTGTCCACTGCTTCATTATGAACTACACCTGTCAAAACTACTCCCCCTGTCCGTCACAGTCAAGTCTCCCTCTTTGCTTAATTGTTTCCAGGTTACTGAGCCCAAGGTTCCTCCTTCTATTTCTTCCCCCGTCTCTACCAGCATTTAAACCTATCCTTACTGAGGACCGCATTATTTCCGGGTTGAAACGCAGTCACATGACTATTTCATGTGTACTGCATTGCCCGGGCGACGCTTGGTATCCCCCACCGCAGCGTCATCGGCAATCAAGCGCCTGCCCGGAGTGCGCATGCGCTGTACGTCATTACGACGTAACCGCGCCACGCGTCTCCATCGTAACCCGGGCCGGCGCTTCAATATCAGGAAGGTATAAGCGGCGCATGCGCCACCCGGGCGGTTAGTATAATAGTTTACCTAGCGATGTCCATGAGACACAGGGGCACGAATCATATTAATAGGAGGTGCTCAACCTGCCTATACCTCATCAACGTGTTATGGATACCACTTTAGCCATAGTAAAATGGGTGTGATCCTAAAGTAAATCCCAACTATACAAGGGTTTAAAGTGCTAATACCTACTAAGTGGCCATTTAAAGTGACAGTGCATAATTTAAACAAGGTGATGGTGCTAATATAAATAACAATAAAATAAAATACAAATATGCAAAAAACAGCTAGATCAATATAATAACTTTTAGAGTACAATTGTGCAAAAGTGCAAAAAGTAACAATGTTGCAAAACACACATATGTGCTTATATGATAATGAGTGAAATATGAATGATTAAAGTGCATCCGTTATTATTTATTAAATACCCCATCCACAAAATATTATATATTAAACCCACATATAGTCAGGCATTCAAATTCATATGTTGCTCTATAATTCATATACAAACATCTCCCAAGTGTAACCTAACCCCCCCCCCCCACACATACACACACACACTATCTAAAACCAAAATTTTTTTATGAACATATAAATCCCCTTTACATATAAATATATATATATACCCTTGTGGTTAATTACTTATACCTTCAAACCATATTCTATATATGAACGAACCTATAACCATAACACACAGATCAGCATATAATTCCCATATCCTCCTAAGACAGCCAAATCTAAAAATGAAAACCACTCCAACTTCCAAAAATATTAAGCTTTGATATTTATGAGTCTTTTGGGTTGATTGAGAACCTAGTTGTTGATCAATAATAAAAATAATCCTCTACAATACAACTTGCCTAATAATTCTGCACACAGTGTACACACAGTGTATTATATAGAGTCATCTATAAAGAGAGTGATCTATTTCAAGTGTGTTTTCTGGTAATGTTGATGATTATGGCTTACAGCCAATGAAAACCCAAAGGTCATTATTTCAGAAAATTAAAGGAAGGATGAAGGGTTAAAAACTGTGATGCCGTATTCAATGAGACATCAAAGCTGATTATAATCTTGAATTATTAGTCAATGTGTTTCAGGGTTCCACTAAATGCCCTGAAACATGGGAATATGACATTTATTGTTGGGGTGTGTGGCCTGCAGCGGGATGTGAAGGACGTGGATCCCTGAGCTCCTGTACCCACAGAAAATCAGCTGAGACCTTTTGCCTTTTTAACCCTTCAGGACCCAGCCTATTTTCACCCTAAAGACCTTGGCATTTTTGTCAATTCTGACCAGTGTCCCTTTATGAGGTAATATCTCTGGAATGCTTCAATGGATCCTAGCGATTCTGAGAATGTTTTTTCGTGACATATTGGACTTCATGTTAGTATTAAATTTTGGTTGATAATTTTTGCGTTTATTTGCAAAAAAATCAAAAATTTGGCATAAATTTTGAAAATGTTGCAATTTTCAAATTTTTATTTTTTATTCTTCTAAACCAGAGAGTTATGTGACACAAAATAGTTCATACATAACATTTCCCACATGTCTACTTTACCTCAGCACAATTTTGGAAAAAACATTTTTGGGTAGGAAGTTATAAGGGTTCAAAGTTCATCACCAATTTCTCATTTTTGCAGCAAAATTTACAAAACCATTTTTTTAGTGACCACATCAGATTTGAAGTCCGTTTGAGGGGCGTACATGACAGAAAACACCCAAAAGTGACACCATTCCAAAAACTGCACCCCTCAAGCTACTCAAAACTACATTCAAGAAGATTATTAACCCTTCAGATGCTTCACAAGAACTAAAGCAGCATGGAAGGAAAACATGGACATTTAAATTTTTCTAGCAAAAATGTTCTTTTAGCCTCAATTCTTTCATTTCACATGGGCAACAGGATAAAATGGATCCTAACATTTGTTGGGAAATTTCTCCTGAGTACATCGTTACCTCATATGTGGTCATAAACCACTGTTTGGGCGCACGGCAGGGCTCAGAAGTGAAGGAGCGCAATTTCACTTTTTGAATGGAACATTAGCTCCAAAATTCAAAGTGAAATTGCGCTCCTTCACTTCTGAGCCCTGCTGTGTGCCAAACAGTGGTTTATGACCACATATGAGGTATCGATGTACTCAGGAGAAATTGGCCAACAAATTTTAGGATGCATTTTATCCTGTTACCCAGGTGAAAATGAAAAAATGTAGGTTAAAAGAAAATTTTTGTGAAAAAAAAGTGAATTTTCATTTTTACGGATTAATTTGTGAAGCACCTGGGGGTTCAAAATGCTCACTATGCATCTAGATAAGTTCCATAGGGGGTCTAGTTTCCAAAATGGTGTCACTTGTGGGGGAGCTCCAATGTTTTTGCACACAGGGGCTCTCCAAATACGACATGGTGTCTGCTAACAATTTGAGCTGATTTTCCATTCAAATTGTTAGCGGACACCATGTCGCGTTCAGAGAGTCCCTGTGTGCCTAAACATTGGAGCTCCCCCACAAGTGACCCCATTTTGGAAACTAGACCCCCCAAGGAACTTATCTAGATTCATAGTGAGCACTTTGAACCCCCAAGTGCTTCACAAATTGATCCGTAAAAATGAAAAAGTACTTTTTTTTTCACAAAATGTTTCGCTTTTCATTTTTATGGATCAATTTGTGAAGTACCTGGAAGTTCAAAGTGCTCACTATGTATCTAGATATGTTTCTTGGGGGCTCTAGTTTCCAAAATGGGGTCACTTGTGGGGGAGCTCTAATGTTTAGGCACACAAAAGCTCTCCATATGCTACATGGTGTCCGCTAACAATTGGAATTGACAATGACAAGCAGGAAAAAGACCGGAGGACCACGGTGAAAGAGCGAGGAGGATAAGTATGAATGAGCTATTCTTTTACAGGTGTGCGGCAGCAAGGGGGGGCCTGTATATACCACTTGGGGGGAGCGCTGACAGTGCAATGTAATATTGCATTGCACTAATGAGCGGCCCCACGTGACTGGCCGCTCCTATTGCAGCCTCCCCTCACCTCCTCCTGCCCCGGACACCGCCCCCCCACACTTAGACATCACTGACTCGAGTATAAGCCGAGGGGGGCACTTTTCAGCACAATTTTTGTGCTGAAAAACTCGGCTTATACTCGAGTATATACGTTACTTCAGTTTCCTCCCATACTCCGCAGACATACTGATAGGATATTACAATAAATAAATTACTTATACATAAATGATTATAGTTACAATGTTTGATTTAAATTTTCTCCTTCACTTTGCACCTCAACCTGGTAAAAAATATAATTACAGAGAAATGTGGTGGCAAATGCTTTATTAATAGGAATCAGTCACTAGTTTTTCGCTATTTAATCTGAGAGCATCTTAGTTAATATGCAGAAACCCTGAATACAGCGATTTGTCACTTACTAGGTTGTGTGTTACTGTTTCAATGCAAACAGTGCTTTATCAGCAGGAGATTATCACTACAGGACAACAGGCCTAATGCCTCCTGGTATAACCATGCCCCTGCACTGATTAGCAGCTTTCTGACACTACACAATGTACACAGAAAGCTGCTATTCAATGGTGCAGGTGTGGTTATACTCAGCTCAGCATTCCAAAGTTTACTAGATCTGCTGTAGACAAAACTGTGATTCTATCAAAACTGCTGCATAGGGATGGGCAAACCCGAACTGTAAAGTTCTGGACCCATACCGAATACATACTATTCAGTCACAAGGTCCCGAACATGGGTTTCCATGGGAAACCCGTGTTACAGTTCGGGCCAGTTCGGGACCAGGGACTGTAAAAGAATAAGATAAAACACATAATTATACTTACCTGTCCAGTGACGCGTCCACCCATCTCCTATCGTGGCTGCCTCTACTTCCGGGGCCGCTCATTAACACGATGTCGCAGCACTCCGGGCTCTCCTTCATCGACCACGGGAATAGAAGCTTTGTTTGTCCCCTTGTCTCTGATGAACCAGAGCCGAGAGTGTTCAGCACAGACATGAGGGTCAAGAGGATAATAAAGATGCTGTTAATGTTTGTGTTTTTATTTATATATTTTTATTTATTTATATATTTTATTATGAATTATTATAAAAAAAAAATTAACATGGGCTTCGCCATATTTTTGTATGCCAGCCAGGTACAGCAGGCAGGTACGGGCTGCCCCCAAACCCCAGCTGCCTATTTGTACCCGGCTGGGAACCAGAAATATAGGGAAGCCCATTTATTTAATTATTTCATGAATTTCATGAAATAATTTTAAAAATTTGATGCGGGCTTCACCCTAGTTTTGGGTGCAGCCAGGTACAACTAGGCAGCTGGGGGCTGGAATCCGCAGCACAGGTTGGCCCAATCTTCCTGCCCCCCCCCCCCCCTCACATTGCAGTCCGCAGCCACCCCAGAAAAAGGTTCATTCATAGAAGCGCCATCTTCTGGCGCTGTACCCAACTCATCCAGGGCCCTGGTGCAATGGCTCACTGGGTAATAGAGCGGTTAGAGCTAGCTTTGTATTATCAGCTGGCCCTAAGCCCTAAATTCATGGGGTCAAGCCAATACTAGACATGACCACCATGAATTTCTAGTAAAATGTTAAAAAAAAAACACCAACACAGGTAACAAGTATTTTATTAGAAATAAAACAAAAAACACTTAGAGACTCCATCTTTATTATAACAAACAATCTTCAGTCTGACGTAATCCAAAAGAGAAGCAATGTCAGCACTGCTACATCGCTCTGCATAGACATACGTCTATCCAGAGCGAGAACAGGCTGAAACTGCCTGTGACAGTCAGAGTTCACCCGAGGTCATAGCTTGGGCCATGACCGTGGGTGAACCCTGACGTCACAGCCTGAACACTGCCAATGCCGGCCGGAAAAAGTAGAGCAGCGACAGGAAAGTGAATAATCCCGGAAGTTAATGAGCGGCCCCGGAAGTAGAAGCGGCCGCGAAAGGAGACGGGAGGACGTGTTGCTGGGCAGGTAAGTACACTTATAATGTTTATTAATATTTTATGCTTTTTTTTGCAGCCAACCCCGCCCCACCCCCTCCATCCCATGTCTGTAAAGTTCAAGCTCGGGGGTTCGGATGCAAGTTCGCATCATCCCCGCCCCCAGATCGAACTTTACAAAAAATTCAGGCGAACTCGCCAATCCCGAGTTCCAGTGGGTTTGCCCATCATTACTGCTGCACCCAGTAAACTAAGTGGTACATTATTTAATCAAGGTCTCTCTCCCTACCTCATGCTGCTTTCAGATGACAGCAAAAACCTGCTGACATTTTGCTTTTAATGTAGAGTAAATACGGTTCAATGAAAAATGCCCACAAGGAAAAATGCCCACAGGCAACCCTAACCCTCAACCCCACTTTCCTTGTGGCCATTTTTCTTGTCACCCTTAAATACATGTTCCATCTTATAAATTTTATAATTTTGTTCCATGATGTCATTCTCTTGCTCTAATTCTATCTTTTATTATTATGAAATCTATTTTTTTGCATTTGAAAATATAAAATATTTAATTTTTACCTATTTCAGTCCTTCTTTTCCATGGTGGTAAACAGACTGGTGACAAAGTATTTGTAACCAATGGCTTGGAAGACAATTTTGAAAATGCTCAGAAGACATGCAGAGAGGCCGGAGGTGTCTTGGCAACCCCGAGAAATGCAGCAGAAAATAGTGCAACTCAAGACATACTCCACACCAAGGGGGAAACAGCCAAGGCTTTTTTGGGTATATCAGACTTACAAGTAGAAGGTATCTTTAGATACTTATCAGGTGAGAAGATCTTATTTACTAGCTGGAATTTAGGAGAGCCAAATAATAGCAAAGACAATGAAGACTGTGTAGAGATTCAAGACAACGGGAAATGGAATGACATTCCTTGCAATTTACTTCGACTAGTTATATGTGAATTCCAATAAAGTTATTCAAACAGGACATTGTGCAGCATTTAAAATTTGTCACAGAAACACATAAAAGAATTATTACAATAATTGATGGAGCATGAGTTGGTTTTCAACAAATAACACCCCTAAAAAAAACTAACATAAAAATAAAATGAGCTTATACCCTGCTGAGAATTAATAAGTAAAAAGCAATAGTGCATTTAAGTAAATAATTTAGGGCACTCAGTTAACACTGTTTTCGATCAAAACATTTATAAATGCCATCCCACACTGACAAGGTGTTCCTCAATCAAGCTGTCCTACACTCTCTGATATTAAAACCTTAATAAGTGTCAAACCTAACCTCAATGTGAATAAAAGGGGAACACCGGGGAGGTAAAAAAATTGTACATTCCCTGCACTCCTATACTATAATACTAAGCTGCCTGTTACACTTCTCTTTATATAATTGCCCTGTCCTGTCCATCATCAACTTCCTCCGTCAGGGTGTCCAAATATCTTCTGATTGGTCAGAGGACAGAACAAGTACTGGTAGCCATATTTGGGCACCCAAGTGATGGGTGTTAAAATATGGTGACCGCTCATGGCGGAAGCGACAACCGCCCACCCTTCACGCAGCTGCCACTGCCCTTCCGCATGCAGCCCCTGCTGCCCCCCACGCCTCTGACTCACCTCTCTGCCTCTCATTGCCAACAGGAACTTTGATAATGTCACATCCATGTGACTGGTCACATGACTGTGACATCACTGCCGGTTTTGCAGTGTGAGTACAGAGTACAGACAGGACCAGGGAGGCGAGGAGGCCGAGGAGGCCATACAGAGGGAGACACATAAATGTGGGGGGGCTCTTTCCCTGCTTTCCTCCAGTCTCCCCCTCTTCTCTCCCTCTCTGTTCTGCCCCTGCTCTCCCAGTCTGCTCTCCCCCTCTCCTCTTCCCCGTTCTTCCCCTCTGCCCTGCCTCTGCTCTACCCCTCTGTTCTCCCCTGCTTTGCCCCTTCTCTTCCCCTCTGCTCCTGCCCTCACCCTCTGCTCTCCCCCTTTGCTCTTCACCTGCTCTCCCCCTCTGCTGTGCTCATGTTCTTCCCCTCTGCTTTGCCATTGCTCTCCATCTCTGCTCTCCACCTCTGCACTCCCCCTTTTCTCTGCCCGTCCTCTACCCCTCTGCTCTCCCCTGCTCTGCCCCTGCTCTCCCCCTTTTGATCTTCCCTGCTCTGCCCCTCGGCTTTCCCCCACTCTCCTCCTCTGCTCTCCCCTACTCTCCCCCTCTGCTCTAATCCTGCTCTCCCCTACTCTCCCCCTCTGCTTAGGGGGGCAGCGATTGCACATGGGGAGTGGGTAGCGCACACAGAGTGGAGCAACAGAGCGAGCACAAGTGGGCACAGAGCGCACAAGAGGGGGCACAGCAGATGCATGGGGGCAGAGAAAAAACATAAGGGGGGCATAGATAGCACACGGGGCAGAGAGAGTGCACGGGGGGGCAGAGAGCACACGGGGGGCAGAGAGAGAGCACAGGGAGGATGGCAGACAGTGCCCCCGGGGTAGGGGCAGACAGTGTGCACAGGGGAAGACAGCTACTGCACCCACCGCTACAAAGCCTGCCCCCATCGTCATATCTCCGCCCACCCGATGCTATAGCATCGGGCTCCCATCTAGTGAATATCGTTTAGAATTAATCTAAATCAGTTATTCACTAACTGCTCCTTACCAGTCACTACTCTCAGAAGGGACAATATATCATGCCTGATTTGAGTAGCTCTTCCCCCTCTCTTTCAGAAAGCATCAGTGCCATCCAATGGGTGCTTTTACTAGTGCTTAAAAAAAGACTCACCAGGTGGTCATTCATATAAAAATGATAGAACAGTACAAAATAAGACACGAGGTAAAGGTGTGTTAAACACCACCTTTCTCTGAACACTAGTATATAATGTATATGGCACCTAGATCAGTACCACGTCATTAGTACACAGAGGTTCTTTCTCATCACAGACTAGATTAAACTTAAGTCCGGTTCTAATGATTGTCACACTATTATAGACCGTATGACAATCAAATCATCCCCATCAGGTATATAACATGAGTGCAATGTGACAGGATTTATTGTCATCTCCTGCATCCGGCGTCACCTGTGGCATGATGTGATATCATTGCCTGCACCCGGTGTTACATGTGACAGGATGTGATGTTGTCTCCTGCACCCAGCATCCCATGTGACCGGGTTAATCGAGGATATAAGGATTTCTTCTGGCAAACGGCGGTGTCTATACACCAATGCAATACAGAGTAGCTCCTTGGGGTAAGGAGGAGTTGCAGAACAACATATAGCTTTGCTGGAATTCTTATGAAATGATTAGGGGAACTTTTTGTATTTTTGTTTGTTTCCGTTTATAGCACTAAAGGCTTTGGTTTGCTATTTATGCAATACTGGTAATGGTATATCTGCAGCCTCATTCTGGCCTAACTTCCCTGATGATTAGGCCACATGAAATGTGTCAGGAGTGTTTTTTGACAAATGGCTAACAGCTGTCTCCAGATGGGTTAATGCTGTGTGTATGAGATTGAAAACACAGGCATAAGCAAAAAAACACTGGAGGTTTTACGTGCTGGGAGTTCATAAGTAACCTGGTGGGATTGTTCTACCGTAATTGCTTCTTATTTCTGGCTTCTATAACAAATTGTTTACTCCTAGCCCATCATCACATCATTATCGGATATATACCTGATAGGGATGATTTGATTGTCTACTAAACAATGTGACAATCATTAGGATCGGACTTAAGTTTAATTTAGTCTGTGATGAGAAAGAACCTCTATGTATTGACCCTATAGGATGATGTGGTACTAATCTAGGTGCCATATACATCCTATACTGGTGTTGAGGGGAAAAGGGTGTTTAACACACCTTTTTCTAGTGTTTTATTATGTGTTGTTCTATCATTTTTATATGAATGACCTCTTTGTGGGTCATTTTTATTCACTAGTAAAAGTTACGTTTTCTGGGAAATTATTGAATATCGCCACTTGCTATATTATATTCAATGATTGCTAGGTCTTGAAGGGACCTGAAGAATACCCAACTATATTAGCCTTCCAACAGTTCCTCATTTAATCACAGGAGTGTAACATCACAACAGGTCCTAAACTATACTGGAGTCTGGAGATCTCTTTCTATACAGAGAGGAGGATGGGAGACCTGTGTCGATAGGACCTTATGTGACATCACACCCATGTGATTGAAGGAGGAAGTGTTTGTTCTTGAACACACAAATGCTCTCTGTGGAGGGAGGGTGGGAGCTGCTCACTCAAGCATGACATGTTGTCCGCTCTGTGAGTGGTGATGAATAAGGAGCAGTTGATGAATAACTAATGTATATTAATTTTAAACATTATACAAGTGTAACAGGCAGCTTAGCATTATAGTATAGGAGTGAATGGACTGTATAAAAAATGTCCTTCCCAGAGTTCCCCTTTAAGGGTAGAGAGACTCCCTTTCACATGTCACACAGCTTAAAAGCTAAATTGGGCCCCCTTCACAAGTTCATGTGATCAGCCATTTGTTATCTCTGTGCTGTCCGTGTGCATGTTTGTGACGTCCGTGGGTCATGTACTGGAAAAAACACATGACATTTAAATTAGTGTTTTTATGTGTATAACTTCCCTATTTTTAATAACTGGCAAAGGTAAAGCAGACAGCTGTGAGCTGATATTATCAGGCTGAGAAGGTCTATGGTAATTGTGCCCTCCACAGCCTAATATTACCAGCTGCCTAAAAAGTGGGAAAGTACATTGGATGCTCCACTCTTGGCACTTCAGCTCAGCTCTTTCCAATGCCCTGGTGCATTGACAATTAGGATAATGATTTATGAAATTGATGTTAGCTGACAGTTTCAGCTGGTATCAAGTCCTGGTGTTAGTAATGGAGAGGCATCTATCAGACTCCCCGATTACTGACGGAGTAAGCAAAAAAGAAGACATACATAAAAAATGTTTTATTTCAATAAACACTTCAAGAAACGTTCGCTTTTTTACCATTTTATATATATACTAGCTGTGAGCCCGATGCAAATGCATCGGGATTCTAGAATGTGCATTAATTTGATTATAGTAGTTATAGCTGTTAGCCTGATACAAATGCATCGGGTGTCTAGAATATGTTTATTGTTTTTTTAAAGATTTTTAAATAATAATTGCATCATCAATAGCAATAATATTAGCAATAGCATTATTATTAGCAGTAATAGCAGTATTAATAGCATTATTAGCAGTATTATGAGCATTAATAACAGTATTAATAGCATTAATAGCAGTATTAATAGCATTAAGAGCAGTATTAATAGGAGTAATAGCATTATGAATATGCATTAATAGCATTATATGTGCATTAATAGCATTAATAATAGCATTAATAGCATAAATGATAGCATTAATAGCATAAATAATAGCATTAATAGCATTAGTATTAGCATTAATAGCATTAATAATAGCATTAATAGCAATATTATTTGCATTAATAGCATTATTATTACCATTAATAGCATAATTATTAGCATTAACAGCATTATTATTAGCATTAATAGCATTATTAATAGCAATAATAGTACTAATAATAGTATTATTATTAGTATTAATAGCATTATTACCATAAATAGCATTAATAATAGCGTTAATAGCATTATTATGAGGAGTAATAGCATTATTAGCATTAATAACATTATTAATAACATTAATAGCATTAATAGCATTAATAGCATAAATAATAGAATTAATAGCATAAATAATCGCATTAATAGCATTAGTATTAGCATAAAGAACATTAATAGCAATATTATTATCATTAATAGCATTTTGAATAGCATAAATAGCATGATTATTAGCCTTAATAGCATTATTAATAGCATTAATAGGATTATTATTAGCATTATTAGCATTAATATTAGCATTAATAGCATAATTATTAGCATTAATAGCATTATTAATAGCATTAATAGCATTAATATTACCATTAATAGCATTAATATTAGCATTAATAGCATTAATAGCATAATTAATAGCATTAATAGCATTATTAATAGCATTAATAGCATTATTAATTGCAAGAATAGCATTATTAATAGCATTAATAGCATTATTAATAGCATTAATAGCATAAATAATAGCATTAATAGCATAAATAATAGCATTAATAAAATTAATAGCAATATTATTAGCATTAATAGCATTAAGAATAGTATTAATAGCATGATTATTAGCCTTAATAGCATTAATATTAGCATTAATAGCATTATTAATAGCATTAATAGCATAAATAATAGAATTAATAGCATAAATAATTGCATTAATAGCATTAGTATTAGCATAAAGAGCATTAATAGCAATATTATTAGCATTAATAGCATTTTAAATAGCATAAATAGCATGATTATTAGCCTTAATAGCATTAATAATAGCACAAATAGCATTATTATTAGTATTATTAGCATTAATAGCATAATTATTAGCATTAATAGCATTTATTAGCATTAATAGCATTAATAATAGCATTAATAACATGATTAATAGCATTAGTAGTAGCATTAATAGCAGTATTAATAGCATTATTAGCATTATTATTAGCATTAACAGCATTATTATTAGCATTAATAACATTATTAATAGCATTAATAGCATTATTGGTAGCATTAATAGCAGTATTAATAGCATTATTAGCAGTATTATTAGCATTAATAGTATTATTAATAGCATTAATAGCATTATTAATAGCATTAATAGCATTAATAACATTATTAATATCATGAATATCATTATTAGTAGCATTAATAGCAGTATTAATAGCATTAATATCATTATTATTAGCATTTTTATTTTATAGTGTAATTATTGTGATGTGTATGATTGTATATTAATGTAAGTAAGTGAGAGAATTTTTAGCATTGAGAAAGGTGTCTGAATGAAGCTGGAATGTGATTGGCCGTAGTGAAATAGTAGAATTGATTTTCCCATTGATAAAAATGTATGAATGAGCCTTGAATGTGATTGGTTAGTGTGTATGTGAATGTGATTGGTGCATTTTGGATCCGTGGGCGGGGCTTCCAGAAACTCGCGGCGGCCATCTTTAATCGTCAGTCAGCGGTGCGGACAGAAGAGAAAACATCCAGGACCTGGAGCTCGCTGAAGGAAGAAAGAAGACCCCCGAGGCCGGAGGAAGAGGATGCCTGGGCCGGATGGAAGACTCGTGGCCCGGTCTGAAGGAAGAGGACGCCTGGGCCGGATGGAAGACTCGTGGCCCGGGCTGAAGGAAGAGGACGCCTGGGCCGGATGGAAGACTGGACCTGACGAATCAGATGTCATGAAGACAGGTAAGTGATCGACGGCGTCGGGGCTGTGCGGACATTGTGGGGGGGCTGTGCGGACATTGTGGGGGGGGGCTGTGCGGACATTGTGGGGGGGCTGTTTGGAAATTGTGGGGGGGCTGTTTGGAAATTGGGGGGGTTGGAATGGGGGGGGGGCTGTTTGGACATTGGGGGGGGGGCTGTTTGGACATTGTGGGGGAGGGGCTGTTTGGACATTGTGGGGGGGGGCTGTTTGGACATAGTGGGGGGATGTGTGGACATTGTGGGGGGGCTGTTTGGACATTGTGGGGGGGGGTGCGGGGGGGCTGTTTGGACATGGTGGGGGGGCTGTTGAACATTGTGGGGGGGCTGTTTGGACATTGTGGGGGGGGCTGTTTGGACATTGTGGGGGGGGCTGTTTGGACACTGGTGGGGGGGCTGTTGGAATTGTGGGGGGCTGTTTGGACATTGGTGGGGGGGGCTGTTTGGACATTGTGGGGGGGGGCTGTGTGGACATGTGGGGGGGCTGTGTGGGACATTGTGGGGGGGGGGCTGTGCGGACATTGTGGGGGGGGGCTGTTTGAAACATTGTGGGGGGGGGCTGTTTGGACATGGTGGGGGGGCTGTGTTGGACATTGGTGGGGGGGGGCTGTTGGGACATTGGGGGGGGGCTGTTTGGACATTGTGGGGGGGGGCTGTTTGGAACATTGTGGGGGGGTGTTGGGCGTGGGGGGCTGTTGGACATGGTGGGGGGGCTGTTTGGACATTGTGGGGGGGGCTGTTTGGACATGGTGGGGGGGCTGTTTGGACATTGTGGGGGGGGGCTGTGCGGACATTGTGGGGGGGGCTGTTTGAAAATTGTGGGGGGGGGCTGTGTGGACATTGTGGGGGGGGCTGTGCGGACATTGTGGGGGGGGCTGTGCGGACATTGTGGGGGGGGCTGTTCGGACATTGTGGGGGGGGCTGTTTGAACATTCTGGGGGGGGCTGTTTGGACATGGTGGGGGGGCTGTTCGGACAATGTGGGGGGGGGCTGTTTGAACATTGTGGGGGGCTGTTTGGACATGGTGGGGGGGGCTGTTTGGACATTGTGGGGGGGGTTGTTTGAACATTGTGGGGGGCTGTTTGGACATGGTGGTGGGGAGCTGTTTGGACATGGTGGGGGGGGCTGTTTGGACAAGTTGGGGGGGGCTGTTTGGACATTGTGAGGGGGGGCTGTGTTGACATAGTGGGGGGGCTGTGTGGACATTGTGAGGGGGGCTGTTTGGACATTGTGGGGGGGGGGGGCTGTGTTTGGACATTGTAGGGGGGGACTCGTGGCCCGGTCTGAAGGAAGAGGACGCCTGGGCCGGATGGAAGACTCGTGGCCCGGGCTGAAGGAAGAGGACGCCTGGGCCGGATGGAAGACTGGACCTGACGAATCAGATGTCATGAAGACAGGTAAGTGATCGACGGCGTCGGGGCTGTGCGGACATTGTGGGGGGGCTGTGCGGACATTGTGGGGGGGGGCTGTGCGGACATTGTGGGGGGGGCTGTGCGGACATTGTGGGGGGGGCTGTTTGGACATTGGGGGGGGGCTGTTTGGAAATTGTGGGGGGGGCTGTTTGGACATTGTGGGGGGGGGCTGTTTGGACATTGTGGGGGGGGGGCTGTTTGGACATTGTGGGGGAGGGGCTGTTTGGACATAGTGGGGGGGCTGTGTGGACATAGTGGGGGGGGGGCTGTGTGGACATTGTGGGGGGGGGGGCTGTGCGGACATTGTGGGGGGGGCTGTTTGAAAATTGTGGGGGGGGGGCTGTGTGGACATTGTGGGGGGGGGGCTGTGCGGACATTGTGGGGGGGGCTGTTTGAAAATTGTGGGGGGGGGGCTGTGTGGACATTGTGGGGGGGGCTGTGCGGACATTGTGGGGGGGGGGCTGTTCGGAAATTGTCGGGGGGGCTGTTTGAACATTGTGGGGGGGGGGCTGTTTGGACATGGTGGGGGGGCTGTGTGGACATGGGGGGGGCTGTTTGAACATTGTGGGGGGGGCTGTTTGAACATTGTGGGGGGGGGCTGTTTGGACATGGGGGGGGGCTGTGTGGACATTGTGGGGGGGGGGGCTGTGCGGACATTGTGGGGGGGGCTGTTTGAAAATTGTGGGGGGGGGGCTGTGTGGACATTGTGGGGGGGGGCTGTGCGGACATTGTGGGGGGGGCTGTTTGAAAATTGTGGGGGGGGGGCTGTGTGGACATTGTGGGGGGGGCTGTGCGGACATTGTGGGGGGGGCTGTTTGGACATTGTAGGGGGGGGCTGTTTGGACATTGTAGGGGGGGGCTGTTTGGACATTGTAGGGGGGGGCTGTTTGGACATTGTGGGGGGGGGCTGTGTGGACATTGTGGGGGGGGCTGTTTGGACATTGTGGGGGGGGTTGTTTGAACATTGTGGGGGGCTGTTTGGACATGGTGGGGGGGCTGTTTGGACATGGTGGGGGGGGCTGTTTGGACTTGTGGGGGGGGGCTGCTTGGACATTGTGGGGGGGGGCTGTGTTGACATTGTGGGGGGGGCTGTGTGGACATTGTGGGGGGGGCTGTTTGGACATTGTGGGGGGGGCTGTTTGGACATTGTAGGGGGGGGCTGTGTGGACATTGTGGGGGGAGGGGCTGTGTGGACATTGTGGGGGGGGGCTTTGTGGACATCGTGGGGGGGGCTGTGTGGACATTGTGAGGGGGGCTGTTTGGACATTGTAGGGGGGGCTGTTTGGACATTGTGGGGGGGGCTGTTTGGACATTGTAGGGGGGGCTGTTTGGACATTGTGGGGGGGCTGTTTGGACGTTGTGGGGGGGGCTGTTTGGACATTGTGGGGGGGGCTGTGTTGACATTGTGGGGGGGGGCTGTGTGGACATTGTGGGGAGGGGGGGGCTGTGTGGACATTGTTGGGAGGGGCTGTTTGGACATTGTAGGGGGGGCTGTGTGGACATTGTGGGGGGGGCTTTGTGGACATTGTGGGGGGGGCTGTGTGGACATTGTGGGGGGGGGCTGTGTGGACATTGTAGGGGGGGGGGCTGTGTGGACATTGTAGGGGGGGGGCTGTTTGGACATTGTGGGTGGGGCTGTTTGGACATTGTGGGGGGGGCTGTGTGGACATTGTAGGGGGGGGCTGTTTGGACATTGTGGGTGGGGCTGTTTGGACATTGTGGGGGGGGGCTGTTTGGACATTGTGGGGGGGGGCTGTGCGGACATTGTGGGGGGGGGGCTGGGCTGACATTGTGGGGGGGGCTGTGCGGAAATATGGCGGGGGGGTGCTGACATATGGGCGTGGTGTGCGGACATGCGGGGATCGGAGGTGGCTTCTCCGCCTCCGGTCCCTGATCCCCGCGGGCTGGAGCGGAGGCTGCAGGGCCATGGTCCCTGGGGAGGCCTGCAGCCTCCGCTCCATAGAGGGGGCTTAGGGGGTAGGGGCGGCAGGGTAGGGGCCTGGGGTAGGGGCGGCGGGGGGTAGGAGCTTAGGGGCTGCGGGCTTAAGGGGTAGGGGCTTAGGGGCGGCGGGGGTAGGAGGCGGACTTAGGGGGTAGGGGCGGCGGGGTAGGGGCAGGCTCCGGAGCACTGTGTCAGCATGTGCTGACAGCAGCGGCTCCGGAGCGGGATCGGACATGTTTGGACATGTTGGGGGGGGCTGCTTGGACATTGTGGGGGGGGGCTGTGTTGACATTGTGGGGGGGGCTGTGTGGACATTGTGAGGGGGGCTGTTTGGACATTGTGAGGGGGGGCTGTTTGGACATTGTAGGGGGGGGCTGTGTGGACATTGTGGGGGGAGGGGCTGTGTGGACATTGTGGGGGGGGGCTTTGTGGACATCGTGGGGGGGGCTGTGTGGACATTGTAGGGGGGGGCTGTTTGGACATTGTGGGGGGGCTGTTTGGACATTGTAGGGGGAGGGCTGTTTGGACATTGTGGGGGGGGCTGTTTGGACATTGTGGGGGGGGCTGTGTTGATTGTAGGGGGCTGTGTTGACTGTAGGGGGGGCTGTTTGGACATTGTGGGGGGGGGCTGTTTGGACATTGTGGGGGGGGCTGTGTTGACATTGTGGGGGGGGGGGGCTGTTGGACATTGTGGGGGGGGGCTGTGTGGACATTGTGGGGGGGCTGTGTGGACATTGTGGGGGGGTTTGGACTTGTGGGGGGGTGTTTGGACATTGTAGGGGGGGCTGTTTGGACATTGTGGGGGGGCTGTTTGGACGTTGTGGGGGGGGCTGTTTGGACATTGTGGGGGGGGCTGTGTTGACATTGTGGGGGGGGGCTGTGTGGACATTGTGGGGAGGGGGGGGCTGTGTGGACATTGTTGGGAGGGGCTGTTTGGACATTGTAGGGGGGGCTGTGTGGACATTGTGGGGGGGGCTTTGTGGACATTGTGGGGGGGGCTGTGTGGACATTGTGGGGGGGGGCTGTGTGGACATTGTAGGGGGGGGGCTGTGTGGACATTGTAGGGGGGGGGCTGTTTGGACATTGTGGGTGGGGCTGTTTGGACATTGTGGGGGGGGCTGTGTGGACATTGTAGGGGGGGGGCTGTTTGGACATTGTGGGTGGGGCTGTTTGGACATTGTGGGGGGGGGCTGTTTGGACATTGTGGGGGGGGGCTGTGCGGACATTGTGGGGGGGGGGCTGGGCTGACATTGTGGGGGGGGGCTGTGCGGAAATATGGCGGGGGGGTGCTGACATATGGGCGTGGTGTGCGGACATGCGGGGATCGGAGGTGGCTTCTCCGCCTCCGGTCCCTGATCCCCCGCGGGCTGGAGCGGAGGCTGCAGGGCCATGGTCCCTGGGGAGGCCTGCAGCCTCCGCTCCATAGAGGGGGCTTAGGGGGTAGGGGCGGCAGGGTAGGGGCCTGGGGTAGGGGCGGCGGGGGTAGGAGCTTAGGGGCTGCGGGCTTAAGGGGTAGGGGCTTAGGGGCGGCGGGGTAGGAGGCGGACTTAGGGGGTAGGGCGGCGGGGTAGGGGCAGGCTCCGGAGCACTGTGTCAGCATGTGCTGACAGCAGCGGCTCCGGAGCGGGATCGGAGCGGGGGTGTGCGGACATATGGGGGGAGGTGAGGACATATGGGGGGTGTGTGGTGACAGGGGTTGGGGGTGTGTGGTGACAGCGGCGAGGGGTCGCAATGCCCGCTACGCGGGCAATGCTTCGCACGTGGTGATGTTACAGAGTGACAAAGCCACTGTCTTTTGCGGGGTCCGACACGGAAGTGCCTACGGCAATTATATAGTAGATATATATAGATTATAGATAGTGATAGATGATAGTAGATAGATAGATAGATAGATAGATAGATAGATAGATATGCTGCTTATATAAAAACTTGCTGTTATAGTCCAGGGAACCTGCAGTATTGGAATAAATGAAACAAGACACTTGCCCTCTTTCACCCCTTTATTCTAAAGAAAAGAAATTCCAAGCTTCACAGACAGAGTTCAGGGATGATCATGAGGAACAAAGTCCATGAACCATCATTGTGGCATCAGTGACGTTACCTCAGTTCAGGGTGGCACTGAGAAAGAATGATCCAGAGTTTAGAAAGCTTTTGTAAATTCACAGAAGAAAAGCTGCTAAAACATATTTTATTTACTGAAGTTAAAACAAGACATATCCATCTAAATGGTGGAATACAAATGAATGCATTCTACAAAAAAATATCTACAGTACATAGCTAACACAAACAAAATCCAAAATCCAGTGCCCTCATCAAAAATAGACCATATTGATTACTCCTGTCTTATATATGTGCTTTTGTTGAGGGTACTAAATGTATTTTTTGAGTGTGTTATGCATGCATTGGGAATGTTTTCTTTTTTGTAGAATTTATTCATTTGATTTCCACCATCTTGATGTATATGTCTTGTTTTCATTTCGGTAAATACAATTTTTTAGGAGTTTTTTCTTTTTTATGAATTTACTCTGTTCAGGATAGCCGAGTCTCCAGATTCCACTGGATAATGCTGCGCTGTGCGCGACTCGGTGGCTTTGAAAAGCGTTAATGTTACTGATGTCTAGAGATGAGCGAACCTTTGGGAGTTTGGTTTTGGTTCGGTTCATCAAACTGGTATATGTTTGACAAATAGATCGGCAAACAGTTTGACAAACTTCCAAACTCCATTCAAATCAATAGGAGGCAAATCAAGGGCATAAAAAAACTTTCAAAGGGGCCAAAAAGCTGCCAAACACAGCTCAAACCAATTTACATTGGAGCCCTGCTGTTTTGGCAAAGCCATTAGCTTCCTAGACTATTATTTACCTAGCTTCACTACCGCTTTCCCCTTCTTCCGGGCCCACTTATGAACCTCAGACATATTCACTGCTTTGTCCTTCTATGATTGGTTGAAGTTAGACTTAGCTCTACCCACACGCTCTGTCGGCATCTGTGATTAGTTGTCGGTATGGAAACCAAAATGATGTCAGATTAATATAAAAATAAATAAATAATTGAAGAAAATTGTTGTGGAGGTTCCCCCAATTTTGATGCCATCAAAGATAAAATGCACGGCTGTTCATTGGTGTTCTTACCCTGTGGAGGCACATAGTTATTGACCCCCACAGGTTAAGAATAGCAGCAGACAGCTGCTCCAAAATATGATGCATTCAATAGAAGCACCATATCCTGATGCTTCATCACGGTTTTTCCCACTGCCTTGGTGCAGTGGCAAATGGGGTAATAGAATGGGTTAATGATAGATGAATATTGTCAGATGTCATCAGCCCCTGGATTGGTTATGTTGAGGCGTTTATGATACCTATTTATTAAGCTGAATCATACTTGGCTCTGCCAGTAATCCACACAGCAACGATACCATGTGAAGTGCTCTCGTCACGGCTACATCGCTATGACAGGAGGGTGCAGCTGCATGTATTTCTATGGAGCGGCAAGCTTCTGACCAGAGAGCGGGCAGCCAAGCTGGATGCTGCATGTGAAACTTGCGTGAGTCTCGCATGTCTCTCGCCCAGTGTTAGTCCAGCTCTACACTGAACCGTGGCTGTGAGTGGTTATTTCGGACAGTTCATCTAAGGTTACCATGCTAACAGCTGTCACAGTTACTACGGTAACTCAACTGTGACCACGGATGAACTGTCTGACATCACCGCTCACAGCTGGCTGTCAGTGAGAGCGAGCTGCTGTGGTTTGTAGACGATGTAATTGTGGCGCCCCGCAATGAGTGCATCACAGGAGTGTATTGCAGCCCAGACAGTAGCAGCAATATTCTCTGACTAAGCAATGACATGGTTAAAACTCAGAGCTCCATACCCTACATGCACATCAGCATAGAGGGTCAATAAGGTCCTGGTGGGTGGAGTGTAGAGGTAGTGTGTAGTGGAGAAGTTAGTGCAAGAAGTCAGTAAGAACTTTCTGCAATGTAGGAGAAGGAGGAAGCAGAGCGTGGCCGGGAGGAACGTAGGAGAGGGGGCCTCTGTACAGTCTCGTGCAGCCCCTAGGCCACAACCACCCTGGTTGGGCACCATTACCCCGGTGCCTCAACAACCAGACTCTGGGCGAATGCATACGGGCCAAAACAACCCGTGCCCATCTACAACCGGATTACTGGTTCCGAAGCTGGGAGTCGCTTATCACTGCCATGCAAACCAGGAGTGGAGGGATCGCTGTACAGGAGTACCCCACCGCCGCAAACAGAGCCGTCTTGCCAGCGGAGTACATACCGAAAGGACACAGACTACCCTCACACCGGAACGTACACACCGGCAGGACAATATAAGCAGTCCCTTGTACCCGACCTTGGCACTCAAAGGCGACATCAGCAACTCACTTAGACAAGCTTAGAATGAAGGAACACCGCGGAGCTCTGAGAAACACTGGTCATTGCTAAGTCCACCCGGTCCGTTACCCGTTAACTGTATACCATGTACTGCCTGCTGGTTATAGTAAAGTACCGTTACAGAGACTATCAGTGTCCGTGCCTTTTTCAGAACTGTCCATCTCTGCATACTAAGGTACCGCAGCTGCCTCACAACATCTTGTGCAGCTCCTGGCTCCGGGGATTCCCGCTCATCCTGTGGGGAGCGTTCCATCTTGCTGCATTCCATCCCCCGGAGGCCCAAGCAGCGCCGGTGGACATCACTGGACCTCTCACAGGTGGCGTCACGACTTAAAACAACCTTTCCAAATCTGTTCAGCCATCACTTTTGAATCTGGACCGCACCGGTACCCACAGCCGCAGGCGCGGTTCCGTGACTGGAGGAAGACAAACGCCTGCCCTGTGCAGCCCCGGCTACGGTGGGTCTAGTCATAATGGTCTCCGCTCCATGTGTGTATCCGGACACTAGGGTCCGGGTATCACAATCATAAAGCTTGGAAACAAGGGAAGGCACACACCTCAGGTAAAGCACACACGTGCACAACACCTTCCCAACTCCAGGCCAGAAGGGGGAGCTCTAAAGCCCGGGTTCAGGGCAGGTCCCCTATAAATTCTGGTTTGTGGGCGGGGTCAACTAGTTCAGTTTCTGAGAGGACTGTAGAAGATACCCTATGGTCTGGAGCCGTGCTAGGCACGTCCGAGGGAGCTGACTAGCTAGTGTGAGTAACCCGCGGTAAGGTTCTAAGGAAAGTGGAAAACAGGTGTGAGGAGTGGAGCAGTGCCAGCTCGCCTCAGCACCTAGCATAGTATAAACTTCGGAGTCCGAGGTCTCCAGGGACTTTAGGTCCAGCAGCCAATACCGGAGAGCGGGTGATCCCAAGTTGCTTGCCCACCAGAAAGGCCAAGAGACATAGCCGCATCACAGAGCTCAGAAGACGCAGTGAAGGAGAATAGCACAAAAAGAGCTCAAGCCGCCTGTCATACGGCCAAGACACAGGAGTGAGTCTAAGCATAGCTTCATATATATCAGATTAAGACGGCATCACCACAAGCGTAGGTGCAGGCAGAAAATAATAATATACTTACAGTAGGTTATCTGCCGCGACACTACTTTTTCATGATTAATGATAATATGAATCAATGAGTGTCACTAGAAGCAAGAGGATCAATTGGATATAATGTAAGGTGAATTGCAGAAACTGCCTTATGCTAAATGTAATAAAACGGAGATCTTGGTTTTCAATAGTGATCACTAGAGAGTAAGCTTGGCATCCACTTACAAGGAGCCTCCACTGCCAAGTCCTAACACTAACCCTGATAAAATTGTGAATTGTGAACGGGTTTATATGCCCAAGGATAATTGGAAATAATGAATAGGTGTGTAGGGCCTTCACAATGGTGTCCAAGTGTGGATACCAAACTAAGGAATGTTGAAAGGAGAATAATTACAGTGGGAGCTCAGTCACAAATAAACAATATATATATCAGATTAAGACGGCATCACCACAAGCGTAGGTGCAGGCAGAAAATAATAATATACTTACAGTAGGTTATCTGCCGCGACACTACTTTTTCATGATTAATGATAATATGAATCAATGAGTCACTAGAAGCAAGAGGATCAATTGGATATAATGTAAGGTGAATTGCAGAAACTGCCTTATGCTAAATGTAATAAAACGGAGATCTTGGTTTTCAATAGTGATCACTAGAGAGTAAGCTTGGCATCCACTTACAAGGAGCCTCCACTGCCAAGTCCTAACACTAACCCTGATAAAATTGTGAATTGTGAACGGGTTTATATGCCCAATGGAATAATTGGAAATTAATGATATAGGTGTTGGTACGGGCCTTCACAATGGTGGTCCAAGTAGTGGAATACCAAATACATATATGGAAAGTATTGATAATGGGTGAATTAATTACATTTTGGGAGGCTTTTCAAGTCACACTAATAAACAAATATATTATAACGTTTCCCAGATATAATAGATCCTGGTCATAAATTCAGTGGATATACATAATATATAGTTGTAATTTAGTAGTGACTGAGCCCCCACTGTAATTATTCCCCTTTCAACATTCCTTAGTTTGGTATCCACACTTGGACACCATTGTGAAGGCCCTACACACCTATTCATTATTTCCAATTATCCTTGGGCATATAAACCCGTTCACAATTCACAATTTTATCAGGGTTAGTGTTAGGACTTGGCAGTGGAGGCTCCTTGTAAGTGGATGCCAAGCTTACTCTCTAGTGATCACTATTGAAAACCAAGATCTCCATTTTATTACATTTAGCATAAGGCAGTTTCTGCAATTCACCTTACATTATATCCAATTGATCCTCTTGCTTCTAGTGACACTCATTGATTCATATTATCATTAATCATGAAAAAGTAGTGTCGCGGCAGATAACCTACTGTAAGTATATTATTATTTTCTGCCTGCACCTACGCTTGTGGTGATGCCGTCTTAATCTGATATATATATTGTTTATTTGTGACTGAGCTCCCACTGTAATTATTCCCCTTTCAACATTCCTTAGTTTGGTATCCACACTTGGACACCATTGTGAAGGCCCTAACACCTATTCATTATTTCCAATTATCCTTGGGCATATAAACCCGTTCACAATTCACAATTTTATCAGGGTTAGTGTTAGGACTTGGCAGTGGAGGCTCCTTGTAAGTGGATGCCAAGCTTACTCTCTAGTGATCACTATTGAAAACCAAGATCTCCGTTTTATTACATTTAGCATAAGGCAGTTTCTGCAATTCACCTTACATTATATCCAATTGATCCTCTTGCTTCTAGTGACACTCATTGATTCATATTATCATTAATCATGAAAAAGTAGTGTCGCGGCAGATAACCTACTGTAAGCATAGCTTCAAGCAGCCAGGGCTCACAAACAGAACAGTGCAGCAGGGAAGACTCAGTACTTGCCAGGTGTGAAAAGCGCAACTTGCTTCCAAGCTCCGGACCCCGAACACCACTTGTAAACTGTGCACTGAATGAACCTATTTCTGTCTTCTGTAAAGGTAAAAGGAGACTGTTACCCCTGTGTCTGTCAGTTCTTCCGTACACTAAATCCTTGCATCACCAACAATCCCTGCCTATCCACAGGCTTTATGTGTGCCCTAGGGAATTGCTCTTCCCGTGGAGTGCTGATCCATCTATACAGCTACTGCCATCATCCCCAGAGGTTCCGACTGCAGCAGCAGTTAAACCAGCCACATTCCACGAGTGGCCTCACAACGATCTTTACTTTTGTTTTTTTTTATTCTCAACATTTTTCCAATCCCCTTTTTACTGCTCACCCAACGAGGGAATCACGGACCGGGTCTCGCCACAGTGACATCCCACAGCCCCGACGACATCGGGAGGGCCCGGTTCCAAGTACCTCACGGTCCCCGCCAGGGGCGAGACACCTTTTGGCATCACGAACAGGATCTACCAATCCGGTAAAACTGGGCCTTGTGTGCCTAACACTGTATTGAACTGTGAATGATCACCATTTTCTTTTCTTTTTGCTGCCTCGCGTGGAGTGTGGGAAGGTGAGGGGGCGGTGCCACAGAAAAGGTGCTTGCCGGCCTCCCCCCCCAGAGCAGCTCGCTCTCCGCAGGGGGGAGGGAGAGGGGCAGCTCCTATACAGAATGATAGCAGCAGCAGCAGTAATAGCAGCTCAGCTCTTTTGACAAGAGGAGACATGAATGACTTTCTTGCTATAGTGCGGGCCTCATTGAAAGAGGATATGTGTGAAATGCTGAATGAGATAAGGAAAGATTTGAATTCAGTGGGGGACAGAACAGCTCACTTGGAGACAAAATGGGAGAGTACACTACAACTATTAATACCTTGATGGATGAAAATACGGCTTTAAAGGGCGAGCTTTCTGTAGTGTATGGTAAATTAAATGATTTAGAGGACAGATCCCGGAGAAAGAATGTTAGAGTCCGAGATATGCCGGAGGAAATAACGGATAATCAGTTGGCTCCCTTTATGCTAAGATTTTTTACGGCAGTATTACCAAATGCTCCCCAGGGGATTTGCTAATTGAAAGAGTTCATAGAACCCCAAAACCTAGACATTTGGACCCCTCATTGCCGAGAGATATTCTGGTCAGACTATTACGCTTTCCCACAAAGGAAGCGCTCGTACAACAAATGAGGAAGCCTCCTGCGCTGCCTGCTGAATTCCAGGGGCTTCAGGTGTTTTCAGACTTGTCAGCAGCCACATTGGCGGAGCGCAAAGAGTATGCACATGTATGCGCTCCCCTAAGAGAAGTAAAAATAAGATACAGATGTGGATTTAACCCTGTGAATCTTCTTATATCATACGAAGACGATTTAGTGATCTGTGCCTCTCCAAAACAAGCCGAAGATAAATTAAAGTCATGGAAAATACCTTTTGCCCCAGCTAAAACGAGGAAGGGGAGAAAGTTAACGAATGGAATAAAATTTGAGGCGGAGAGAGTGAAGGCCTCGTGGACGGTCCTCCAGACATTACTCGGAGACAAGTTACTGTTTCCGAGACCCCGTGATGGCAGATTTTTTTTTTATTTGTGTCCGGTGCCCGAGGGACAGGGCCTTTTCCCTAGGGCTCATGAGATCAGCCTTGGGTTGATGATTGTTAGTTGTTGTTGGGGTGAAATTTTTTTGGTTTTTTTCTTTTTTTATTTTGCTTCTCTTTTTCTTTTCTTTTTCTCTTTTGGTGTGTTTTTTTTGTCTTTGTTTTTCTCTTTTAAAGAGGATCTTGTATTGCTTTTTTATCCTGGTAGGTGTTATGGTCATATACCCTTATATAAGTGGGAATGAGTATAAATTTAATGTCATTAAATGTGAAGGGAATGAACTCCCCAGGTAAAAATAATATGGTCTGGAGGGAGGTGTTAAGATCACAAGCAGAAATAATCTGCTTGCAGGAGACACACCTCCTGGAAGCAGATAATGGGAGATTCAGCCATAACCGCTTCCCAAACATATTTTTTTCTAATAGCAAGGTTAAAAAAGCAGGGGTCTGTATCATGATTAAACACACGGTGTGGTTTGAGTTGATAAATAAATATGTAGACCCAGGGGGCAGATTTTTGATTTTGGTATGTTCCTTGAATGGAGCTATATACACCTTAGCAACAATATATGTAGAACAGGGGGGTAAAATATTGTGTGGAGACTTTAATTGTCCTATGTCTAATGAATTGGATAAGTCAAAAGGAGGAAGGCGGTTTCGGTGGGAGATGAAATCATTAATGCATGAATTTCATTATCATGACTACTGGAGCTACAGTCATGCATCAGAAAGAGATTATACTTTTTTCTCTCACCGACATCTTACCTATAGTCGAATAGATTATTTTATGGTAGATGATAAAATTCTCGCTAAGAGCTTGGAAACAAAAATAGGACTGATAACCTGGTCAGACCATGCTCCAATTTTTCTAAAAATATCATTGTCTTATCAATACTCCCCCATATTTAGATGGCGACTAAATGAGGGTATGTTGTTGAATGAAAAGGTTGTATCAAAGGTAACCGCGGAGATGGTGGAATATTTTCAAAAGAATGATAATGGAGAGATTAATGAAGAAAATGTATGGTTAGCCCATAAAGCTGTTATTAGGGGAACGCTTATACAGCAAGCGTCTAGTATAAAGCGTGAGAAGGAGAGGGAGAGGAAAGAGCTACTTAACAGATTGCATTCTTTAGAATCTCTTAACAAGAAGGCTGTTACACCCTAAGTTATTGATGAAATATTTTCGATAAGATTTAAACTGCGAGACTCAATGTTACGTACATACGCTCATAATATGCGTAAAGCAAAGGTGAAGTGGTATTCGGCGGAGGATAAGGGGGGGGCAGTCTTGGCCCGTAGAGTGAAAAAAAGAGGGTAAGAGGTAGGATTGACTACATCTTGAAACCAGGCGCTCCCCCTGTTAGAAACCCTATAGGGATTGTTAAATATTATACAGACTTGTATAATCTGGGGAGGGACTCGGCGATCCCATAGCCTACTGACCAAGGAATAAAAGACTCCATTAATCTCCCTAAGATCTCGGAGGAGCAGTTGTCCTTTTAGAATGCCCCCTTTACAATAGAAGAGATATTAGCAGTTATCAAACAATCAAAAAAAGCGAGTGGGCCGGGGCCAGATGGATTCTCTAATTAGTATTACCGTACCTTTCAGGAGATTCTAGCGTAATTTTTATTAAGAACATTTTCGGTGTGGAGAAATAACGGCTTAATGCTGAGCTCTAACTTGGAAGCTACTATTATTACTCTTCCTAAGTCAGAGAAAGACCCTACTACCCCTAAAAACCTCAGGCCTATCGCGCTGCTAAACTGTGACGTTAAAATTTTTACTAAAATGCTGGCTTCTCGCCTAAATAAAATCATCCCCGACCTGGTCTCATCGGACCAGGTTGGGTTTGTAAGGGGAAGAGAGGCAAAAGACGGAATACACCGGATGTTGAACCTAGTTCGGGTAGCAGAATTGTCAGGCCTCCCCAGTGCATTCCTGTCACTGGACGCAGAGAAAGCCTTTGATAGGGTGCACTGGGGATATGTCAAGGGGGTTCTTCAAAAGTTTGGGTTGATGGGTCCAATTTTGTCTGCGATACTAGAAATATACTCTGGGCCAGCGGCTAGAGTATGGACAGCGGGGGTCTTATCTAAATCTTTTGACATAACAAATGGGACACGTCAAGGTTGCCCCTGTCCCCAATAATTTTTGCTTTATGTATGGAGCCATTGGCGGATAGGATTAGGAATTCTTCATTAATCTCAGGGGTGATGGTAGGGACAGCTGCTCATAAAATCAGTTTTTATGCAGATGATGTTATTATTTCTTGTGTGAATATTGAGCAGTCCCTCTCCACAGTTTTATCTGAATTAGGGGAATTCAGTAGAATATCATATTATAGATTAAATACAAATAAACCAGTGATTCTCCCTATAGCGGTACCATTAACCTCCCAGGAACATTTAAAGCGGTTTTTTCCTTTCCAGTGGATGGACGAAGGTATTCCATACCTGGGCATAACTCTGACTATGTCAGACCGGATAAAGTCAACTTTACAAATCTTCATACAAAAATTAAAGTATTATTAGAGGGGATGCACCAAATTACATCATCTTGGATAGCTCGCATAAATATTTTTAAAATGATGGCCCTCCCTAAAGTTTTGTATTATTTCAGGACTCTTCCTCTGGATATCCCAAAAAAAATTTATTTATAGTTTGCAACGCCTAGTTAGTAAGTACATCTGGGCTCATAAAAAAACGCGTATAGCTAAAACAATACTATACCTTCCTTTAGAGGCAGGCGGGATGGGGTTTCCAGACTTAATGTTGTATCATAAGGCCTCGGTCTTGGTTGGTTTACGAGAATGGTGGCAGATGACTGGTGATCAGAAATGGTTACAGATTCCAAAATTTTATTCAAGACGAGGCTCCACCAGATTACTGTATATACTCATGTATAAGCCGACCCGTGTATAAGCCGACCCCCCTACTTTTGCCCCAAAACCTGGGAAAACCTATTGACTCGTGTATAAGCCGAGGGTGGACCCCAGCACAGGTATACAGCCCCCAGCAGTGTGGTAAACAGGCCCCCCCAGTGGTATACAGGCCTCCCCAGTGGTAGTATGCAGCAGCCTCCCCAGTGGTAGTATACAGCAGCCTCCCCATGGTATACGCAGCTCCATTGGTATATACAGGCCCCAGCAGTATATACAGCAGCCCCAGTGGTATACAGCAGCATCCCCAGTGGTATACACAGAACCCAGCAGTATTACAGCAGCCTCCCCAGTGGTATATACAGGCCCCAGCAGTATTACAGCAGCCTCCCCAGTGGTATATACAGGCCCCAGCAGTAAATACAGCAGCCCCAGTGGTATACGTGGTATACAGCAGCCTCCCCAGTGGTATATACAGGCCCCCGCAGTATTACAGCAGCCTCCCCAGTGGTATATACAGGCCCCAGCACTATATACAGCAGCCCCAGTGGTATATACAGGCCCCAGTGGTATATACAGGCCCCAGTGGTATACAGGCGCCCCCCCCCATCAGTGGTATAGAGGTTCCCCCCCATCAGTGGTATACAGGGCCCCCCTTGCTGCCGCACACCTGTAAAGTAATACATCATTATACTTATCCCTGTCGCTGTCGCCGCTGCCGCTCTGACACCGCACTCCTCCGGGTCTTCATACTTCTTCCTGCTTCTTTCTGCTTGTGACTGGCGGGCGCAGGCAATGACGTCATTGCCTGTGCGCCGGAGGAGGGAGCATGAAGAAGCAGGAAGAAGCATGAAGACCCGGAGGAGCGCGGTGTCAGTGCGGCAGCAGTGACAGCGACAGGGATAAGTATAATGATGTATTACTTTACAGGTGTGCGGCAGCAAGGGGGGGCCCTGTATACCGATGGGGGGGTGGGTGGCCAGTATACTGTATACACCTATGACTCGTGTATAAGCCGAGGGGGAGACTTTTCAGCACATTTTTTGTGCTGAAAAACTCAGCTTATACACGAGTATATACGGTAGCATTGGAATCAGAGGTAATTCAGACAAGCACTTACTCTCCCCTATTGCCAACACTGCGTGCGGCAGTGAGGCTATGGAGGACAATAGTTCCGTCCCTTCTTAGGATACCTCGAGCGTCAATATCGGTATATGCTATCGAGCCCCATATCCCATATTTGAACCTTCAATTATGGTGGGATGCGGGAATCCAAACTTTGGAAGAGATGCAGGGAAATATGGGGCTCCTCCTGTTTGATCAACTATCCAATAAATATACTGGGATATGTAGACACTTCTACCAATACCTACAAATTAGACACTTATTTGATAATATTTCACATCTAGGACGTACTGACTCTGGGTAGGGGAGAACAAATACCGTATTTTTCGCTTTATAAGACGCACCTGATTATAAGACACACCCCCAAATTTGGTGAAGGAAAAGAGGAAAAAATAATTTTTAATGTTAAATGGGGTCCGTCTTATAATGTCAATGTCCATCTTACAAATCATATAGGGTATATGTCCCTCATAGCCCCATCTTCCTGGTACATGGTCCCTCATCCTTGGATATAGCCCCACATCCTAGATATGGCCCCCTTATTCTGGTTACAGCTGGCACATGTCCCCAAGTGATGGTACACCCCCCCAGGGTTGGCACATGCCTTCCAGGGCTAGCACACATCCCTCAGGGCTGCCACATGCCTCCCAGGGCTGGCACACGTCCCCCAGGGCTGGCACACGTCCCTCAGGGCTGGCACAAGTCCCCCAGGGCTGGCACACATGCCCCAGGGCTGGCACACGTCCATCAGGGCTGACACATGCTTCCCGGTGCTGGCTCACATTCCCCAGGGCTGGCACACATTCCCCAGGGCCATCACACATATCCAGGGCCATCACACGTCCCCAAGGGCTGGCACACATCCCCAAGGGCTGGCACACGCTCCCCAGGGCTGGCACAAGTCCCCCAGGGCTGGCACACGTCCCCCAGGGCTGGCACACGTTCCCCCAGGGCTGGCACACGCCCCCAAGGGCTGGCACAAGTCCCCCAGGGCTGACACATGCCCCCCAGGGCTGGCACACGTTCCCCCAGGGCTGGCACATGCCCCCCAGGGCTGGCACAAGTCCCCCAGGGCTGACACATGCCCCCCAGGGCTGGCACACGTTCCCCCAGGGCTGACACATGCCCCCCAGGGCTGGCACACATTCCCCCAGGGCTGGCACGTGCCACCCAGGGCTGGCACAAGTCCCCCAGGGCTGGCACACGTTCCCCCAGGGCTGGCACATGCCACCCAGGGCTGTGTATATGCCCCCATCCTGAATATTTGCCCTCATCCTGTTATGTCCCCCCATCTTCTTTATGTGCCCCCATCCCCTGTATATGGCCTTACCGATGGTGGCAGGTTCCGGAGGGTGAGGG
Source organism: Allobates femoralis (assembly GCA_033576535.1). Lineage (NCBI taxonomy): Eukaryota > Metazoa > Chordata > Amphibia > Anura > Aromobatidae > Allobates > Allobates femoralis. The sequence goes on along the minus strand of JARQOC010000006.1, from coordinate 178,543,455 downwards.
GCTCAGGTGTAGGACCGGAGCTGTACAGATATACCGGCAGCAGCGAGCGCTGGGTGCCGCCATGTTTTTTTGTGGGCGGCTACATTCACTATATGCAGCCGGCAACATAGACTTCAACAAAATGGCCGCGCCCATAGAGGAGACCCGCGGCCAATTTGCAGTGTCTACCTCTACCGGCCGGCTGCACATACTGAATGCAGCCGCCCACAAAAAACATGGCGGCGCCCAGCGCTCGCTGCCACCGGTGTTCCCCCGCACCTACGGTCCTACACCCGTGCCCCTCACCCTCCGGAACCTGCCCCCGGCACCCCCGCTTGGCACCCGCACCCCCCGGCCCGGTAATGTGATATTAAATTTTACATTTTTTTTTTTTTAACATTCTCTTTTTAAGACGCACCCCCGTTTCCCCCTACAGTTTGGGGGAAACAAAAGTGCGTCTTAAAAAGCGAAAAATACGGTAAATGCTTTATGGCCTCGGATCTAAATACAAGGGGAATTTCAGCGTTTTTTAATAGTCCCAGTTGAAAGAATCAAAGCCCCTTACATGGAGAAATGGGAACAGGAGCTGGGAGAATCAATAGATTTAGAAGCCTGGGGGAATAGTGTAAAGGAGATCAAAAGAGTGTCTTCATGTATAAATCATATGGAACAATTGAAGAAAACGCAACTGAGATGGTATTGGTGCCCAAATAGAATTGCTAAGTTTAGCCCGCACCTCTCATGCTTATGTTGGCGAGGTTTCGGACAGGTAGGCTCTCAGAAACATGTTTGTTTTGCGTGTCCGGCTCTTGCCTCTCTTTGGGTAGTAATAGCACAGGTGATCTTGGAAATCACGGGAGTTGCGGTACTAATTAATCCTTGTATGGCGATTCTTCATATTGGTTTGGAAAATATTCCAAGTCAAATAAGAGGGTTAGTTTCGCATATATTGATAGCAACCCGTATATTGTTGGCAACGAAATGGAAAGAAGTTCCTCCTCCAAATATAAAAGAGATAGTAGAAAGAGTAAATTTACACTGTAAATATGAATTAATGTTGGTTCAATCTAACTCAAGGAAAAGAAAGGTAACAATGATGTGGCAGCCCTGGGTAGTTAGTAAATATTATATAGCCTAGAAAAGGGTATGGATACTGTGATGTCGTTATGAGGTTGATTTGATTTGATTATGATGCAAATAAGCTAGTTTTGATTTACTATATTATAATACTAAATTATATATTATAAGAATTTGCAATATACCTGGAAGTGATTGGTGCAACACTGATTATATGATCCTCTTTCCTCCTCCCCTTTCTGTGTTTTTTTTTTTTTTCCCTCCTCCTTTACTGTTATTATTGTTACATGTAGTCTGGCTTCTATTGTTTTATTGTTTTGTTGTTAAATTATGTTGAAAAAATTGAAAATAAAATATTCAAAGAAAAGGTGGGTGCATAGGCCGAGACCCCATGCTCTGATGTCAGCCCAAGTTACTCTGGAAACCATGTGCCGGAAGGCCCTTGCAGAAAGGCCTCCGCTAAAAACAAGAGACTAGTACCAGTTAAAAGCTGAGAGAGGGCTGCGGTTCACAAAGGGGGAGAATGATGTCTGCCCCAGTTGAGGAACAGCCCGCGGGGGAGCGACCCACAGAACCCGGCAATGCTGCCGCTGGGTGAGAGGTCGCCACACCCCTGCCCGCCGTTATCCTGCCGCTCACTATTCCATACCTTCCGGACGTGACGTGGCTCCCACAATACTCCAGGGTGCCCAACGCTCTCAGTGACTTCCGCGAGTGGATGAAAACTGTGTTTGGAATGTACTCTATGACAGAGGAGCAGTGTGTGACTATGTTGCTGGGACAATTGGATGGTGATGCCCAGCGCGAGGCGAAGGCCTGGTCAGACAATGACAAAAAGAGGTCTTTGAGACACGGGACAGCTGCTGAGCTTAAGGTGCGGTTCTTCGGGTGTAAGCAAGGGGTGCAGGACAGTGTATGCAGCTATGCTCTGACTTTTCAAGAGGCACGGAGGAAGTAGGCCGACCCTGAGAGTGCGCCGAATGAAAATAAACTGTTAACAGACCAATTTATTGAGGGCCCCTGGGACCCAGCCAATAGGGTCCAGCTGCGGGCCCTAGCCATGCAGCACCCCGGGGAAGGCTTTACAGACTTTAAAGACCGGTCCCTCCAATTGTTGAGAGATAACACTGATAACAGCCCTGCACCTTCCCAGCTTTTGGCCCTAACTATCATATGGAGACGGCACCCTCTTCCTTGGCCTCCGCAGGGGCAAGTGCACAGACTTTAGAGCACCTGACCTCTGAGGCAGTGCACCTCTAGTTGCAGCAGCTGACTCAAGGGATGGAAAACCTAGCCAAAGATGTGAAGACTATCCAAGGAGCCGGACCGCCAGAGGGAATCAGCCTAGCTTCCAGCCCAAAATACGTCCCGTGGATGCGCCAGAGGAGAAACCCAGTCAACCGAGGACAAACTACTGACGGCTATGACACTGCAGGACAACCCATCTGTTGCCGCTGCAGTAAGGTAGATAATCATGCAAGGGAGTCAGAGGCAGGGTTCACCGTGTTTACTTTGCAGTTCTTTCAGTACAACAGTTCAGTTACAGTTCAGTTCTTACATGGGTTACAGATGTTCCCCTCCGGGTTCCTTTCTGCTCCCTGCAGCCAGGTTGTTCCTCTCTGTGACCCCTCTTTCTCTTGTCCTTTCCAGGCTTTATTCTCTCTCTGTGTGTGTGTCTCCGGACAGTTTAGCGGTAGCTCAGACCCATGTGGGTCCTCGTGGTCGCCACTTAGCTGCCTGTCCTTTGGGTAGGAACTCCAACCTGGAGTTAGAGCTCTCCGTCGGTGAATCTGGGGAAACCACGTAAATCGTCGGTCCCCTTCAGAACCGACACTCTGCTTCTAGTCTAGCCTCCAATAGTCCTTTCTTTGCAAGGCTCTATCAGGCTCCCTTCTGACTCGTGTGACTCTGGTTTTATATGGAAGGCTACTCCGCCGGCAGTTGGTCGTTTCAGTCGTGTTCCTAGGACCCAGTGCTGCTGGTCCTCTCTTTCCTCACACTCCTGGGGTGCTGACTATGTACGTGCTTTCTCTCCGTGGTTTCACTGGCACTTCGGATTCTGCACCCAATCAACCCCACTCCTCCAGAACATGTGCTTCTTTCTTTAATGCTCAGCCTACCTCGGCCTACTGACTCTTTCCTCCTCTCCTTCCTCTATATCTGCCGTCTGTCACCTGACCTGCTTGCTGTCCCACCCACTGTTCTCTAAACCCACCACCCCTTGCCCGCCTAGAGTCCCGGGCTCCGGGTTGGGTGCTGCCCCCTAGTGGTGTGTGGGATGTCTGTGAGGGTGTTTTTGTAAACTGTCTTCCTTTCTTACCTGGCTGCAGTTCCCTATGTGGCCTCCTGGTCGCAGGGGCGCCACACTTTTATTCACCTATGTTTCCTTAACAAGATTTATATTTGTCACGATACACTTTTATTTACGGCATCTACTTACTCTACCAATTGTTACATAATATTTCTTGTCCCCATATCTGCACTGTATACTAATACTGTCTTCTGTGTAGCCTGAGCGCATGAATTAGACTGGAGCCTCTGGATCCTCTACTGGCGGCACTTATGGCATGCTTGTACATGTGCCTTATCCTTGATGACAGCATGGATTGTGTTCCAGCTGCCCACAGATCCATGGCTATTTCTTCCGGCTCTGTGAGCCTCGCATTTTGTATGACAATGATCACATGGTCTACACACACACCCATGCCAGGTTCCTGTTTGGTGGCTATTAGTATGTAATAGTAGTTTCAGTGGGCCCCCTTTAGCACATGCTGCTGTATGTATATATATATGTATATATATATATATATATATATATATATATATACAGTGGCTACAAGTAGTATTCAACCCCCTGCAGATTTAGCTGGTCGACACATGCGGAATTAACTTGGCATTGTGACATTTGGACTGTAGATCAGCCTGGAAGTGGAAAATGCACTGCAGCCAAAAAGATTTTTTTAATTTTTTTTTTTTTTTTTTTTTAAAGCGTTAAAAGTTTATTCAGAGGGTCATTTATTATTCAACCCCTCAAACCACCAGCATTCTGTTTGGTCCCCCTAAAGTATTAAGAAGTAGTTCAGGCACAAAGAACAATGAGCTTCACATGTGTGGATTAATTATCTCTTTTGCCAGCCTTTTCTGACTATTTAAGACCCTACCCAAACTTGTGAACAGCACTCATACATGGTCAACATGGGAAAGACAAAGGAGCATTCCAAGGACATCAGAGACAAGATCGTGGAGGGTCACAAGGCTGGCAAGGGGTACAAAACCCTTTCCAAGGAGTTGGGCCTACCTGTCTCCACTGTTGGGAGCATCATCCGGAAGTGGAAGGCTTATGGAAATACTGTTAGCCTTCCACGGCCTGGACAGCCTTTGAAAGTTTCCTCCCGTGCTGAGGCCAGGCTTGTCCGAAGAGTCAAGGCTAACCCAAGGACAATAAGGAAGGAGCTCCGGGAAGATCTCATGGCAGTGGGGACATTGGTTTCAGTCAATACCATAAGTAACGGACTCCACCGCAATGGTCTCCGTTCCAGACGAGCCCGTAAGGTACCTTTACTTTCAAAGCGTCATGTCAAGGCTCGTCTACAGTTTGCTCATGATCACTTGGAGGACTCTGAGACAGACTGGTTCAAGGTTCTATGGTCTGATGAGACCAAGATCGAGATCTTTGGTGCCAACCACACACGTGACGTTTGGAGACTGGATGGCACTGCATACGACCCCAAGAACACCATCCCTACAGTCAAGCATGGTGGTGGCAGCATCATGCTGTGGGGCTGTTTCTCAGCCAAGGGGCCTGGCCATCTGGTCCGCATCCATGGGAAGATGGATAGCACAGCCTACCTGGAGATTTTGGCCAAGAACCTCCGCTCCTCCATCAAGGATCTTAAGATGGGTCGTAATTTCATCTTCCAACAAGACAACGACCCAAAGCACACAGCCAAGAAAACCAAGGCCTGGTTCAAGAGGGAAAAATTCAAGGTGATGGAGTGGCCTAGTCAGTCTCCTGACCTTAACCCAATTGAAAACTTGTGGAAGGAGCTCAAGGTTAAAGTCCACTTTGAAGCACCCAAAGAACCTAGATAACTTGGAGAAGATCTGCATGGAGGAGTGGGCCAAGATAACTCCAGAGACCTGTGCCTGCCTGATCAGGTCTTATAAAAGACGATTATTAGCTGTAATTGCAAACAAGGGTTATTCCACAAAATATTAAATCTAGAGGTTGAATAATAATTGACCCACACTTTTATGTTTAAAATTTATTAAAATTCAACTGAGCAACATAACTTTTTGGTTTGTAAGATTTATGCTTCTGTTAATAAATCCTACTCTCGTTTGCAGTTTGAAGGCTCTAACTTATTTGCATCTTATCAAACCACCTAAATCTGCAGGGGGTTGAATACTACTTGTAGGCACTGTATATATATATATATATATATACACTGCAGTATTTTTTTATATAGGTTGCGGACAATAATATATATATATATATATATAAACAAAAACATTTTTGGAGCAGCATTCATCAACTTTGTTAGGTGCTACAGTATATCAGTCCTGTGTGGTGATCAGCCACCATTTATCCAGTCCATATATATGTGAAATAAAGAACTGCAGCACTCTTCTTTAAGATGTTTTTCAAACCTTTATTGGCCTTCAGGCAGGTGACGCGACGTTCCGGTCAGCAAGTGACCTTCTTCCAGCCTGTATCTATTATATAATCGCGAATCGCAAATCCGCCCCTCTCGGCGCTACTTCCGGCGCGGTCATGTGCATACGTGCGAAGCATTGGCCGCGAAGCGGCCATTGCGAGCGGCCATTGCGAGTCTCAGGCACACGCCGAAGCATTGCCCGCGTAGCAGCCATTGCGAGCCATTGCAAACCCACACCCCGCCGATCTCGCCCGCGGACCATGGTGCCCGGGGACCATGGAGCGGAGGCGGCTGCGCCGCCTCCGCTCCACGCTACCCACAGCTCTGCCTCCCCACCAGCACCGATCCACAGCCCAGCACCGCTCCCCAGCCCCGCACACCACCAACGCCGCACAGAGCCCCCCCTCACTGCCCATACACCTCCGCCGCCAGCCCCCCCACCATGTCCGCACAGCCCCCCCCCACAACATGTCCGCACAGCCCCCCCCACCACAATGTCCGCACAGCCCCCCCACCACAATGTCCGCACAGCCCCCCCCACCACAATGTCCGCACAGCCCCCCCACCACAATGACTGCACAGCCCCCCCACCACAATGTCCACACAGCCCCCCCACCATGTCCGCACAGCCACACCCACCATGTCCGCACAGCCCCCCCACCATGTCCGCACAGCCCCCCACCACAATGTCCGCACAGTCCCCCCACCACAATGTCCCACAGCCCCCCCACCACAATGTCCGCACAGCCCCCCCCACAATGTCCGCACAGCCCCCCCACCACAATGTCCGCACAGCCCCCCACCACAATGTCCGCACAGCCCACCACCATGTCCAAACTGCCCCCCCACCGCAATGTCCGCACAGCCCCCACACCACAATGTCCGCACAGCCCCCCCACAATGCCCGCACAGCCCCCCCACCACAATGTCCGCACAGCCCCCCCACCACAATGTCCACACAGCCCCCACCACAATGTCCAAACTGCCCCCCCCACCATAATGTACAAACTGCCCCCCCCACCATAATGTCCGCACACCCCCCCCCCCGACGCCGTAGATCACTTACCTGTCTTCATGACATCTGCTTCCTCAGGTCCAGGTCCACTCCTTCCTTCGGCCCAGGCATCCTCTTCCTTCAGCCCGGCCCACGACTCTTCCATCCGCCGGTCTTCTGTCTTCCTCCACCGAGCTCCGGGTCGTCCTTCACATCCGCGACCAATCTGCGTCCCGCATCATCTGCCATGTAACTCTATCAACCCTTTGAGCGGACCTGAATGGAAACTGTGTCTTTAGAAACAGTTTCCATACAGGTCCGCTCAAAAGGCTCATAGAGGTACATGGCGGATAAAGCTGCACGCTGATTGGTCGCTTCTTCCCATAGAGAAACATGGCCATGTTTCTCTATGGGAAGACGCGACCAATCAGCGTCCAGCATTATCCGCCATGTATCTGTAGGAGGCCTTTGTGCGGACCTGAAGGAGAACTGAGTATTTTCTTCAAAGACCCCCCCACCATGTTCAAACGCCAATCAGCACTTGACTTACGCCCCCCCGCCATTTTTTGGTTTCATATTTCAACGCCGCCTTTAAAAAGCGGGAAATTTGAAATCAATCTTCCTTTCTGCTTCATGCTACCTCGAAGACGGAGTTCCGGATTCTTTGAGGGTGCAAGAAGACTCGCTGCACGATTTACAGACCCAAGCTTCAAGACTACCTCAACTTCCCTGCAGATAAGATATCCTTTGGGAGCTTTCAACCTTTATTTACATTCTTTTTCTTCACTTTTACACTTTCTACACTCTCTTTGTTTTCAGACTTCTACTTTCTACACTACTTCTCTACCTTTTTTTCTTATTTGCCCTATAATGCCTTCTATACTCCTATTGCCTATCTCGCCCACCCCGCCACACTACCCTCGCCATTACCCCGACTCCCGCCTGTGCTCACCAAAAACCCTTCCCCGCCAATGCCGCCCGCCGCCGGACATTGCTACATACCCCAGCACCGCCCCCAGCCCCGTCACGCTCCACAGCCCCGCACCGCACCCCACCGCTCCCCAGCACCGCCCCTGCCACGCTCTCCAGCCCCGTATTGCTGCCCAGTCCCGTACCGCCCCCAGCTACAAACCGCTCACCACCCCCGCTCCGCTCCCCAGACCAACACCGCTGTACAGCCCCGTAACGCTTCCCAGCCCCGTACCGCCCCCAGCCTCGCAATGCTCCCACCTGCCTACGCTCCAGCGCCCCAGGGATCATGGAGCGGAGCCCGCGAAGCCATCTCCGCTACACGCTCGACACAGCCCGCCTGCCCTACCCTGTCCGCCCCGCCACCCCATCGCACAGCGGAGCTCCCCAGCCGCCTCCGATCCCCACATCTACCTCTCTTCCCATGTGCGTTCCCTCTATGGAGCGCAGGCTGCAGGCCCCCCCAGGGACCATGGCCCTGCAGCCTCCGCTCCAGCCCACGGGGGATCAGGGACCGCAGGCAGACAAGCCACCTCCGATCCCCGCATGTCCGCACACCGCGCCCATATGTCCGCACCCCCCCACCTATATTTCTGCACAGCCCCCCCCCACAATGTCCGTACAGCCCCCCACCCCACACAATGTTCGTACAGCCCCCCCCCACAATGTCCGCACAGCCCCCCCACCACAATGTCCGCACAGCCCCCCCACCACAATGTCCGCACAGCACCCCCACCACAATGTCCGCACAGCCCCCCCACTACAATGTTCGCACAGCCCCCCCACCACAATGTCCAAACTGATCCCCCCACCATGTCCGCACAGCCCCCCACCACAATGTCCGCACAGCCCCCCCCACCACAATGTCCGCACAGCCCCCCCACCACAATGTCCGCACAGCCCCCCCCACGTCGTCAACACCGCAAAAAGACGTCTCCGACTGTTACACAAGTGGATCCTGCCTCTTTTTCTGTTTTATTAGTTCAACGTCTGATCTATGTCGGTTTGCAGAAGCAACATCGTATTTACCTACCTACACCTCCCTCTTCATATCCACCCGGATTTACAGATAGTGATTTTGGCATTGTGGAACATACCTGTGGCTCAATGATATTCATATGTAACCATTGTGAAGCTCGACATTTCATGGATGAGATGCCATCGGATAAACAGTATACTCTCTGTTGTCACAAGGGGAAGGTGAAGGTTCCGTTACCTCAGTACCCAGAGATGTTGGAATGTATTCTTAAAGGTCAGAGTCCATACAGTCGGAATATGATGGATAACATCAGAAGTATCAATAGTTCCTTTGGGTTTGCTTCTATGGGTGCAAGTCTTGCTCCCCCACCTGGACATGGCCCTTATTGCTTCCGGATTCATGGCCAAATTTATCACCGTACTGGAACACTACATCCTGCTCCAGATCAAGCTCCTGCTTATGCCCAACTCTACATTTTAGATACTGCCACTGCTAATGACCAACGTTTACAGTGTGACGAAAATAAAAAATGTCATCCTAAATTGATGTGGCTCATTGCTAACTTATTAGATCGTATCAATCCTTTTGTTTCCGCATACAAAATGTTACGTTTTGTCGAACAAGAGGAACAGCAGAAGGCAATTGAAAATGGAACTGTCATGCCTAATATCACCATGGCTCTTAAACAGGATCGAGAACAAGACCCAAGACGTTATAATAATCCAATTGTTAATGAAGTTACTGTGGTCTTTGAAAATGCTGATGGAGAGCCACCCTTCAATAGAGACATTATAATTCATCTGAAACCTGACCCAAACAATCCTTTAGCCCCAAAAACACAGCAACTCAGTATTCTCCACAGTAATTTAGATGCTTTACTGTATCCGTTATTTTTTCCGCATGGAGAACAAGGCTGGCATGAGGGACTGAAGCATCAAGGTCAAAATCCACGGAGAGTTACACAATTGCAGTATTACTGTTATTTGCTATCTGTACGTCCTGGGTTCAATCCTATTCTAAATGGTGGAAAACTAACGCAACAGTATTTAGTGGATGCGTATATAAAAATTGAGGCTAATCGCTTAAATTTTATACGTCAACATCAACAAGATTTAAAAGTGGAGGACTATTGCGTACTACAGGAACATCTGCAAAGAAAATCTTTCGAAAAAGGAATTCCCATTGGCAAGACGGTCATTTTACCATCGTCGTTTGAAGGTAGTCCAAGGAATATGCAGCAACGCTATCAAGATGCCATGGCTATTGTTACAAAATTTGGACGGCCAGATCTTTTTATAACAATGACCTGTAATCCCAAATGGAGCGAGATTATCCACAATTTAGAACCATGGCAGCGTGTGGAACACAGACCGGATTTAGTCGCCCGTGTCTTCAAAATAAAATTAGAAGCCCTATTAAAAGATATAAACAGTGGATTATTTGGCAAGATTTGTGCAATGGTTCATGTAATAGAATTTCAAAAGCGAGGACTACCACATGCTCACATTTTGATTATTCTGGATAGCAATTCTAAATTACGCACTGAGGTTGATGTCGATCGTACTGTTTGGGCAGAAATTCCTGACCCATCCGAGTATCCTGTGCTCCATCAAATTGTGATGCAACATATGATTCATGGACCCTGTGGACAATTGAACCCCAATTCTCCATGTATGGATATTGGAAAGTGTAAAAAAGGATTCCCAAAAGATTTCCAACCAAAAACAATAATAGCACAGGATGCCTACCCAACTTATCAACGCAATGCTGGACCTTCATTTACACACCGTTCTCACATGGTTGATCATTCTTGGGTTGTTCCCTATAACCCTTTCCTACTATTAAAGTATAAGTGTCATATAAATGTGGAAATCTGTGCGTCCATTCAAAGTGTCAAGTATCTATTCAAATATGTTTACAAAGGACATGATAAAGCCAATCTGGAAATTTGTCAAACAAACATACAACATGATGAACCTCACCAATTTATGGATTCAAGATACGTCAGTGCACCGGAGGCAGCTTGGAGAATTTTTGCCTACCCAATGCATAGACAATCACACAGCATTGTTCGCCTTGCCGTACATCTGCCACAGTCACAACCACTTTATTTTCATGAAGATGCTTCTGTTGAGAACATTGCTGCCATGACGCATAGAAAATCAACTCTTATGGCCTACTTTGAACTGAATGAGAATGACCCACATGCTCATGAATACTTCTACCGCCAAATTCCTGAGCACTATGTCTGGAAAGATGGTGCATGGCAAATTAGGCATAAACGTGGAGCAACAGTCATTGGAAGAATGTATACGGTCAGTATGAAAGATGAAGAACGCTACTATTTACGGTTGTTGTTACTACATGTCAAAGGAGCAACAAGTTTTGAGCACATTAAGACCGTTAATGAAGTCGAGTACCCAACTTTTAAACAGGCAGCAATAGCCCTTGGATTACTTTTGGATGACAGTGTTTGGCGAAATACCTTACTGGATGGCTGTGTTCTAAACATGCCTGCACAGCTTCGGGATATGTTTGCTTACATATGTATCTTTGGTCCTCCTGCTCATCCATTGGAGTTGTGGCAAGAATTTAAAAAAGATTTTATTGAAGACTTCTGCCGTGCATATCATCCTAACAATGAGGACTGTGAGCATTGTGAAGGCTATGCAATGACAGATGATCAAAATGTGTTAAAATTTCACGGAAAAAGCTTTAAGGATTTTAATCTACCACGCCCAAAAGAAAACAACAACTACAACCACAATACGACAAAGAGGAGGAGTTAAGAAGAGCCCAAGAAATGAAAGAAACTTTAAATCAACAACAACTTTTGGCCTATAATGCCATAAATGAAGCATTACAGGATAAAAGTCAGCAAGCTAAGTGCTTTTTCATTGATGGCCCAGGTGGCAGTGGGAAAACATACCTGTAAGAGTTATTAATTCGTCAAATAAGAGGAGAAGGAGAAACTGTGTCACCTGCTGCCAGTACTGGGATTGCAGCCAACTTACTGGAAGGAGGAAGAACCATCTATTCACTTTATGGGATACCAATTCCAATCAATGAAACATCCGTTTCAAGAATCAAAAATGATACAGATGCTGCACAACATTTGAAAAGTACCAAACTTTTCATTATTGATGAATCCACTATGCTATCCAAATACGCACTGCATGTCATTGACCAACTAATAAAGGATGTTATGACCAAAGATATCTCGAAGAAAAATAAAACACCCTTTGGAGGGAAAGTCATTGTTCTGGGAGGAGACTTTCGTCAGTGTCTTCCCATTATTCCTCATGGAACACGAACTGATATTGTAGAGAGCTGCATTAAATATTCCCGACAATGGCAGCTTTTCATTCAATTGCCACTACTTGACAACATGCGCTCTATTGATCCAGGATACAGCAATTGGTTACTTCAACTGGGAAATGGACAATTGACCAATTATTATAACCTTGGAGATAATGTTATTGAAATCCCTCAAGATATGATTTGCACAGGCTCACTAATATTTGACATTTTTGGTGAAAACATTGTAATTGATGTCAATGACAATGAAAGCATTAATACAGCAGCATCACATGCCATTCTTTGCCCCAAAAATGACGATGTGGATCAGGTCAACTCTAAGGTCATGGATTGCATTGCTGGTGAATACACTGAATACATTAGTGATGATTCCATTGATCCGGACGAGACAGAGGACCCAGAGCAATACCCTGTTGAGTTTTTAAATTCACTTACACCCACGGGGATGCCATCTCATCGTCTGAAATTAAAAATCGGCACCATTGTAATGCTTTTGAGGAACTTCAACAGCAGAAAAGGTCTTTGCAATGGGACTCGCTTAATTGTCACCGGTTTGTTTGACAACATGATTGAAGCAAAAGTCATTACTGGGTCTGCTGGAGGAAATGTGGTTTTCATTCCCAGGATTGATTTGTGCCCATCAGAAACTGGCTTGCCTTTTAAGTTAAGACGTCGCCAATTTCCTCTGAAGCCAGCTTTTGCCATGACAATCAACAAATCCCAAGGACAAACACTTGAGAAAGTAGGGATTTTTTTGCCAGAACCTGTTTTTGGACATGGACAATTGTATGTGGCTTTTTCAAGAGTGAAAAGACGATGCAATGAAAAAGTGAAAGTGGTGGACACTCCAATCCAAGGCAAATTGCTGCCTAACAGTGACAAAGTATTTACCAAAAATATTGTCTACAAGAATATTTTGCACTGAACTATTCCCTATTAAGATTCTTCCGTTTATTTATCTTTTGAAAAAAAAAAAAAAAAATTTTAGTCTTTCAAATTTTATTATTTTATATACAGATTTCTACTATATTTTTGTGAACACACATTTAAGATAATATGAGAGATGTGTATCATCCACATTTCTACACTGGGTGATAGAAACCACTATTTAAAGCTCCAGCACTATATGTGCTGAGAGATTTCATTCTCATTCTTTACAGGGAGAGGTTTTTGTGAACAGCTAAGAGACGGGTGGGATGGCTGTTCACACACATCTCATTAGCAAGGTGTGTTACACATGTTTAGATAGATAGGGCCAAAAATAAATTATTCATTAGATTCCACCATGCCATTTTTCTTAGTATATTCCTCAATAATGTGAAAAAAATCTAACTTATAATAATTGATCATGAAGGATTCACCGACAACATACTTGCTGTAATTTTCATGACTGCATGTATGCAATTTGTACTTCACTTGCGGTTTGTGCAGACAACATAGTTACGGCCGTGTCATCCACATCAACTACAGTCACCTCTGCTTACTTACTGGATGCATGTTATGCACCTGCCAAAGCCATGTTCACTTCATTTACCGCAGGTTAACTACAAGTTTTTTAGTTATTGCATAGACATTGCTGCAAGTCTGTAGTTGGTAACTCCTTCTGTATCAATTTATAAAATTTATTTATTTACAACATGATCCTCAAAAAATCTAATAAAAATCCAGCCATAAAACATATATAAATAATATCAATTCGGATTTAGTTAGAGTAGGACTCACCAGGCGTAAGGGCATCTTGACGCGATTGGTGGGCTGACACAAAGTGGCTGATACACACATTACTACTACTATTAATTCATCAATTCTAATGATTGACGCATTAAGAAGTATTGCTACTTTGTGTTCTAAGACCCTTACAACATGATAGTTCAATTTTCCTTAAATGATATCAACAATACAAATATATGTAGTTGCTGTAAAGATGTCATTGGAATAATTGGATTATTATTTAAAAATCTTTGAAAAAACAATAAACATATTCTAGACACCCGATGCATTTGCATCAGGCTAACAGCTATAACTACTATAATCAAATTAATGCACTTTCTAGAATCCCGATGCATTTGCATCGGGCTCACAGCTAGTATATATATATATATATAACTAGCTGTGAGCCCGATGCAAATGCATCGGGTGTCTAGAATATTTTTAATGTTTTTTTTAGATTTTCAAATAATAATCCAATTATTCCAATGACATCTTTACACCAACTACATATATTAGTATGGTTGATATCATTTAAGGAAAATTGAACTATTATGTTGTAAGGGTCTTAGAACACAAAGTAGCAATACTTCTTAATATGTCAATTTTTTGAATTGATGAATTAACAGTACTAATATATGTATCAGCCACTTTGTGTCAGCCCACCAATCGCGTCAAGATGCCCTTACGCCTGGTGGGACCTACTCTAACTAAATCCGAATTGATATAATTTAGATATTTTTAATTGCTGGATTTTTCTTAGATTTTTTGAGGATTGTGATGTAAATAATAAAATTTTGTAAATTGATACAGAAGGAGTTACCAACTACAGACTTGCAGCAATATCCGTGCAATAACAAAAAAACTTGTAATTAACCTACAGTAAATGGAGTTAACATAGCTTCAGCAGGTGCATAAGATGCATCCACTAACTAACCACAGGTGACTGCAGTTGATGTGGATGACACTGCCACAACTATGTTGTCTGCACAAACTGCAAGTTAAGTACAAATTACATATATGCAATTATGAAAATTACAGCAAGTATGTTCTTGATAAGTCCTTCATGTACAATTATTATCATTTAGTATATTCCTCAACAAAGTGAAAAAATCTAAGAAAAATGTCGTGTTAGAATCTAATTAATAATTTATGTTTGTCCCTATCTATCTAAACATGTGGAACACACCTTGGTAATGAGATGTGTGTGAACAGCCGTCCCACCCATCTCTTAGCTGTTCACAAAAACCTCTCCCTTTAAAGAATAAGAATCAAATCTCTCAGCACGTAAAGCACTGGAGCTTAAAATAGTGGTTTCTATCACCCTGTGATAAAATCAGAATGATACACATCTCCAATGAAATCTAAAATGTGTTTTTCCACAAACATTGTATAAACTATGCACATAAAAAACTGAAATTGAAAAGACTAAACTAATTTTTTTTTTTTTTTTTTTTTTTTTTTTTTTTTAAATAGAAAAGGTAAAAATATAAAATATGCAAAAGTTCATCCCAAAATATTCCGATAGACAATATTTTTGGTGAAGACTTTCTCACAGTTAGGCACCAATTTCCCTTGAATGCATGAATCCACCACTTTCACCTTCACATTGCATCGTCTCTTCACACGTGAGAAAGCCACATATAATTGTCCATGGCCAAAAACAGGTTCTGGCAAATAAATCCCAACTTTCTCCAAAGTTTGTCCTTGAGATTTATTTATGGTCATGGCAAAGGCAGGCTTCACGGGAAATTGCCGACGTCTTAGTTTGAAAGGCAATCCAGTCTCTGATGGACAGAGATCAATTCTTGGAATGAAGACTACATTTCCTTCATCCGAGCCAGAAATTACTTTTGCTTGTATCAAGTTGTCAAACAAAGCAATAATAATCATCCGAGTCCCGTTGCAAAGTCCTTTTCTGCTGTTAAAATTACGCAAAAGCATTATAATTGTACCAACTTTTAATTTCAGGAGATGAGAAGGCATTCCTGTTGGTGTTAGAGAATTTAGAAATTCCACAGGATATTGTTCAGGATTTTCCGTCTCATCTGGATCAATGGAATCATGGCTCATATATTCCATGTATTCTCCAGGAATACAATCCATCACTTTTGAATTGATCAAATCCACAGCGTCATTTTTGGGACAAAGAATGGCATGTGATGCAGCATTCTGAATACTTTCATCATTATTCACATCAATGACAATGTTTTCACCAAATATGTCCAAGATTAAAGAGCCAGTGCAGATCATGTCTTGCGGGATCTCAATGACATCATCACCAAGGTTGTAATCATTGGACAATTCTCCATTTCCCAATTGAATTAACCAATTGCTATATTCAGAATCAATGGAGCGCATGTTGTTAATGAGCGGCAATTGATTGAAAAGCTGCCATTGTCGTGAATATTTAATGCAGCTCTCTACAATGTCTGTCCTTGTTCCGTGGGAGATGATAGGAAGACACTGCCGAAAGTCTCCTCCCAGAACAATGACTTTCCCTCCAAAGGGTAATTTATTTTTGTTGAAGACATCAGTTGTCATGACATCCCGTAATAATTGATCAATTACATGCAAAGCGTATTTTGACAACATAGTAGACTCATCGATGATGAAGAGTTTGGTAGTCTTCAAATGTTGGGCCGCATCAGTATCATTTTTGATTCTTGAAACGGATGTCTCATTAATTGGTATTGGTATGCCATACAGTGAATGGATAGTTTCTTCCTCCTTGCAATAGATTAGCAGCAATCCCTGTACTGGCTGCAGGTGAGACAACTTCTCCTTCTCCTCTCAGTTCATGAATCAATAGATGATACAGATATGTTTTCCCACTTCCACCGGGACCGTCAAGGAAAAAGCACTTTGGCTTATCACTTGTATCCTCTAAAGCTTTATGGATTGCAGTATAGGCCAAACGTTGTTGATCATTTAAGGTGGCTTTCATTTCATGTGCTCTTACTAACTCTTCTTCTTTGTTGTATTGAGGACGAATGTGTGGTTTTCTTTTGGGCGTGGCAGATTAAAATCAATGAAATGTTTAGCATGAAATTTTAAAACATGTTCAACATCAGTCATGGCGTATCCTTCACAATGTTCACAATCATCAGTGTCAGGGTGGTAGGCATGGCAGTAATCTTGAACGAAGTGTTGTTTAAATTCTTGCCACAACTCCAGGGGATGATTAGGAGGACCAAAGACACATATATACGCAAACATTTCACGGAGCTGTGCAGGCATATTGAGAACACAGGCATCCAATAAAGTTTTTCTCCAAACACTGTCATCGAAGAGCAATCCAAGGGCTAATGCCGCCTCTTTAAACGTTGGGTATGTGACTTCCTTAACAGTCTTAAGGTTATCAAAACTTGTAGCTCCTTTAACATGGAGTAACAACAGCCTTAAAAAATAACGTTCTTGTTCTTGAATACTAACAGTGTAGAGTCTACCAATGACTGAAGCACCTCCTCTCCTTCTAACTTCCCATGCACCTTCTTTCCAAACATAATGCTCAGGAATTTGACGATATAAGTACTCCCGAGCTTTGGGATCATTCTCATTGAGGGTAAAGTAGGCCATGAGTGTTGATTGTCTGTCCATTGAATAACTGATGTTGTCCGCAGAATCACCCTCGTGAAAAAAAAGTGATTGTGAATCAGGCAGATGTACTGCAAGACGACTAATGCTGTGAGATTGTCTATGCATTTGAAAAGCAAAGATTCGCCAAGCTGCCTCTGGTGCACTGACATATCTGGAATCCATGAATTTATGAGTTTCATCGTGTCTGATGTTGGTTTCACAAATTTCCACATTGGCTTTGTCATGACCTTTGTACACATATTTGAAGAGGTATTTTACGCTCTGAATGGAAGCACATACTTCCACATTGATATGGCACTTATATTTTAATAGAAGGAAAGGGTTATATGGAACCACCCAAGAATTATCAATCATCTTGGAATGGTGTGAAAAAGAAGGTCCTTCGTTTCTTTGATAACTTGGATATGCATCCTCAGGTATAACAGTTTTTGTTTGAAACTGTTTTGGAAAATTTTTTTTACACTTTCCATTCTCCATACATGGAGAATTGGGATTGTGTTGTCCACAGGGGCCATGGATCATGTGTTGCATGACAATTTGATGGAGCAGAGGGTAATGTGATGGATCAGGAATTTCAGCCCAAACAGTATTGTCCACTTCCACCTCAGTTCTTAGTTTTGAGTTTGCATCCAGAATAATTAGAGTGTGAGCATGTGGTAGGCCTCGCTTTTGAAATTCTATCACATGAACCATAGCACAAACCTTGCCAAATAATCCAGAATTAATATCTTTCAAAAGGGCTTCAAGTTTAATCCTGAATACACGTGCCACTAAATCCGGGCGATGTTCAGCACGCTGCCATGGCTGTAAATTGGTTACAATTTCACTCCATTTTGGATTGCAGGTCATCGTTATAAAAAGATCTGGTCTTCCAAATTTAGTTACAATCGCCATGGCATCTTGATACCTCTGCTGCATGTTTCGGGGACTTCCCTCAAAGGAAGATGGTAAAATTACGGTTTTGCCAATGGGGATTCCTTTTTCTACGGATTTTCTCAGCAAATGTTCTTGAAGGAGACAATAATCTTCCACCTTCAAATCTTTCTGGTGTTGTCGTATAAAATTTAAACGATTGGCCTCGATCTTAACATAGGCATCCACCAAGTACTGCTGTGTCAGTTTTCCTCCATTAAGGACAGGATTGAATTCTGCCCGTACTGACAGCAAATAACAGTAATACTGCAGCTGTGTCACCCTGCGAGGATTTTGGCCTTGGTGCATGAGTGATTCATGCCACCCTTGCTCTCCATGAGGGAAAAACAATGGATACAGTAATGCATCCAAATTACTGTGTAAAATACTTATTTGCTGTGTTTTGGGGGCCAACGGATTATTTGTGTCTGGTTTTAGATGTATTAAAATGTCTCTATTAAATGGTGGCTCTCCATCAGCATTTTCAAAGATGACTGCAACTTCATGGACAGTAGGGTTGTTATACCGTCTTGGGTCTTGCTCTCTGTCTTGTTTAATTGCCATGATGATATTAGGCATTTTTGTGCCATGTTCAAATGCTTTCTGTTCTTCCTCTTCCTCCACTTGCCGTAACATTTTGTAGGCTGAAACAAAGGGATTAATACCTTCCAATTGCTCAGCAATAATTCTCATCAAGGCTGGATTACACTTGAGATTTTCTGGAGACTGTAGGCGTTGTTCAGTAGCAGTAGCACTATCCAAAATATAGAGCTGTGCATATGCTGGAACTTGACCTTCAGCGGGGTGGAGAGTTCCAGTTCTATGATAAATTTGGCCGTGAATCCGGAAACAATAAGGACCGTGTCCAGGTGGTTGCGAAACACTTGCACCCATCGAAGCAAATGCAAAGGAACTATTAATGCTCCTGATATTCTCCATGAGATTTTTACTATATGGGCTGTCTCCTTTTAGTAAAGTAGTGAAGAGCTCAGGGTACTGAGGTAATGGTACCTTAACTTTACCCTTGTGACAACAAAGGGAGAACTGTCCATCAGATGGCCTTTCAGCCTCAAAATGTTGTGCTTCACAATGTTCACATAACACATTCATGGGCCCACAGGTATGTTCTAAAATACTGCTATCATCATCAGTAAAGCCAATAGGGATTAATGACGTTGGTGAAGTGAGCAACCGATGACGTTTTTTGTAGATGCCTACAAAAATAAGGCGTAGCTGTGTAGAAGTTTCAACACATTCAAGAAAAGAAATAGTGACTGAAGACTTATTCCTGAGGTTTTTTTTTTGGCGTAATTGACGCTGTGAGGCAGCCAAATGGGCCAAACGGCGTTGTTTTGAGGTAGGTGACATAATTTGTAAACGCTTGACTTTAGCCAATTTGTGTCTTGTGATGGCAGAAGCAGTCTTGTCTGTTCTTGTTTTAGAAGAACGTTTGCACTTCACTTTACCCGTGCCAGATGTTGTAGGCAGTTGAGTTTCCAAAAGTGTTGGAGACACAGATATAGACGCCATATCAGAGGTAGATGGTTTTCCTTGCACCTTCACCTTTTTTTTTTTGCGGCCAGATGTTGTAGGCAGTTGAGTTTCCAAAGGTGTTGGAGACACAGATATAGACGCCATATCAGAGGTAGATGCTTCTCCTTGCACCTTCACCTGTTGTTTTTTGCGTCTTTTTCGTTCCACCTCAGCTTTTTTGGCCAACCGACTGCTTCTTTTTTCAGCAGACTCCTTTGCAATTCTTTTATTCATATCCTCCTTGAGCTTAACCAAACGGAGACATCTTTTTTCCGGATCTTCCTGCTCACGCTTCTTGCGCTGGCGTGCAGCATTCTTAGCTCTAACAGAGCTTTTTGATTTGTCAGAGCTCATATTGAGCACACTACAGCAAAATGTATGCAATAATAGCTACAGTATATTATTTAAGGAAGCAATCAATATACATTCTGCATAGCAATATAGTCAAAGTAGTAATATTTATA